>CM059211.1:23701038-24163538 GCA_030347435.1 Clarias fuscus | reverse complement strand
GTCCGTGTCATTTTTTCATTTTTTTTCTGCCCGTGTCCTGTCATTGTCTGTCTCGTGGCAATACCGTGAACGAGAAGGAGAACGGTGACCTGGCTTTAATAGAGGAAGATGCGGAATGTGCAAGCAATTAGCAGGAATCCCCCAGCAGAGCGCACATGAAACCAGAGCAGCACGAGCCGTGAGCGAGAGAGCAAGGCAGAAAGATAGAGAGAAAGAGATGAAAAGACCGTGTGCGAAGGGAATAGGGAGATATGTATTCCCCTGATATTCAGGACGCCAGTGTCCACACAGGCTCGCAAGCGTCCCTGTGTTTTCCTGGTGCTGTTTGATTAAAGACGGCTGTCGTGTCGAAACACGCTGGGACTGCAGTGACTGGACCGAGTCTTTCACTGTACTCACAGCGTGTCTGGCGTGCTTGCGAGGACATTCTACAGCTCGAAGGAGGCATTCTCTTGCTTTGGCTAAGAGAAAGGATTACACGGTGTAATTATAAGATTGTTGTCTGGCTGTATGTTTTTTTTTTCTCCCCTGATTCAAGTTTAACTGAATTAAAAGAGAGAGGAGGAATGATGGTACAGACTCTGTGATACATGTCTGTGTTGTGTCTGAGCGGTTCAGGTATGTGTAGATCACGCTCAAGGTCGTCCAGTGACAGTGATACTGTCGGACTGATAGAGCAGACCGGAGGAGACGGGGAACCACTTGCAAGCCACAGCAGGATGAGACAGTTAATTAGCATATAATGAATCATGTAAATAGCCTATATTATTACAATCATATTTCAGATTATTGTTGCCCTGCGTGTTTTTTTTTTTTTTTTTTGCTGTTGTTGTTATTTGTTGTTTGTTTGTTTTTCGAGAAAAGCTTTACCATCCTTTGGAATGTCTGTTCAGTGCTTCATGCACTGCAGCTCTTCTCACAACTCAGGCAGAAACAGGGCCTGTTTTGAATTGTACGCGGTACTTTGTGAAACTTGTAAGTAGACGATGCAAACCACATTTGCAAACTCCCAAGCAGGCTGCTTTACAAACTACCCAAGAATGTAGAGCATTAATCGTCCTCATCCAGCAGCTATGGTGTAATCTGGAGCCTGTTTATGCATCAGGATTAACGCCATGTTAATATTTCCATATGCATTATTTTTATGTTCATTGACATAACGGTGCAAAATCGACACTGCAGGATTTGTTTTTGTTTAAAAGAGCTTGGTTGATGAGAACATTCTAGAGAGCGCCGTTCCTCATCAGAGCCTCCTGTTTCTTGCCATAACAACCTGCATATGTATATGTGTGTGTGTGTGTGTGTGTGTGTGTGTGTGTGTGTGTCGTTACTGGCCATCAGAAGGAATTCCCTATCTCATTAAAAATTCAGAGTCAGGGGAAGGATGCCAAAAAACCTCCAGGCAAATTTAGACATCGAACTCTCTTCACGCCGTCTTACTCGTTCTCTCTCTCTCTCTCTCTCTCTCTCTCTCTCTCTCTCTCTTTCTCTCTCACACGGCTGCTGCAAATGACAGTCGAATGCAGCGGGGAGCTCCTTTCTCCTGTGATCTCTCCACTGCTCTCAGTTGTGCAGTAAATAGGTATTGCATGCGCTAAAGGTCTTTTCCGACAGGCTGTTAGAGAAGGACGGAAACATCCTGCTCTACACCCGTGCTCTTGTTCTTTCTAGATCTTTGTTAAGCGTACAGTCATACGCAGACTGGAGCAACAGGACTGGCAACACATCTCTCATCCACAGTAGATCTATGTTTTGATACCCATACAGAGGTGTGATACCACAACCATGAATATTTTCTATAAAGGCATTTCTCATAAAAGCCATACAAACTGGTGCATGCCTTTAATACACGAAGGCCATATGTAACACTTTGCTTCTGCTGCTCCCATTCTGTATGACAATGATCATGTGTAAGAAAGGGGATTAATTTTTTTTTTGTGTGGTTAGACAGAGCTTAATGCCTAATGGCCAGAAAAAAACCCACCTCTGCAGATACCACTTATTTGATTTGTTTTAAGCTGTTATGTAATCTGCTTGTGTTATGTTGCAATACAATACCCCTATGAAGTAGTCTGTATAGTCATTAGGACAAGACTGTACCGTTTCACACTGCCTAAAGCATAAGTATTCATATTGTGTTCATTTATGTTGTGCAAGGTACAAACATTGTGCTATGACTTGACATGTAGTAAGCCAAATCATTTCAAAAGTGAACATTTTAAAATGGCATCAACTTTAGTGAGGAATGCATCATCGTCATTGTCACCGGTTCATACTGTATACTGTACTGTACATTTGAAAGGTTTTTTTTTGTGGACACCTGACAATTCAGTTCATCTTGGCATGGATTCCATAAGGTGTTGGAGAGATACTTTTGAGATTCACCTTTTGAGAAAGGTGTCTGATCTGATGTCAGATCTGGTGACTGGGAAAGCCACTCAAGATCATCGATGCCATTTCCACATTCATGAAAGACGAGTTTTGCTATGCGACATGGTGCATTATCATACTGGGAGTAGCCTTTAGAAGATGGATCACTTGCAGCCATGAAAGGAAGCACACAACCAGCAAAAATACTCGGATGGTTTCGAATTCAAGTGATGATTGTTCGGTATTAACGAGCCCAAAGAGCACCATGAAAACATTCCTCAAACCATTACATCACTTCCAAAGGCCTGGACTGGACAATCAAGGCTAGTCGGATCCGTGGATTCATGCTGTTGATGCCAAATTCTGACCCAACCATCTGTTTGCCTCAGCAGAACTCAAGATCCATCAGACCAGACTATGTTGTTTTCAATCTGTCCAGTTTGGGTGAGGATGTTTCCTTTTTAGCCTCAGCTATCCATATTCTTGGCTGATTGAAGAAGAACCTGATGTGGTCTTCTGAGGAGATTTTCCCTATTCTAATGATTTCCTCTGGATGTTAACTGGAGCTTCTGGTCCTGATTGACATGATTTTATACACTGCATTGCAGCTACACTACTATTAATAATTGCTTGAATGGATAGGATGCAGGTGTTCCTAATAAAGTGTTTTTTTTTAAACATCTCATTACAGACTTAGTTATAGTAATCTTAACATTTCTAAAAAGGCTTTCCACTAGATTTTGAAGTATGACTGTGGGGATTTGTGTTCATTCAGCCGCAACAGCATTAGTGTCAGGTACCGATGTTGGATGAAGAGGACTGGGGTGCAATTAGCATTCCAGCTTATTCCAAAGGTGTTAGCGACGTTGAGGTCAGGGCTGTGTGTAGTACACTTGAGTTCTTGCAGTCAGGTTTTGGCAGACCATATCTCTTCATGGACATCACTTTGTGCACAGGGGTATCGTTTTGCCAGAATAGGTTGGAACAAGGGAAACTGTAATGATACAGCATACAAAGACATCCTAAAAAGGTTATGTGCTTCCAACTTCAACTGCAACAGCCAGGCCCACATATGGGTGTGATGGTCAACCTTTGGCCATATAGTTTAGGACTTTACTACATGTTATGAACAATTCATATAATTTAATTACCATGTAGCTTGGGCTCTTTAGTAATGCATTGGAAATGCATTCTGATGAGCAGGAATCTGAAAAGATTGCCCAAATTGGGGAGAAAATGGAGGAAATAATTTGCATTTCAAAAGGATGTGTTGAGGTGAAGGCCTGGGTTTCGTTTGAAAAAGTTCCAGCTTCCTATACGAGGGAGCTCAGGGCACAAGGCAGGGTGCCAATTCATCACAGGCCACAAGTAAACACACTCAATCATAACACACTACGAGCAATTTGGAAACACCAGTCAACCGACACCTACAGGAAACCGGAGTACCTGGAGGAGTCCCAACATACACACAAAGTGACTGGAGGCGGGACTCCAACGTACATCCCAACCCTGGATGCGCAGGGCAATGGTACAAACCACCAAACCACAGTGCCGTCTGACAATTTGCAAAGCAAATGTTATTATAACCACTTCTGTTTGCTCTACTGTTAATTTGATTTTAGATTTCAATATGTATAGTGCCGTTACAAAGTCTTGTGCCGGCACTCATTTCCTTCATATTAAAATAAATGAAATGATGTAGATAAAATTAAATAAAACGGGAACAAATGTTTTACTGTGACAGGTTGCAAAGTGCCTTAAGATTGTAGTTTATGTAACAACCACTGCAGCAACCTCATTTCCTCACTTTTCTGTCCCAGCCACTCAGCATTCAGCATCACCAGTAGAATAACCTTAACACTGATCATTTGTCATCATCTGCACCTGTTGCTCTTTGGTTCATAGTTTAGATGTTCTTTATGATTAAAGAACATAGGTCACTGTGTGGGCTTAACAACAACAACAAAAAACGGGTCAGGTGCAGGGACTGGATTAAAAATGAGAGACAAAAACTTGCCAAAAAAGAAATTCAGTAAGCCTGAAGAACTATTCCTCAAGACCACATTAAAGTATTTTGCTCTTTGAAAGCAAAATACGAAGAAGGGAGGGGTGGCTCAAGATTTTGGCACAATACTGTATAAAATTTGTTTACTGATGTGACATTTTTTCACATGCTCAGCTGGAGTCCTTGCTTATTTTGCTATAGCGTGAGAAGATGTAGATGAAAGATCCTCTTTCATCTACATCTTCTCATGCTATAGCAAAATAAGTAAGTCCCATTTATGAAACTACTGTAGATGACCATTACTGTTAGTGTACAGTATGTGATTATATTAGTATCGTTCATCTGAAGTGAGACAGTTGTTGATGGTCAGTGGATAGATAGTAAATATTCTTCTTAACTGGTAGCTACTGATTCCAGACATGTTCGGTGACAGAGCACGACTGCGTTTTTATGCATGCGGTCAGCAGTTACTCAGCTGTATTCTTTGATGGAAATGAATCCCATGAACAATTTCATGAGGTTTGAATTATTACCAGATTACTACGGTATATTTGCAACTGCTACACTAGGGTATTGCACTGGGAACTGTTCTCATCCACTTTTACAAAGAACAGCCAGACTCATAACTGCTATAACATGTCCACATGCTGTCTTTTCCCTCACTGAGCATCAAGAAGCCAGGCAGTGTGGATCGAGCCAATCTGATGTTTGTCCCCAGCTTTATTTAGGGGTAGAAATCCTATTGAGGGGAAGTGAGTTTTTGTCTCATAAGCATGTTTAGATCTTAATATAAAGGTCAATCCAGGTGTCCGGAGGTCAAGGAGACATAAATCTGACAATGTTAAAGACAGAGCCCTAGTTTAAAACATCAGTTTTAAAGCATAATTTATAGAATGTTGTTTATCAGTGCTTTTAAGTTAACCAATGCAGCAATTGTCTCCCACAGGATTCCCACTGGGCATATTATTAAGCAGCAAAATTGCTTCGTAAAGCACTAAAGCAGCAATAAAATATTCTCCAAACTGTTGTGCAGAACATTAAAGATGTAATTTTATAAATCATTTTGTAATGTTGCGGGTTCCTGTTTTTGACTGAAGTGCAGCATTTCACAAAAAAATAAATCAGCTGTAGAAGGTAAAATTTTAGGAAGTTTAACTTGAAGTTTTCATAATCTTTCATAAATGAATGAAGATGTTTGTGAGGCCAAGGTTTTTTTTTGTTCGCTTTACATTTTATTTCCTTTTTCTGTAAAAATAAATAGCAAAAGGTGTGCCACATTACAGGCATCGGGAATAACAGAGAAAAACCTATTCAACCATTACAATATTGAAAATCACAAAATAACTGTCTTTATATACAGTACTTTGAAAAAATAAATGGTGTAGAGAATGCCTTAAAAATTTTTATTTGTACAGTATATATGTACTGTATGTAAACAAGCTCAGTAGGTACATTTTGTGCAGTTTTAGTGCAGTTTTATAAGGAAATTAATTACTAAGTTTTAGTGAGCATCCTGCAGAACCACCCACAGTTCTTCTGAGCACTTTGACTGTTGCACCTGCTTCTTTTTGGCCTGCAAAACTCAGCAGCTTCCATTATGCTTTTTTTTTTGTATAGAAAGTGGTCACTTATATAATATGCTGCTTTCTTTTCTGGCATACACATATTTTTCTGTAACCTTTAATTTTGTGGTAGAATACTGATGTTTGAAAATCAGAAATATTTTTGTACTAACTCAATAATGAAATTATTAAAATTAAAACAAAGTTTGTACTAAAAAAACATGGTCTAAGATGTTTGTACAGTACTGTGGACAGTTATATAGATGGGCAATTCCATGCAAAAGTCATAGGGTTCTTTCCAAACCACACTGTATCCCTAAAATACTACACATGCTTATACTGACTAAACTTTTAGTTGTAAATTAAACATAAAAGTCCAATGCTGAGCAAAAAAAAAGAGCAAAGCTGCACAATAATGATGAAAACTACAAAGAGAAAGAGAGCGAAAGAACTAGGAAAATGTCAGCAATACCTGCTGATTTAATAATTTCCTAGTTAATTTATTCATGATTGCTATTTCAATTGTTTCATGTTAAAATTCAATATTCAGACATGTTCTTCAGGTACACCGATCACCCACAACATCAGAACCATTAACAATAAAACCACCTAGGTTTTGGGTTCTTCTTGTAGGGATTGGGTTCCTCCTAGGGAGGCTCTGGTGCCTTTGGAAGTAACTTCACAAGGGTGTGCTGTGATGTCTGGCACCATGGCATTGGCAGCAGATTTTTTGGGTGCTGTGGGTTGTGGGATGGGGCCTCCATGGATCTAACATGATTTTCTGGTGCACCACAAGTGCTCAGTCAGATTGGCATCGGGGATGTTGGAGGCCGGGTCCCGTGCATGGCGGGCTGTGGTGCACTGTATGTTCTGGTGCCTTTTCTGTTGCGGCCACCATTGACTTTTTTCAGCATTGGCTTTTCCGTGAGATCAGACCGGACAGGCTGGCCTTTTATCCTCGTGGCAATGGGTAAGTCTTGGGTGCCGATAATCCTGTCTCCAGTTTGCTGGTGTGTAGTTGGTTATTGTCGATCAATTCAGCTGCCAGTGGTCATACAGTAATATAAACGCTGATCAGTGTAGTTTGTGGAGGACTGATTCAGACATTTTACATCCATAACACAGTTTATCCAAAATAATTTATTCAAATAACTTTTATTCAAAAAACATTTAAGTCTCTTTCTCTTTCAACGTAATGCTTTCTGCATCTGTCTATAACATTTGTAGAATCCCCTGTACTCTCTTATGGAAGTTTGTCCTCTTACTTCTACGTCCATAATAAATAATAAAATGCTACATATTTTCAGGATGTAATTATTTTATTTTCATGAATAATTAATGAATTTGGAGGATTTGTTTGTTTTAGCTGAAAAGTTATGCAAATTAATTCACTGATACTAAGCTTGGCCATGCTCCGAGGCTTTGTGTTTACCGATACGAGTCCAAATGTCACATCCATAACTCTGGAAGTACCCAGATTATGCAGAGGCTTAATTCATTAAAAGTGGTTAAGCAACCTAACTAACCCGTACCTGAGAGATTCTTTTATTCTGAGACAAGAGTCAGACATAAGAGTTCTGAGCAGATTTTCAGTGTTTCCCAGAAGTATTTTATATACATTATTTGTAAATCACTGTGTATGCTCAGCACACTTTTAAATCTGGACTTAAACATCCCTGCAGTATGTCAGTTCAGGCATAAGCTCACTTATAGAAAATTCTTCCCTCTGGGAAGATTCCCTCTGGTATCCTAAACGGATTTTAGGTTTCCTTGGCCTCTATGTCAAACTCTGCAGTGGAGAGCCTTTTTTTTTTTTTTTCAGAAAACGTACCCTGTAACAGAGCTTTATAAAGCTAGAGCAGTTAATCATCCAGCTCATTTTTGAGTCAAGAAGTGTACGGCCAAAATAATAGCTGGATAGTCATGTAGTTACAGTTATCTCTAGAATTATTGGCACCCTTGATGACGATAAGAAAATCTGACAAATGACATACTGGTTCATGAGCATTACTTCATTCATAAGCATTGGAGAGCTTATATAATCCATACATGAAGGTGTGTTGAATTTCATGGCAAATGGCATTGAAAAATAGCTATTCACTGTTGATGAAGTTTAGAACAACAAGACCCATAAAGAACCTGCCTGGAAGACGATGCCAGTGATTTTTTTTGTCCCTGCACAGAGAGGAGGGTGGGTAATGAGGCAAAAATTACTGCAGGGGTAACAGTGGGAGATTTTCAGAAGACGGTGACATTTTGGCTTGATCAAATCTTCACATCCACAATTAGATGACATCTCCGTGCCAACAAACTATTCACATGGTGTGTGTGAAGAACGACTTGACTTTCATCTAACCACAAGTTCACGAAACACTAATGGAACTTTGACTGGAATTTTGTGCTGTGGCTAGATGAGGCAGAAATAGGGCTTTAATGCAACAAACACTCAAGGTGGATTTTTGTGTAAAAACAGGAAAGAACCTCATTTATACTCAAGTTCAAGTAGGCTTTTATTGTCACTTCAACCATAAACAGTTTAGTACACAATGAAACGAAACAATGTTCCTCCAGGATCAAGGTCCTACTTAAATATAAATGAACAAAACTAACTAACTAAGAAACCTAATTAGCTGACTAGCTGAGACAAGACAGATTGACATTTCTTAATTAACAGAAAACTATCTAAGTTGGAACTCTTTATACTCATATGTATGGTGGAGCACCTTTGATGTTGTGAAACTCCTGCAGACCTGCTTGACGTAGTTTACTCTGTGACATCTGTCTTTACCTGTTTTACCAAGGAGTAACACCTGTGTTGTGCTGGATGTTTCATCAGGACACTGATCTATAGTACGCATTCAGGACCACAGAAAAAGGGTTCAGTGATCACAGAAGAAGCTCCTACAATCTCCTGATCTAAAGCACATTGTAAACCTGTGGGATGAGTCGAAGAGAAGAGCCCACAAGAGATGGTCGCAAGAATATGTACTACACTTGGGTATGTAGATGAGGGAAGATAGCATGTTCATTTGTGTATGTGACGTAAACGTTGTTAAAAAAGGATGTGAAAGTTGTCTTCAGAGGAAGCATATACTGTACTCGCCCCACCCTCTCCAGTGGGTGAAAGTGATAGGGGGGAGGGCAGTATGGTTTTGGGTGTGGTTTATCTAATGGGTGGGATCAAATTGGAGGAAAAGTGATAGCAACCAAAAATACTTTAAACAAAAATGTTTGAAACAAAATAAATAAATTAATTTGTTTTATTTATTCAGGTAACCACTTTTATGCTGGTTAGGCTAAGGGTGGATCTTTACATAAATAGTTAGATTTAATAAAAATATTCCTGTGGGTTTTCTATGCATGTGTAGAACACTTTTTGTGTAGTATTTGTGTTGTTTTTGTTCACACGTTAGTTAGTTGATAATGCAGTTCTAATAATGATTTATACAGTAACAGTGCTGCAGCAGTATTTGTGTGCACTGTGTAGTCTTTGTAGCATGTCTTTATTCTCGGAACAGCTGTGATGTCTTAGCCGCATACAACCTGCACAACATCTCTAATGAGAGAGAGAGATAGAGATGATGATGATGATGATCCTAGGCTGTTAAGTGCACAAATGCTTGTACATAACTCCAGCTGCGCATTCTGCCCTTAGTCCTGTCATTCTCTCATTCTCTTTCTTTGCCTCTCTTATTTCTTCATTCGTCGATGTTAAGCCTGGAGCTGTAAATTTTCATTATTATTGTCAGAGACAGAGACGGAGTATATGGTTTTGCGCACGCCCGGCCCTCCTGCATTCATCTCATATGTTCAGTACTGTCAGAGACGTGGAGGGAGATTACCAGGCAGAAACATTTTTGCATTTGGTGCTTCTCATTTCAGCTAGGCCTGCAGGAGGAAACAGCGCATCAGACGATATGCAAATGGGCTTGTGGTTTCGAATCATGCAAACCACACATAGGGCTATTGCTCAACGATGGGGTGTAGGGTTTTAACCCAAGTCCCTCTACTCAAGTCGCTCTCTCATCGTCCCCCCTTTTCCATTTTCTCTGTGAAGAATGAAAGTGTTGAATCCCCATTGTGCAGAAATCAAGGTTTTTAGTACGACAGACAGATAGAAAGACATATGCACATGAGCACATTTTTATCTAGAAAACGCCCAACATTCACACACACAACTATCTGCTGCGTGAGATCTCACTTCCTGTTTGTGAAAAGAGCTGGTCCTGTGTGAGTAATGCAGCATGAAAGGCATTACTACCATACCTGCCCTGCAGGAAACACAGATTACGCAGTTTAAGTTTAAGTCCACAATGGATTTAACGTTTTTTTTTTTTTTTTCATTTCCCGTAAATATCGCCATCCGTCAGACATATACTTTCCTTTACTGTGAGAAAAACAATTTTGCATCAGTTTTGACTTGTGCAGTCAGAGACTCTTCTCTCTCTTGCTCTCTCTCTCTCTTCTTTACCTCTCTCCCACTCCTCTGATCTGGCTTTGATCATGGAGTGTCTGTGTACACTGTGCATGTGATTAAACAATACATAGAAAAATGTAGAACAGCTAAGAGACGACTAAGGTAGCTCATCTGATTGCACTTTAGATATTTTCACAATAAAATAAAGAATGGTAAAAAATTAATTAGTTATGTTTTGTGTATGTGTGTGTGTGTGTTCAGCTGTATGCTATGTGTTAACCATGTAGCCTTTGTCTCATGTGATCCCAGTAACAGGAGTCGTGCTCTGGCTGGTTTGTTGTGTTTGTTGTCTAGTACAGTGAGACGTGAGCCCTGCAGCCTGTGTGCTGTACAATAACCTCGGATCAGGAAACGTGATGGCTGCAGTCACGCTCAGCCCTGCTGAGTGATTTAATGGTAAAGCAGTCACAGTACCACTTCCTCCATCAGTTATCAGTGTGTGTGTGGGTACAGGAACGTACGGCAGGTGAACGCATAGGCAACAACGGCAACAGAGCAATTCTCATTTCCTAAAATATTTGGGTCGAGAGTTTCTGAGAGATGATTACATGATACATAGAGCCCCAGGTGGCAGCATGGTGTCCAGTGAAAGGTCATTTTAGGTGGGGTAAGAGAAGCACTCGCAAGGCCTGAGGGAAGGCTGCAGGGTCTGCAGGTGAGCTGGAACAGCAGCACGTAACGCCTTCGCCTGTACTGCATACAGAACACACTGCAACGCTGCTGCTGTTTTAAATAGGAAAGAAAGAGAGAGAGGTGGTACACTGAAAGACTGACAGGAACTCTTTTTGTTCCTGTTTCTCCAAATCTAGGCCAGATAGAATGTACTGGTTTTTATAAAGGTAAAGAATTACTTTCGCTGTTGAATGTTAACATTGATTTAAGGCAATCATCCTAATTCATTTAGGTGAGAAAACGCAGGCAAACAAATCACGGTGGAACCTTGTGAACAAAACCAAGTGGTCTGTTACAGTATATGTGTGGCAGTGTGGGAAACCCGGACTTCACATGTTGAAATGGTGAAATGTTTACTTTTTCACATCTCTTACTCAACTGTCTGTCTGTCTGTCTGTCTGTCTGTCTGTCTGTCTGAAACTGGGCAAAACTCTGAAGCTACCTGTGTTTATTACAAACTTTATGGGGTTTTTTTTTCTTTCTTTTTTTATTTTAGGACTGTGCTATTATGTTAGTACAAAAAACATTTCTCCATTAATGATTTCAAACTTCTTGTATTCCAACACAAAATTAAATGTTACAGAAAAATATTTTTATGACAGAAAAGCCAATAGCACATTACATAAGCGAAGGCTTTTCATACAAAAAACAAAAAGGAAGCTGCTGGGTTTTGAATGCAAATAAGAAGCAGGTGCAACAGTCAGTGGTTCTGCAGGATGCTCATTAAACTTAGTAGCTAATTTCCTTATAAAACTGCACAGATTGTACCTGACACTAAAGGTTCATCGAACCATCATTACACTAAATAATGACTTACTTTCATTTATTACTGTTTTCTGGTCTTTTATTAAGTTAATTTTTATTTTATTAATTATTTTAGTTTTTTCAAGGCATCCTTACGCTATATAAGACTTTTTCACAGTAAAACTCTACAGAAGACGTTTGCACAGTTGTGCTGTAATGTAGAACTCTTGAGAACCCTAAAAATAATGTCATAATATAAGGGGATTATATTTTCTCCCAACTACATTTATATCCTCCTATGATCCTCATCTGAAGATAGTTAGGTATAATTCTTTTGACAAACTTCTTTCAGTTTGAAGGCCTTGATTAAAATTCATGGATATCATATCAGGTGTTAGAACTGAATATGTTTCTTCCATCCAAATCCTCCTGATTAGAGACTCCAACTTAACTGTTTACATGGACGATGAAATGTCCATAAGATGTGTGTTTACATGCTCAAAGCATTTAATCAGAATCAAACGTTTTTGACATGCACAAAATGGTTCCACCTGCTTGTGAAGATCTTAATCTGCTGGAAAATAAAAGAAGAAGAAGTATTTTTCTCCAGTGTTGAGATTATGTTAGGCTTTTCATCTTTTATGATAAATCTTGTCTTCCGTGTTATGATTGGTTTTACGAATTTAGCTTCATCTGTGGTTAGATTATTTATTGCATGTGAAATTGGGAGCCAGTCAGTGCTCCTTCCTCAGCCAGAAAGACACTGGATGAAAGTCTGAAGCAAGAACTGGAGGGTAATGGAATGGAATTCTCATCAAGTTCCCTAATGTTACCCCCACGTACGGCAAACATCCGCATAAAAATATATCTAATCCAACAAGAGAGGAATGATTGGATAATTTAGCAGATTATGATAATTATGATTGTAAATAGTATACAGTATTAGGGTAACTGTAAACAAACCTAGTAAAGAGAAATAGCAACTTACACAACAGTAGTCTCAGAAGGTTAATGAGTAAAAGTTTCTACCATAAAAAAACCTATTTTTAGTTTAGTTTATAATGGATTGTTATTTACCTAAGGTAATTTTTGTAAAAATCCTTGACATATTTGAACGTTAATAAAACATTTATACTGAACATCATAGAAAACATGATCTCTACATTCATCCTGTCATTGCCACAGTCACGTCTGACTTTCACACTAGTAGTCACTGCTGTAGAGGACTCGCCAAGGACCCCAATCTCTGTCAGTTTGCAGCTGAACGCACGTTCACACACCCATCACACATCATATACTATGTGAATTGGAAATGCCAGTAAACTGAGACAACATGTCATTGTAACATCGGAGGAAACCGGAGTACCCGGAGGAAACCACCAAGCACTGAAAGAGCATGTAAACTCTATACACACTGGAGGTGTGGCAGTAAGCTACTAAACAGTAGGCACTGTGGCGCCAAGAAAATGTAGTTGTTTTCTTAAAGCAAAGTTGTCACGGTCTTGATTTGGCCAATAAAAATAGTTTGGCGAAACATCAATATAGGGCTGAGCAGTTAATCTAAAATGAATGTTAATAATGTTTTAATTCTACTGTGTGTGTTCGTGTACATTTGTAGGTGTTTGTCAGAGCTTCAGCACAGAGATAGTTGATCATTTTACCATATTGCTACAGATAACCTACGTTTAGGACAGGGGAAGGTGACGAGCCGCTCCGGAGCCGCATGTGGCTCTTTCATCCCCCTGCTGCGGCTCCCTGTGGCTTTGGAAAATAAATAATGAGTATTTAATCTGATTTTATTTTATTTGAGTTTTTTTTTTGTTATTTTTTTATAGTTATTTTAATTCCAAAATTTAAGATCTTGTAACATTAAAATAAAACGTGTAAAAATTTTTGTCGCTCAAAATATGCGTCACAACCGCCGATGTGTGACACCCGCCGGCACGCAATGTATTGAGTTTTTCAAGCCTCAAGCTGCGTTCCATTCCGAAGTGTACTTCAAAGGGTGCTCTCTACTCCCTGCTCAGTTTTCAGTGAATGTCGGTGAAGGGAATTTCTTTCAACAAAACTCTACCGTTTGGAACAACCTGCGAAGTCACCAGCACTAACGTCACTTCCTCCATATTATTGATAATAATAATAATTGATTAAAGATGTACGCAGATTTTTTTATGGATTACTAGCCTATATAATATTAAAGATTTCTTGATTCAATTAAAGTGTCATATTAATATGATGTCGTCGTCGATAATAATGATAAACATACGGTATTAATTTTTTTTCGAGCTCCATTGTTTTTTGGTTGACAGCTGACTGCACGGCGGACGGCATTTTTGGTTTGCTGAAGGTGGATAATTTAGGTTCGGCTTTTTATTTCAGAAATGCGAGACGCACTCATTGAGACAGACATTGAGTATTTTATTTTAAAGTGCCTCCTTTTTTTGGACTTCAAAATATTTCTTGTTGCATGCAGAAATAAGATTTTGTTTTCTATGTAGCAGTTTAATGATTTCATAAATGCCACACCATTTTTTAAATATATAGCGTAAAGCTAAAGAAAACGATATATGCAGTGCTATCTTCATTTTAGATATCAAAAGAGTTTTGTGGCTCCCGGTGTTTTCTTTTCTGTGGTAAATGGCTCCAAATGGCTCTTTGAGTGTTTAAGGTTGCCCACCCCTGGTTTAGGACTACAAAAGTGAATATTTAAGTCAAAGACCTTAAGACATTAAGACATTATTCCTGTGAATGAATCGGCAATTAAATGAGAGACTGAAACAAAAGTGTTAAAGAAACATTTTGTGACTGCGGAACTTATCCTGCAGAAAAAAATCGAAAGGTTATTACTAAGGAATGGAATTCACAACTAAGGAATTGGAAAAATAAGGAACAACAAACAACAGTTCTTGCTGTTATAGGAAAATAAAGCACACTGGGGGTGTGATGCAGCATGATGCGCAGTGAAGTGCTGCTTCCTTCCCCAAACCACATTTCAGCGGGTTATAGTTAGATTTAATGTTGTGGAACATCCAAGAGACAAGTTAATTCCTGATATCATTTATGTTACATAAGCACGGCCTGTCATTTTACCAAGAAAGCGTAAACTCCTCTGTCCTGAAAACCATCTTGATCTGGGAAACTTGATCTGGAAGCACTGTTACAAAGAGACTCGTTTTTTAAATGTTAAACAAATAGTTGCTAAAACAAAACATCACCACATCAAGGATTATACGTTTTACTTTGTTAACCAAGAGCATGGTTTATCATTTAAATTTGTTTATCCGTTCCTTAGATTATGTGGAGCGTCCACTGTGTGTATGAGCTCTGTGATTGAGCTGTTGCTATGGAAACAATAATGCGTTGAATGAGTGCATTCATATTAGCCCATCATTCATGTTACAGCCAGAACTCGTGTCTGAGCCGTGCTGTTATAGCAAAATAACGCACACCCTCTCAGCAATCAGATTTAACCTTTCAGACATACTGTGGTGTACGATTTATTTATTGATTTATTTTTAAATTAAAGCAAAAGATGCTTGCTTTTTTTTTTTTTTACTTTAATTCTTTGTAAATTCTTTGCACATGCATTACTACTAGATTGAAAAAATGTGTCATTTATGTAATTTGATGCTTTAACATTAACATTCCCTCAACAAACATCTCATGGTTGTGCTGCTGTGGAAGGTATGAGAGTGTACGCAGTGCTGCATTTTAGCATCTGTTTACTGTTTAGTTTGAAACTATCAGTTTGGGGATTTAATACTTTTGACACCTTTGTCCATTATTTAAAAAGATGTGTGTGTGTGTGTGTGTGTGTGTGTGTGTGTGTGTGTGTGTGTGTGTGTGTGTGAGAGGGAGAGAGAGAGAGCGTGTGGCAATGTTTTTGATTCTCGTGTTTACATGAACTCAGTGCGATACGACAAACCTTTTTTCTATGTTTAGTCTGACGGCCCAGTTTGCCTTCTGGTTATCTAAGCAAGAATCCTGTTGCAAGTAAAATTTGTCAATCTGTTTTTTTGTGTTGTTCAAAATAACCTCAGTGTTGGGCCTGAAAATAGTTTTGCTCAGTGCTGTGTGGTGTAATAATACCAGTATGCTGTTGCTCCCAGTGGCTTCACTAAAGCTTCATCCAGTGGCTTTACCACCCGAGTGACACACTGTTTGACCGCCTTCCATCCGGGAGAAGGTACAGAAACATTTGCACCAGCAGGCTCAGGGCCAGCCTTTTCCCGACAACCATCACCTTGCTGACCTCTACACTATGCCGTTAGAACACTGTTACCCCGTTACATGTACTCATTCCGTAGCACAAGTATTCTGTATATCTGTATTATCCGTACATAATTGTAGTTTCATAGTATACACTGACCTAAAGGATTATTTGGAACACCTGTTCAATTTCTCATTAATGCATTTAGGGGTGTGGTCCTGGTCAAGACAATTTCCTGAACTCCAAACTGAATGTCAGAATGGGAAAGAAAGGTGATTTAAGCGATTTTGAGCGTGGCATGTTTGTTGGTGCCAGTCGGGCCGGTCTGAGTATTTCACAATCTGCTCGGTTACTGGGATTTTCACGCAGTTTACAAAGAATGGTGTGAAAAGGGAAAAACATCCAGTATGCGGCAGTCCTGTGGGCGAAAATGCCTTGTTGATGCTAGAGGTCAGAGGAGAATGGGCTGATAGAAGAGCAACTTTGACTGAAATAACCACTCGTTACAACCGAGGTATGCAGTAAAGCATTTGTGAAGCCACAACACGCACAACCTTGAGGCGGATGGGTTACAACAGCAGAAGACCCCACCGGGTACCACTCATCTCCACTACAAATAGGAAAAAGAGGCTAAAATTTGCACGAGCTCACCAAAATTGTACAGTTGAAGACTGGAAAAATGTTGTCTGGTCTGATGAGTCTGGATTTCTGTTGAGACATTCAAATGGTAGAGTCAGAATTTGGCGTAAACAGAATGAGAACATGGATCCATCATGCCTTGTTACCACTGTGCAGGCTGGTGGTGGTGGTGTAATGGTGTGGGGGATCTTTTCTTGGCACACTTTAGGCCCCTTAGTGCCAATTGGGCATCGTTTAAATGCCACGGCCTACCTGAGCATTGTTTCTGACCATGTCCATCCCTTTATGACCACCATGTACCCATCCTCTGATTGCTACTTCCAGCAGGATAATGCACCATGTCACAAAGCTCGAATCATTTCAAATTGGTTTCTTGAACATGACAATGAGTTCACTGTACTAAAATGGCCCCCACAGTCACCAGATCTGTTGTGGTGGAACTGGAGCTTCGTGCCCTGGATGTGCATCCCACAAATCTCCATCAACTGCAAGATGCTATCCTATCAATATGGACCAACGTTTCTAAAGAATGCTTTCAGCACCTTGTTGAATCAATGCCATGTAGAATTAAGTTCTGAAGGTGAAAGGGGGTCAAACACCGTATTAGTATGGTGTTTCTAATAATCCTTTAGGTGAGTGTATATCGTACAATATCTTTATATATTGGAATATGATATTGTACAATTAGACAGTTAGACCAGTACTGCTGTATGTTCATGTGCACGTGTACGATGTACGTGCAGTGGTGGCCAAATATATTGAGACAAAAGTTGAATTTATTGTTTTGATGACATCTTCAGACATTTTAAATAATGACAGTCTAAATTAATTATGAATAAATTATTATTTCATGCAGTGGAATTGCTTTACAGATATCAGTATTTAATATGAAGTCCTTTATTCCTCGACACCTGTTGGATTCAGCAAAAGAGGTCTGCAGTACTCTTGCCCAATCCATGCCTGCTTGTTTACTTCCTGAAATCATTAATAGAAATTTGACATACAGAAGTTTACAATTCACAGTTTGATTCTGAACTCGTTTCTAAAATTAAATTTTCTCAAAAAGTAAATTCTGAATTGGAACTGGCCCATTAATTCAATCGCTTGACTCAATCAACAAAATGTATAATTATAACATGTATAATTACACTATAACGTGTCTGTATTTTTGTTTAGTAAGCACTTAGTTGACTATAACAATCTACCTCGATAATTTTTCGCATACCGCGGCATGGGTGAATTTTGTGTCATCGCTTCCCCTGGTGTGTATTACTGTATTCAGCACAATCTGCTGCGCGTATTCCTGAGTGTGACATACATAAGTGACAGTATTGATTATTCGGACTAATCATTGCAGTGGTACTGTACATGTTTCACAGATGACTTCTTTAGGTCATTGTATTTAGTGAGGACAGGAATCACTAGTCACCACCTGATACAATGTTATAGTGATTCCTACTGTAAGGGCCGACTCAATTAATATTGTGATTAATTAATTTTGCTACAGAATAAAGGCCTCGAACCTTTAAAATGTTGCTATAACTTGAAAGTTTTATACCTTAGCTTTGTTCGCTAGCTTCACAACTGAATTGAACACGAGTAATTAGAGATTTAAGTCTATTTCTTATACAGTGGAACCTTGGATTACGAGCATAATTCGTTCCAGAAGTGGGCTCGTATTCCAAAAACCTCTTAAACCAAATCATCATTTCCCATAAGCAATAATGAAAACTCTAATTATTCGTTCCACAGCCCCCAAAATAAATACATAAAAATAATTAATACAATCTATAAAATGAAAATAAAACAAATTAATCTGCACTTTACCTTTAAAAAAAGTACACATAAATCCTGACAGATAAGTGTTTCCATTGGTGCGCGCACGCGCCGTGTGTGTGTGTGTGTGTGTGTGTGTGTGTGTGTGTGTGTGTGTGTGTGTGTGTGTGTGTGTGGAATTAGTCCCTTCCCTCGCCTCGTTTTACACAGTAACATTCCTCCTCCCTCTCCCCACCTCGCTTTTTCACAACAGTTTCACAACAAACACACGCAAGCACGCACACACACACACAACGGAAACACCGTTTTAACAGGAAAAAAAGAAATCTCTCTGAGACTGACATGAGCGTATATTAACGGACACACTTTTTAAGTTTTACGACACGCGCATAAACACAGCGGAAACACCGGTTTAACGGAAAAAAAGCGAGACTGGCACGAGCACATACTAAAGGAATCACTTAAGTTTCACAACAAACGGACACACACAAACACGGAAACACCGTTTTAACAGGGAAAAAAATGAAATCTCTCTGACCAGGCGTGAGCGCATACTAAGGGAATCACTGCTGTAAAGTAAAAAAAAAGAAAGAAACAAATGAACCAGCACCTTACCTTTGAAAAGAATCGCGACAGAGCAGAGTTTCTGTGTCTTTGTGAAGTCGGGAGGGGTGAAAAGGGGAGAGAGAGTCTGTGCGTGTGTGTGTGTTTCAGTGTCAAATTGCGCACGCACGAACAGAGTTTCTGTGTTTGCGAAGCCGTGGGGGGAGGGTGGGAGGGGGAAGAGGGAGGAGGGGGAAGATGAGAGAGTGACGCTCGGTCTCAAAATAAGAGTCGCATGTGTGAAGCATGATACTCGGCGCTCGTAAACTAATACTTGCTCGGTTTCCGAATAAAAATTTTTTTAAAATCTTTGCTCGGTTTGCGGAACACTCGTAAACCACGTTACTCGCAATCCGAGGTTCCACTGTATTAGTTTTCTCACTTAAAACCAAGGGCAGCACTTAAAGAAAACAAAATTTTAAATTAAAAAGTTTAACATTACCCTGTAATTTAATTAAACAAAAAGCTACATTTCCACTGAACAGCTCATATCGGTCATCCATCATATTTTATTATTTCTGAATGATTTTTTTTTACTCCTACCACTCAGGAGGGCAGTGTGTGAATAGTTTGGAGTGTATCATCTGAATGATTATGAACTAACAGTGATGTTTTACCACCTGAAATGCTTCTAGCAGTCCTGAGCAGTTGCGAGTACGCAGCCGTGCACAGCATCTCTGCAGAAGCTCGTGCACCAGGCTCAAAATCGGTTATGTCCGAAGCTGATCTGTCATGGCCGATCATGCTGAAAAACAGCCGATTGCTGTCACTGGCCGACCGACGGGTGCGACTCTATTTAAAATGTAAAAACTAACAAAAAAGTTTTTAAATCGACTTTGGAGTCAAAGTGGTGATATATGAAATGGTACACAAAAAAATCACAATTCATAACTGAATTGATTTTCTTCACTCATATCTAGTATTTTTAATATTAGTATTATTATCTAGTATAGTTAGTATTTGGGAAAAAATCAACAGCATTTAGAGGATTTTTCCGAGGTGATAACATTGGTGTGATTTTTTGGGGGGGCATTACGTTTAAAGAGCCCCTACGCTCCAGCAGATTTTGACAGTCACACAAATGGCTTACATCAAAACCTCCATCCTGGGTACATCATCATCTGTAAACCAAAGTTACATTTGCACCTGCACAAAAAAAAGTCAACATTTATGTGTGTGCATGTGCAGAGGGACTTGTGACACGCCACCCTGTTTTTAAGTCAGGGTCGTCCACTTGTTCTCCTGCGACTGTGCGACCTTTTAGTCTGACCTATGAGCAGGTTCCTCTCCACCGTAACCTCCATGTGGAGCGAATCCCAGCTCATGGATCTATGTTTACACTTTCACTGGCCTTTTTGGGTGTTAAATGTCACAAAATGTAGCAAGAAACAGATAATCAGTAAACACGTCAAACCATCCATGTCATTATGAATGCTAGAGTCAGCCCAAAATAACCCAACACCTTGTTAAATGAATATGATCTGTCATTTTGGAATTTATTGTTTTAAAGGTGCGGAGCCTAATTAGGTGTGATTTATGAACTTTTTTAAACCTTATTTAGGGTTATGTTTGCATTGTCTTGTCATTTTCGTCGCTCGTTTCCTGTTCGCTGCTTCTTCCTAATTTTATTTATATGAGAAATAAAACTGATGGACTGATAGGCGTTGTTCATTAGCTGGACCCGCCGCAGTCTGCAGTCTTCCACATACCAATCATCTCGCCTTTAGCTCTGACATAGCAGAGCGTGCATGATGCCCCTGCGGGAAATTATTATTCTGTGTCAGGACCTGATGTTTGTTTTTCATTATTTAGTTTTACTGCTCGAGGTTCAGTGATTATAAGTGATCAATAGACAAGGGTTACATCAGTGGTCTGATATGTGTGTGTGTGTGTGTGTGTGTGTGTGTGTGTGTGTGTGTGTGTGTTTGCGCATATTCGTACGATTGTGAGTTTTAATTACTTAAGGGAATAGTTTATTATTATTTTTATTTATTTATAAGGATGATGTGTGGCAGGAGCTGCCGAAACAAGACTTAAATTATGTCATGTTTACAGCAGTTTCTGCCAGAAATAGCAGGATTTATGCTAATGATGCTTTTGGATTGATTTGGAATATTGCATAACCAGTGTTTTGTCCATGTTTACATATGGAAGCCATAATGGAGGTTAATGTCCGTATCTGGCTGTGGTCTTGTTAGCTTGTCACTCAAAGGCGTTTGTGGTTGCACTACGAAAAAGTAGCCTTCCCATCAGCATCGTAATCCTGATGGAGGTTTTCTGTTGACCATAAGGAGTTGCTGGTTCGCGTCCATGCTGGAACTCCAGGGGATTTGCACCACGTACATGATGGTTTTATCGCCCTCGCTTTTCCACTTGACACCGGCGTTGCGCCTGTGAGAGAGCCACTTAACCCCCGAGCGGCAGAAGAACCGCAGTACTAGAGAAACGACAAGGTAATTTGTGTGTTTGCCCGTAAGTGTTTTTGATACATAGTTTTATAGCAGGGTGTGTGTCGAGGCTCGGTGAGCATGTTTCGGAGAACGTGTGTTTCTGTTTAGATAGAGAGAGGCAGAGGGAGCTGGAAAAAGAAATGCCTGACAATTAGGGAGGTAGAAACTAGAGGGAGAGAAAAACCTCAGTCACGGCTGACTTCACCTCATAAATATCCCCTTAAGCAGCACCAAATGAATGTAGGGCACAGGTGTGGAAATGTGTGTGGTGTTTGTCTGCCTGTGTATGTACATTTCAACGCACTGGTGTGTGTGTGTGTGTGTGTGTGTGTGTGTGTGTGTGTGTGTGTGTGTGTGTGTGTGTGTGTGTGTGTGTGTGTGTGTGTGTGTGTGTGTGTGAGAGAGAGAGCGTGGTTGATTTTTACAGCTCAGGTTCAGGTGCATATAACAAGGTGGGTATGTAAGTGGGTGTGGGTGTGTGTGGGTTTGGATGGCCACAAGCAGTGATGTAAATTTCTATTTTGCCATTCAGCAGGAAGTGGAGGCCACACCTCAAACTGTATTAGGCTCAAATACAATGGGCCTTTTGAGGAGTTTAGAAACAAACAATTAAATAAATTTTTTTTTTTGTAATTTAATTATTATTAAATTACAAAAAACTACAGTAACTACAACTAATACAGACTGTCAGCCTGTCTGTGCGTTGCCATGGCAACACACATCACTCAATCCTGAATCTATGGCTACATGCACCTACAAGTGGCCCATATCCACTTTACTGATTGAGTCTGATTGTTTTTGTTAAGCTGTTCAAACTGTGTTTTCATTGTTTATGATATTTGCCAACTTTTATCAACTTTTGTTGAGGGTATGAATGCAGGTAATATGGTATTGTAAAGAAAGGCTGTGGGGAAGATTACTTTGCTATTATAATTTTTTTATGGGCATCTGATTGGTACAGTATTCTTATATTTATGTTTGGCGGGGGGGGGGGGGGGGGGGGAATGGGAAGTTTGGTTTTGTGTTCTCTTTTGCTGTGTTTTTTTATTTTTGTTCTTTCTGTATAGTTTGAAAAAAAATACAAATCCTTGATCAAAAAAGAAAATATGTTTTCATTGTGACCTCTATCTGACAGTGGATTTTTGCTTTGAAACTTTTCGCATTGCTTTGGCACTGTAGCCAAGTTCTCCTACATCCATGTTCAGCCATTTCTTTTGAGACCTTTTCAAACACGGAGCATCTTCAAAATGTGGCTTCTAATTTTGCTTGTACAGGAACATCATCCCAAACGTCTGAGTTCTGTTACCTCTGTGGCCCACCTGTGAAATCCTTCTTCAGTGTTATCCTGCGTCTTTCGTAGCATAAAATTATGGCAGATGTCAACATGAATTGATGTAAAAAGTCCCAGGATTCTGAGTTGACCATTCAGACTGAGGTTACATATAGAAAAAAATGTGACTTTTATTTTAGGACCACATATGAAAGTGGTGCAAATCAGAATCGAAAAGATCATATTCCATGTGATTTGTGCTGTTCACACTGTTAAAAAAAGAAAGAAGAGAAAAAGAAATAAACAAAACAGCTGTCCTGCAGTGTGAATGTACAATAGCCTGTGGACATGCACGGAGCAGAATTTGACCGTATTGTGACCACATTGTCATTGCTATTCCATATTCAGTTCTTGCTTATACTGTAAACTGTTATATAAAAGCAAAAGGACGTTCAAAATCCTGCTGTTGTACTGAATCACAGCGACACTGACTCCTGCTTGCACAATAACATTGTAGAACTGTTTCTCAACAAAACAAGTACTGTAGAAATGGATTATGTCACAGATCATCTATTCGGATTGAAAAAAACAACAACAAAAAAATGATAAACAGAGTTTTGACTATAACTTTTAACATCTAAACTTAACGTAAAACAAGGGAGAAATACAGTTTCTTGTGTGTGATTATGTTTGTGCATATTTTTGTATTACAGAGGCTCCTTCCTCGGTCATGGCCAAGAATGGATACTTTTATCAGGAAATGGGTGAGTGTGTTTTTTTTTATTTTTATTTTTCTTCCATTTTTTATATGCTGGAACTTAAACAAGCAAATCAGGTTCTCCCTCTATTGTGACCTAGTATACCAAGAAACCCTTCCGTGGATCAATGTTCGCTGACCTCTACTCAACTTTGACAATTTCAGCCCATTTCTGCTACTGTATTCTCTTGATGCCATGTTTAAGAGCTACATTACATAAGGCTTCTTCAGCTCAGTTGTTTCTTAACATTTATATCAGAAAGTATTGAGAGTGTCATCATTAATTAAGTCTTACATATATGTTTCTCCTTATTTGTTTGTTAAAAATACAGGTAAATGAAACCCTGTGTTCCCTGCATTCTGATTGGCTAGAAAAATACACTTCTTCGAAGGGGCATTCAGGGGCAGCACATTTAGAAATTGAGCGAAACAGAAACAAACCATAAGCCAGAAGATGTTATCAAGAAATCTGAATAGAATTTCAGCTAGATTATTAACATATTGACATTTTTAAGTCTTATTGTAAAAAGGAGTATAATACAGGGGTTGGACAATGAAACTTAAACGCCTGGTTTTAGACCACAATAATTCATTATTATGGTGTAGGGCCTCCTTTTGTGGCCAATACAGCATCAATTCGTCTTGATCAACCTAGAAAGATTAACCCCCAAGGGATCTGTGCCGGCAACACAGCACTGGTTAATGGCCGATTAAAAAAAACAACAACAACTGCATAAACAGAGGTCCTGCCGATGTGTGTCAATGGACGAGGCTTCTGACATCTCTTAGGTAAAACAATGAGAGGGGAGAGATAGGGAGAAAAGAGGGAGAGAATCAGGACTGAGTGAAACCAACATTCCTACACAATGTCAGAATAGAAGTGTTTCATCATAGGATTAAGCTGATCAGTCAGGATAACTTTGAATTGATTTGCAGTGACATTCTCTCTAAGGCTTAATCCACACGTAAACGGGTATTTAAAAAAAATCTCATTCAATCTCAACAAAAAACATGGTCCACATTTAAATGCAAAAAC
The DNA here is from genome assembly GCA_030347435.1 of Clarias fuscus. Taxonomy (NCBI): domain Eukaryota; kingdom Metazoa; phylum Chordata; class Actinopteri; order Siluriformes; family Clariidae; genus Clarias; species Clarias fuscus. The sequence goes on along the minus strand of CM059211.1, from coordinate 24,138,967 downwards.
ATGCTGTCAAGGCACGCCAGACGATCAGTGACAATATAACCATAATCGCAAAACCATACTGACCGATCAGGAGCCTGAGATACAGTGCATGCTGTGCTAGCTATTACCAACCAAAAACAAACATTTATCCTATAGAATAACAGAGTCATTTATTTATTTAATTTTTTTATTTTTACCCACCTGTATATGAGGTGTGGGTGTAGAGGACAGAGTTTTAACACGTGTGTGTGTGTTTGTATAGCAGGTGTGATGGATAAGACAAGATGTAGGTGATATTACAAGTATATTCTGTCTTGGATCACCTGTATAAATTTGATCATAATGAGGACTACTAACTCATCCTCTCCGTTCTTTCTCTTCACGAACAGCACGTTCACCCCAATCTATTTAACATTTAACAAATGTAGCTAAATGTGATCATCATTGTCTCCTTTTCTGTCATGTATTTTTGACCAAGGTTATAATTTAACTTAAGGGCATGTTTTGTTTAAAGCTCACGGATTATACTCCTTTTTTAAAGTTTTAACTTTTAAAGGTAGTATATTAGTCTTAGAGGTCTCCAAAATGCATTCTTCTTTCACTTATTTTTCAAACACATTGTTTCTGTATCTGTGTTTGAAGAACTAACCGAACTGAGCTTTAATAAATTCAGAAAACATTCAACTTAAATAAACGATAGCCGCTGCTGCTTGACTCCCAGGCTGGACGAGGGTCTTGCCACCTTTTATCTCATGAACGTCGTGAACGCTACGAATAAAGGATGAATATAAACAACAGAAAATAAAAAAGGAAAGCAAAAAAAAATTAATATGTAAAAATAAAGAATGGGAGATGTGGTGTGTTTTTTTTTTTTTTTTTTTTTTGCATATACCCAAAGTAGATGCCCATGTGACTGAGTTATGAGTGAGTTATGCATAATAGCACACCTTCAAAGTAATTTACTTTGAAATTACCATTTGCATTTTTACATGTTTATCAAGACATTTGAGAGTTTTGTGTTAAAACATGTTTCAGCTTAATTAAAGTTTATTTAACCAACAGTATTTGATGCAATTTCTGTACAAGCGACTGTCCCACGCATTTTATATCTATTAAGGTTAATCTAAAACACTGCACAGAGGACCTCTTTTCTAATTCACATTTGCAAACTGAGATCATACAAGCTATCCAACCATGAGGCAGTCCAGGTAAAACTACAAATATACACATATTACTGGATAAAACTACAGTATGTCTCTCATGTGAAAGCCACAAAAAAGTGCATGGAAAATGAGAGTGTCTGAATATTAGGAGCTCCTCTGACATGAACCTGCCCGTGCAGCAGTTTGTCAGCTTCTTTACTTTTAGAATGAATAATGTCCATGCATTAAAAAACAAGGGAAATGTTTTCTTCTTCATCTTCATTAAAGCCTCTTTTGTTAGGGGTTAGGATTCCCTCTGTAAAGGAGAATTACTCTTACCACCCAAACAACTCATGTGTTGTTTACACCCAAAACTGTCCACAGTGTTTTTTTTTAAAGAATTAAAAAAGCATTGTCATAGTTTTTGTGTCTGTATTGCTAAATGTAAATATAACTGTTATAGGTTTTGCAACTTTTTCAAAATAGTTCTTGCTTTAAGTTTGAATATGTCGAGTATTAGATGTACAAATTAACCAACCAGCAGGATTTTTTTGGTTGTCGGAATTTTGTGGGGATATTATTTTGGCAACATTATGGACTTTGCGACAGTGTTGGTGTTAGCTTTTTTGTCAAAATGGTAAAAAAAAAACCCTGTTTAACTTATGGGATTTATTCTGTGAATGGAAGTGGATGGGATGCAGCTTGGATGCTTTGCAACTAGCATATTACAGTAGAGTAATTCGGAAGCTAAGGTGTACATGTGAGTAATATTTCTGAAAGAAAATTAAACAGAGGCATTATGACACTGATGACTCAGTCGTAGGTTTCTCATCTGCCATGCAAGCTCAGAAGGCTCGAGTTCGAGTCCCAGCCAGTGTCCAAACCCTAGCCACTGGATGCAGTGGCGGTCCCAAGCCCGGATTAAATGTGGTGCTTGTGTCAGGAAGGGCATCTGGCATATAACCTGTGCCAAGCTTGTGTGCGGATTGGATGGTCCGCTGTGGCGACGCCTTACCAAGAGTAGCCGAAAGACCAACAATAACATTTATGGATTTTTTTTCTCAGATTTTTCTCCCTAATTTAGTTGTGTCCAATTCATCCCCGTCACTAGGGGGCTCCCACATTAAGGCTACTACTACCACTCACCCGGGAGGGCTGAAGACTATCACGTGTTTCCTCCGAACCACGTGACGCCAGCCAACCGCATCTTTTCGAACTGCTCGCTCATGCACTGTTGGGTGCGGTGTAACACACTCGGAGGACAGCGCTATCCGCTCCTTCCGCTTGCGTGAGCTCACAGACGCCCCTGATTGGCTGTAGAGCCGTGATTAACATGGGAGCGATAAGTACCTCTCATCCCTCTGAGAGTGCTCGGCCAATCAGCTCTCTCTAGACCTCGCTGCGAAAGGTTACAGCATCACCCGGGAATCGAACTAGCGATCTCCGGATGATAGAGCGAGCACTTTACCACTAGGGGTGCTCCGATCATAATTTTTGGGGCCGATCACCGATCTCCGATCACTAGAAGCTGTATTGGCCAATACAGATCATCGATTACAGGGTCTGCTCGAAGCCTTATCATGTAGCATTATTTATTAAACTATATCTAACAACTATGTAAATTAAGTATTGAAATTGCAATAAGTGGAATATCATGAACTGACAACTGTATTTATTGGCAAGCAACATGTCAACTTAAAACATAGCAGCCTGTGTTTGGTTAGTAATTGGGAACAGCTTAGAGCTTAAATAAAATAATGTATTTATTTAAAATTATTAAAATAAACAATTTATTTAAAATTAAATAAAATACCAGACAAGTAGGACGCGAGTCGCTGGAAGTTCTTCAAGGACTGCAAGCATCCGCGAGGACAGCCAAAAAATTAAACATGTCTGCTATTTTATTTAATTTTAAATAAATTGTTTATTTAAATAATTATTGTCAGAGCTGTGCAATTACAGAAATTGTAATGTTCTGTACCATCAGATTTGAGGATTCAGTTACACTGGGATATAAATGTAAACATTTCTATCCAGTATTATTGAAAACTGCATTTATAGCTCAGATGAAATAATCCTTCATTTTTTTTTCTTAGACTGGTTTTAAGAAAGACTGTTGCATTCGTGATATGCTTTTTTATTTTTATTTTTTAATACTGCATATACCGTTGCTATAATTCACCCTCAAAAACAGGTCAGAGTTGTACCTACATCCATCTCCATTTGCTGTATGGATGGGAAGATTGTTGCTTAAAAATCTATTTCCTTTACTGAATCCATTTTTTAGCAGCCTTATTTAATATTGTGCAAGTTTGTTTTATTTTCATATGCAAGTTAAATACTCAAGTCCATTCGTACACATGCAAATCAGATCTCAAAGTCATATTTGCATCATCTGACTGATTTGATCATACCTTTTAATTAATTTTCTGAAGAGACATTTCTCTAGAACTTGTAATTTGTTCATGAATAAGATAAATCTTTGAATAGGATCATTCAGAGTTTTTGAAACCTTGAAATGGAAAAAAAAGAGTAATACAGAAAGAGAGCAATTGCCAATGTGGAGGGAAAAACCCGTCTATGAGCAAAGCACAGTCACTTTTCATGGATAAGGATTAACACTCCCACCACTTCTCTCCAGCTTTCCATTGAGAATAATAGAGCGAATGGTTTATCGAATAGACGAATAAATGAATGGACAGATATGAGGCTGATATCCACAGCCAGAGCCACAGCATAGAGACCAGCCATGTTAGAATAGAGAGAGATTTTAGTAACCCTGGGTTCACATCATGGGAATACCAAGTTGTGACTGAGTGTTTCATTAGATTTATTGCTGCATGATTTGAAAAAGAAAAAAGAAAAAAATTCACATTGCGATTATTTTGATGCACTGAATTAAAGTTTATTTATCTAGGCTAACAGCAAATAAAGGCACAAATGATTTAATTAAGAGGATGATTGCTAATACATATTTGCTTATCACCTCAAAAGTTAATTAGCAAAAATAAACAAATACTTATACTAATAACAAATAATAAATACAAATATTGACAAACTACATAAAGTAAATTCCCAACTATGCATATATTATATGTAATACATTTCAGTCTTTTGTGATTAAAAATCTGCATGGTCCCTATTGTGAATTTAGATTTTTATGTAATTAATTGTGCCTCACTAATTTGCTTCACTGCTAACATATCTTTATAATCACAGTTCGTCACAAGTTTTTCTGATTTTGCATTTCTTGTTAATTTTGCTGTTGTTTCCAGGATTCATTCACTGTAAGAAATATAGAAAAGATTGCAGAGCAGAGCTGAAAGAGCAAGCAGAAAACAATTGTGTTATTAGTATTTCTTCTAATGTGAAGATTTTCTTTTTGTGCACATGGAGGCAACTGACCCACCTGTTAATGCTCACTGTTCCGTACCACCGAGATTTATAAAGGCAGTTTTAGCGTAAATCAAATGGGTAACGTTGCTCTGATGCTTTCTATATTACATTATATTATTAACAGGTATTTGTCTGATATGCTCATTAATATACACACTCAAAGATCATTTCATTAGATACACCTGTTTTTTAAACCAAATACTGTACCTAATCAGCCAATCACATAGCAACCAATTAGCAGCAGACTTTGAACATGGCACGGTTGTTGGTGCCAGATGGGCTTGACTGAGTATTTCTGAATCTTCTGATCTACTGGGTTTTCATCTACAACCTTGTTTAGGTTTTACAGAGAAAATGGACTGAAAATGAGAGAATATCCAGTGTCTCTGGGTGAGAATGCAACCCGAGGTCAGAGGAGACTGGACAGACTGATTCGAGATGATATAAAGTGCAAGCTCAAGTAATGTCTTGTTGCAACCGAGATATGCTGAAGAGTGTCTCTGAATGCAAAACACGTCGAACCTTGAAGCAGATGGGGTACAGCAGCAGAAGGCCACACTGGATGACACTCCTGTCAGCTAAGAACAGTAACCTGAGGCCACAACTTGCATGGGCTCACAAAAATTGAACAGTAGAAGATTGTAAAAAAACAACGTAGCAACACTTTGAGCCCTCTTGGTATCAATTGAGCATTGTTAAAATAGTGATAAATAGTTTACATTTAAATAGTTGCTCACCATGTTCATCCCTTTAAGACCACAGGATAATGCACCATGCCACAAAGCTAAAATCATCTCAAACTGGTTTCTTGAACATGACACTGAGGTCGCAGAACTCAACTGGTTTCTACAGTCACCACATCTCAATCCAAAAGAGCACTTTTGGGATGTAGTGGAACGGGAAATACATGTGGATGTGCAGCCGACAAATCTATGATGCTTTCATATCAATATGGACCAAAATTTCTAAGAAATGTTTCCAGCACAATGTTAAATGTATGTCACAAAGAATTAAGGCACTTCTGAAGACAATATACTCATGCATTTCTTGCCGTATACAAACTAAAACTATGGTCCAACTAAATACTAGCAAGGTGAAATGGCCAGTGAGTGAAATTCAGATCAATAGCGTATGAAAAAAGAGCCAAGTCATTACTACACAATAGTGCTGCACAGTATACCAGCACCAAATAAGTACCATAGCACTTGAATTCCAGAAATGGTACTATACCAGCATCTTTTATACTTTTACTGTAAAATGTCTGTTTGATCTGGCTAATAGACATTTGTCCCTTTAATGCTGACAGCAGTGATGTTGTTTGATGTAAAGGGAAAAAAAAGACTGAATTTGTAATATGAGCAGCGGGAAGCTTTATATGAATCACAAGTAACCGTAGAGAAAGTGGAGGACTTTTTGCTTTGTTCAGAGACTAGACTTGAAGAGATGGCAGCAGCAAAGAGACAGCCCGAAGTAAAATAAGCAGGTATTTTGGTAAAAATAAAAAGAAGCACCTAAACACAGCAGCCCCGCTGTGCACAAGGTGTTTTAAGGTGTGTTAGAGTTGGTTTTATATGAGAACATTTTCTGCTCATTTGAGACTCCCTCTGCTATTTATATTTATGATACATGGCAGTTCACCTGTCCAAACCTATTATCTTTATCTCATTATATATTTGAGCAGGACGTCACAGAGTAGTGGTTAGCACTGTGGCCTCACACCTTCACGGTCATGGGTTCGATTCCTGCCTCGTGTCTGTGTGTGGAGTTTGCATGTTCTCCCTGTGCTTGGTGGATTTCCTTGGGCTACTCTACTTTCCTTCCTGTATTGTGTGTGCCAGCTATGGATTTTCACCCTATCCAGGGTGTATCTCACCTCGTGCCCTAAATCTGCCCTCTGCACTTTGTCCCCTGAGCATAGGCTCCAGGCCCTCGCAACATTTGAGCAGTTGAGGTTTGAGGTCCTTGCTCAGGGGCCCAACAGTGGCAGTGTTGTGCTTGGATTTAAATCTATGACTTTCTGATCAGTAGTCCAACTTTAAACTTTACTTCTACTTTTCTTAGAAAAAAGAACAAAATGTGTATTATTTATTCTAAAGTGGACAAATGAACAAGTACAAATGAATATATTGTTAGATTCTCTCACGTTAAAGCCTGCTGAATGTAGTCACTCAGAAATACTGACAAGTGGCTTATGCTAATGGAGCTAGTAAAAAAAGTCCCAGGTCATGGTCTACAAAGTCCATGACCTGGGCATTTGTGCAAATTCTACAAACATTTAACTTGTCTACTGTGCAGTATATCTAATACTTTGCAGTGTTAGGATACAGTATTGACGCAGGATTTATTTACTTTTACAGCATATGTGTTTTATTAATGGTTATTAATGGTAACAATTTTTAAATGAGTGATTACATAATACCCGTATTGTGCCTCATAAAACCCAGGAGTAGTCTTAGCAACAACAGCAAGCTATTTTACTGTTTAAAATTAACTGCAAAAAAAACTCCAGAAATATGGTTCAACAAATTGTATTTTTTCACTATATTAGACTCTTATCACCATTATTTTTCCTAACTACAGAAATTTAGTGCCTCTGGCTCAGAGGGAGAGAGAGAGAGAGAGACCATATCAAAATGTATGAAAATCATTTTAGTGTCGGTATGGAAACAAATATTTTGGTATTGTGACAACTCATAAACAATTCTACAAAGACATCAGCATTTCTTTGATTCAGTATACACAGTGTTTGTTACTTGAAATCACAACCAGTTTTGTTTTGCCAGGACATCGCCGTATACAGTGTATATCTTGTCTCAGAATACAGAACTCTAACAGTAAAATATGCACAACAATATATCGATAGCAAAATAACAGGTACATGTTACACTGTTTCTAATTAAGAGAATAAAATTTCATTTTCAGTGTAGTTTATTTTAAAAATCAAATCCGATCATTATTATTGCCAGTTCTAATGTGTTGTCTTCAATTTGGGCAATATTATGAGTGTATTATTGGATATGTGTTCTCTGTGTAATGGAGTGCATGTGGTCTGTGTGTGTGTACATGTCCTCAGAGCAGAGGGAGCGAGACGAGCAGGAGGAAGGGAGCGAGGATCGGGAGGAGGGTCAGGACTCTCCCATCCCATCAGGAGATGACATTCATCTCTACGGCAACCAGACACACCAAGGAGGGACAGGTCAGTGTGTGTGTGTGTGTGTCTGTGTGTGTCTGTGTGTGTGTGTGTGTGTGTGTGTGTGTGTGTGTGTGTGTGTGTGTGTGAGAAAATAAGCATGTGTGAGTCTGAGTCTGATCGAGCCAGACCCAGAGCTGTTGATTAGCTTCAGTGCTGCTCAGGTTAGCAGGTCAGTTGTTGCCAAGGCAACATTCTCAGGTGCATTGCGATTAGGTGGTGACACCCTTAAACCCACACATCGTGACAGGTCAGCTGCCATAACTCCAGCCAGAGATATTAAGGAAAAGAAACTGGACAGGAATTGGAAAACCAGAAATGATAAAAAGAGGAGAGACTTCTTTATGGCTATAAATAGGTATGTTTTAGTTTATTTACTGATCAGTGATAATGAATTGATTAATTGTAAACTATCAGTGCTTCATGACTACAATGCAAAACAATGCAAACAAACAATGCTTCTGATGAGTGGGAGCAAACATAGCCAGGAGAAGTGATATACACTACATTGCCAAAAGTATTCGCTCGTCTGCCTTCACATGCATGTGAACTTGAGTAACATGTAATTCTTAATCCACAGGGTTTAATATGATGTTGACCCCGCCCCCTTTGCAGCTAAAACGGCTTCAACTCTTTTGAGAAATCTTTCCACAAGGTTTAGGAGTGTGTTCATTCAAATTTTTGACCATTCTTCCAGAATCGCATTCGTGAGGCCTAGCTTGCAGTCTCAGATCTAATTCATCCAGAGGTGTTCTATCGGTGTCCTCAGTGTAAATACCAATACAATTCATAAAGTATATACATTTTAGCATGTGAAACTAATATTAATTTTTTTCAACTTAAACTCAACAAAAGCGATCCCTTTTACTTTATGAGCAGACAGGGATTGCAGCTGTAAGTCTAGCCCCCCGTTCAAATAAATTTACTCTGTTTCAATTAAATACTAATTTTTCTGCTCCAGCGAGTCCTGCATGACATTAGATACACTCATATCAGCGAAAACAGGGATTGTTCTCACGTTTGTCTCATCCAGCCTGACACTCGGTCTGCCCTGGCACATATCCGTCAGCAATTATCTGGATTAAAAATCCGCCCCACTCATCTAACACACTGAAGCCAACCTGCGCCAAAGCGTGTTTGTGTGTGTATGAGTTTTTTTGTGAGTTTTTTATGTTTTTTTTTTTTATGTTTTTTTTTTTTTTTTGACAGGGTATAAGTTGTATATCTTGGGCTGATCATATCTGTCTGACAGGAAAATTGCTGGCATTTTCTGAATGATGCGTCCTAGTTTACCTACACTGACAAGAGAATGGGGTTAATCAGTCGAGTTGAATTAATAGGATATTAGATTATTCTACATTTTGTCTTTCCCTGTTTGTCAAACCTTGACTAGACAAGCAAGATAAGCAGGTTGTCTGCACAAACAGATATTTACAGTTTGTCCTAATACTGGGGAAATACATGCATCTAAATCGCATTTTAAAATGCGAAAGAAGCGATAAGAGATTAAAACTGGTTGCATAACCCTATTACTTTAACATGCAGATTTACTGCTCATTAAAATCTTTCTGATACAAAGTTCTGCTTTTAAACCAGGCCTTTTATTCTCAAAGTTGCCTTTTTAATCCTAAACCCACTGCAGAGGCTCTCTAATCTGAAAGCGGAGGCAGAAGAGTTAGCGGAGAGCAATGCTAATCCGGGCTGAATGTCTCTCGGTAGACAGATCTTCCTGCACAGTGAGCATGCGAATGTGAAAGATTTCTTTGCGATAAAAGGTCTGCGTGCTGTAATCTCATATACAATCGCATATTGTATGCGATTGTATATGAGATTACAGCGCATACAATCGCATACAATATGTCCGGAGCCATCCTATAGTAGTAAGATCGCACTCAGGATGAACCTGCGCACTATATAGAACAAACAAGCAATCAATGACAAAGTGTATATGAGCGTCTATACGGACACATATGCACACACTGGCAAGCACGTGCTCTGTGTGCCTGAGCATGCATTTACTGCTGTGTTCAAATTCTCAATTGCTGCAGTCATTCTCACTGTTATGTGCTCTCTGTATTACTAGATTCCGATGTTCATGGGTGTGTCCTGCTCAACACATCACGTAGAGTAAGAGCTTTTTATAGTATATACATTTTCGTATACATTGAGTGTCTGTGTGTGTGTGTGTGTGTGTGTGTGTGTGTGTGTGTGTGTGTGTGTGTGTGTATACAGGTAGTCCCCGACTTACAGACATTGGAGTTATGAATTTCCGCAAACATAAACAGACTGCGGTTCGCATCTAACATTCGTAGAAGTGTCAGTGTGTAAGTTAATGTGTAACAGGACTAAATTCTGATATATCCTATGTGTGTGCGAAATGAGTCGACCTCACTGGTTTCAATGAATCAGTCCGGGGCATGATGATAGAAAACATATAATATAAATGTATAAATGAATAATCCCAATTTTGTAAAATCCTCAACAAAACAAAGTTCACAGTCTAAGAAAGTGGAAAACTTTGACAGAAACTTTTGACAGAAGTCGTCCTACACAATAACCCTCCTTCTCATATATACAGTATATATATGTATATATACTGTATATATGTTAATGTTGGTCTTGTAATTATATTCTCTGTTGTTATCTGTGTCTTCACATGTCTGTGTACATGAATGTTTGTGTTACCTAGTATGTAAAGCTGATGAACTTTGAGGAGGAAGTGAGGGCTCACAGGGATCTGGACGGCTTTCTGGAGAGGGCGAGCATTCTGCTGCACGAGGACGAGGCGTCGCTGGACGACGTGCTGAAGACGATGCTCCGGCACATCTCGCAGGACCCGCACACGGCCGAGCCCGGCTGCAACTTTGAGGAGATCATGAGCTCGCTTTTCACCGACGCCGGTTCACAGGAGGTCAACGGTAAGGGAGGGGCGGGTGAACAAAGTTTGTGAGTTTAGAAAAATGCATTAAAAAAGGTTAGCTCACCAGGGCATTAAACCCGGCGTGATTGACACACCGAGGACGGCAAGCAAAGCCCTCTTGACAGCTATCATTCATTCTCTTCCTTTTTTGTGACCGGCCGCACCCTCGTTTTTGTAGTTTTTCAATAAGCACAAGTTAACATATGAAAGAGGAGTAGCACAAAAGAGAGGTGGAAATATAGAAAAAGAGGAAAATTAATAGGGAATAGAGTCGGAGGATGGGCAGCATCATGTTGACAGCAATAAAGTCACCGATCCTTTTGCCACAAACCTCAATCTGGAATGTGTTAGGGAAGGGTCAGAGGTCAGGCCTGACTCTGAAGAAATCGTGACAGAGCAGTCAGGTGATAATAGCTCACTGGTGTCTACGCATTTACACATCACCACTCAGTGTAGCTGTCATAGCCTCTCAGAGGACACCAGCCTACATGCTAGGACATGAGCTCCAGTTATCCCTGGCCTGTGTTTACTTCACTGATGAGACCCGACTCAAAACTAACCGTGGGATTACACTATTACTGCAAAGCCGTCTCTCCAGAAATCTGTCCAGGTACAACCGAAAGCAAGTGTTCTGTTAAAGACTGAATCACCAGGTTGAAGCGGTTTTAAGTGTAATAAATAGTAATGGTACTAATGTTGATTACTGCCCAGTTTTAATTCCCACTCTTGATCCGCATATGCTTAAAGGAGAAGGCTAATTAACCTGCTTGTTTTCAAAGCTTAAATGACTTTTGATGCCCTAGTCACAATTTGTTACACACAACCCTGTGCTTGGTGGCTTAGTGGTTAGCACTGCCACCTTGCACTTCTACAATAGGTCCTGGGTGCGAATACAATGGTGATTGTTGGACTACAGAGGTTCCTAGATGTATGGATGGATGAACGCAGTGCTTAATGACTTGTTATTTACCACTGTACCATTTTGTTATTCCGACATATTTTGCTCAATGTTATGTGATAAGACCTTTTTAGTGAGCGTAGAAAAAAAGCTAACAGTGTGCGTAACTCCATATGATGTGATTTAGCCACACAGTGGAAGTCGTCATTGTTGTTTTATAGTTAGTTCAACTATTTTTAGAGTTTTCTCTTCACAGGTCAAGATCAATTAATCAACAAATGTTTTGTGCTATGTTTTTTTTATATTGTTGTTTGTTTTCTTCTTCAGTGAACAGTGAGGAAAGAAACAATTAGACTGAGTGTGCTTTTTGCAGAAATTTGTACCACCAGAAGACAGACGGTTCTGACAGGTTCTGAATGTTTTTAAAGAAACTTGCGCTATTAATTTGTTAAGTGTTAAGTGCTTAATTTATGTAAAGGTTATGGTTAGGAGAAGACACAGTATTAATTAGTTGTCGTAAGTTAATGGTGTGTGTGTGTGTGTGTGTGTGTGTGTGTGTGTGTGTGTGTGTGTGTGTGTGTGTGTGTGTGTGTGTGAATCTATCTCTTTGGGGGAATGCTCATTCATTTGCCTAATCGCTTCTAAATGTCTCGAAACTAGAGTACAGTTCATCAAGTGGTGTGTAATATGTAAATTTAGCTGCTTCAGTCCCTCACGCTGTGTGTATACATCTTCCTCTGATCATTTTGGTACAAACAGTTTCTAGGATTCTATCCTCACTTCATTGTAAATAGCTGAAGAAGACCTTTATGATATTGAAGTGAAGACAATCCTCATAAGCCATAGAGAAATAAATATTAAGGTGTTAAAACAGACAACGATTGGTTGTTTAACTTGTTTCAGAACCACATGGATGATCCATTTCTCCTCTCCCTTGTTGCTAGGATACAAAACTCACATGTGCGAGAGAATCTTATTAATGACATGGGCCTGAGCGCATGCAAATGAGCTGAAGTGTGATTGGGTTGTGGAATGTGAACATCATGAATATGATAATGTCTGATGCTATTCTGTGGCGAAGCGATGAATGGAAGCTAATTGTGAGGCTTTTAACTACATGTTACGTGTTATGTGTGAAAAGTGTTTCCACCGCACTCATGTGCGCACACAAAAAACGCACATTCCAAACGCACAGCCTTATCAGGCAGCAGTAGATGAAATCACAGTGAGATGAGACTGAAGTTAAATTTGTGAGCTCCATCACATCTCATTCAACCGAGACACAAGTGCAGTGACGAGTTATGAACGAAAAAATATATACATCAGGGTTGGGGTGGCACAGACCTCAGCGTCTGTCTGGCGATCCAGTCTCAAATACAGGATGAGCGTGTATGTTTGTGTGTGTGTGTGTGTGTGTGGATATGTATGTGTGTGTATATATATATATATATATATATATATATATATATATATATATATATATATATATATATATAGTGTCAGCATATATGGATCTGTGACAAGGGAGTTTCGTTGTATCACATTTTTTTCCTCTGCTTAACCCTTTTCTCTCCTGTGTGAACTTTGAACTCTGAGTGTGTCTGTGTCTCTGATTTCCTCATGCAGACAGGTCTCCCAATTTCCTTTTCTATGATAAGGGTAAGGGCATGTGAACAGATGTGACCTGCCTCCATCATCAGTGTTACATATCCCTCACTCCATCTGCTTATTACACTCTGTCCATCTTTCTGTTGGAGTTGACTGACAGATTTAACTGAACAACAGAAACATGCTGATTAGTTAATGCTAATTTGTTTGCCGAAAGTATCAGCTTTTGCAAATTGAATTTTGAAAGTGTTTACACTGAGCCAGAGAAAACATCCATGGTGTCTCCAAACACACACTCACATTTACATACAGGTTATTATGTAAATAACAAAGTATAGCGAGCTGCTATACTTTGTGTGTATGTTTTTTGTTGTTGCAGTATCCTGGTGGGGACCCAAAAGGATGGATGGATGGATGGATGGCTGGCTGGATAGATAGATAGCTAGATAGATAGCTAGATAGATAGATAGATAGATAGATAGATAGATAGATAGATAGAAAAGAAAGAAAATCCCATTTTTTAATGATGACATAATTTATTAAGGGGAAAAGGCTGTCCAAACCAAAATACCCGCCCCTTTGTGAAAAAGTGATGTTTTGCAAATTTTTGGACATTATTTTCACTTGCCTGATTACTGCCAGCCATGTTGAATCAAGAAATGACTTAAATGTCAAACATCGGGGGGTTGGGGGGGATGTAAACAGATAGATGGATGGATAGATAGATAGATAGATAGATAGATAGATAGATAGATAGATAGAGTGTTGGTAGAGCAAAACAAACTAAGAATATAAATGTACAGTTTGACTGCATTTTTTTGCAAAAAATCTTTTCTCTGCCACATAAGGTTGTCTATAGCAAAACATTTAATTTGAAAACTGCTACAAATCCTTCTATTCGTAGTTTTAATCTGCCACGTTTAGGCAAAACCACAACATGAAACATGCTTCTTTACATGGCAACCCACAGTATGTGGCTGTAAAGCCGAACTGCTTCTATCACATGATCAGTGAAGCGAAACTGAGAGGCGTGCAAAATAGCATCTGTCAGGAGTGAACTAAATGCGTTAAGTTCAATTTTGGAGAATGGTGAAACCAGGAAAAAGGTTGTTTAGACTCTGTTACTGGCAGTTCATTTACCATATCATAAGTTGCTTAACATTTGCAATACATTCTGTAAACATTAAGTAATTTGGATGTTGTGTAAACACCATGTTATAGCCTATACCAAACAAAGCCATGTGAGATACTGTAGTGTAAGCACTGTGGAAAACACCTGGCCTGAACCCCATAGAGACTCTATGAGGTATTGTCAAGAGGAAGATAAGAAACACCCTAACCCTAACCCGACCCAGCAATAAAGACGAGCTGAAAGCTGCTACTGTATCTCAGACTGATAGCCTTCATGCCATTCTGCATTGATGGAGTAATTCATGCTAAAGGAGCCCCGGCCCAGTATTCAGTGCATAAACTAACGTATTTTTCAAAAGTCTGTCATTTCTGAATTGTTAACATTTTTCATTTCTTTCTAATATTTTGAGATAGTGGATTTTTGATTTTTATGAGCTGTAAGCCATAATCATTTAAATGAAAACAAACAAAAAAAAAGACCTGATCTATTTCATTTTATGCTTAATGGATCTATAATGTATGAGGGTTTCACTTTTTTAATTAAGTTAAGAAAAACCTTTCTACAATGTAAACATTTTTTGAGATGCACAAGTATGAGTCTGTGTGTTATGTCTGCTATATCTTTATCTGTGCGCTTTAGTTGGCAGTATGAACCAGCACATTATCAGAATGCTCTCTGTAGACTAATTTGTAAATAATAAATATCCAGCTGTACCTTACACCAATGCCATCCTCACCCTTGATCATCTTTTGTCCTTGCCCATGCCAGTAATTCTACCTTTATTACTTTCTCCTGCACTTTTTCTTTTCTTTCGCCCTCTTTTCCTCTTTCTCGATGGTACTGAGTGTGTTGTCATGGTGATACCCATCAGTCTTGGATGTGAGTGTGTGATGTCTTATTGATGAGACAGTGTGACTGTGTGCCAGAAAAATCCATCCCGCTCACTACACAGAACACATGCACACACACACACACACACACACACACACACACACACACACACACACACACACACACACACACACACACACACACACACACACACACACGCACCCAATTCCTGTCGGCCATTCTGAACAGCACACACCTGTCACCTCTGCCAGAGGACACACACACACAGACACACACACAAAGGCATGCATATACACAGTCACTCATGCACACGTGCTCTCATTGCCTTCTTGCTTAGTATGCTAGACAGTGCATACCTTCATAAGAGAGGATAGAGCACACACACACACATGCAAATTGATTAATTTGAATTAAACATTTGCTGTTGTCTTTGGAAAGGTCTTCATTGTCACTCACTTTGGCTGCAGTGTTGTGCACTGGCCTCTAATGTCTTGCTGCTCTCAATCTGCTTCTTCTTTCATTCAGTGGTCTGTGTTGACCTTTTCATCGAGTTTACTGTGATAAAAAAAAATTAAACAGTGTTCAATATTTTTGTTACTGCATGTCATCTTTATTTCAGTGTGTTTTTTATTTCATTATTTAGCTGTTCTGGGGAGGCTGGGGCAGAAGGTCCATACCTAAATTCTATTTGAATTAAAAAAGTTTCTGTACTTTTCTGGAAACCTTTGCCTTATCTGACCACGTGTATGTTCCTAAAGCCTTTGCCCCAGTTCCCCGTCCAAGTTCAGACCCCTCTCCTTCTTTAACCCGAACCTTTCCCCACCATACAGTGCATCTGTTGTCTGAAACGCTGCAGTGTGTGACAGCTACCGCCACCGGCATCCAGTACCAGCAGTCTTGGCTCTGCATCCTGTGAGTTCATCAGATGCTTCTCAATACTTTTGTACTAAAATGTGCATATTTTTGTAATGATGTGCTAGTATTACTAGATTACTGTACCACAGCTATTACTGTAGCACATGTCGTACTCACGGCCCGTTGGTCAACACAGCCTGTGAGCATCAAACATCAAACTGAACTGAAATGCTGGTTAGCACAGCATCTTCGTTTACTGATGCAACTTGGACCTGTGTCTTAAAACAAATCAGAAACATGTTATGTGTTTTCAGTGATGTTGTTAGGTGTGCATGACTAAAATAAAACGGTAGTAGAAGATGCTGATCTTACAATAATAGATCTACACCTCTTGCATAAGTCTGTGCACATATTGTAGTGAGCTTGTTTTTCAGAAACAGAAAATGCCTAAATGTGCTGTATGTTTCTCATAGTATACTAGATATAGAATAGAATGTCTAGATAGAATATTAGTTATTAATAGTTAATAATAGTAATAATAATAATAATAATAGGCGTTATAGGGCATAGCGGTTAGCACTGTTGCCTCAAACCTTCTGCTTTGCTTTTCTCCTTCCTCTATTCTGAAGGTCTGTAATTTGCCTGTACTCTCAGCACTTGCTGGGTTTCCCCTGGATACTCCGGGTTTCTCTCACAGTCCAAAGACATGATTAGTGATTTGAAATGGCCCATAATGTGTATGCGCCTGTGGTCGGTAGGCACCCCTTTCATAGTGCACCCCTCCTGGTGCCCTGACTTCACTGAGTTAGGCTTCAGGCCCCCTGTAACCCAACACAGGATAAGCATAATGGATAGATAATAGATGGATGGATAATAATTATATTACATTAAAAATGAAAAGCCTTAGGCTTTCTATTACACCAAGTGGTGTAATGGAAATGTGTTCACCTTATCATCTGAAGATCGCAAGTTCGATTCCTGGGTGATGCTACATCCATTCATAGCCAGGAGTCTAGGGAACAAATTGGCAACTCTCTCTCTGGAGGCAGGAATATGCAGAACTCTCACATCAATCATAGTGACACTGACCAATCATGTGAGCTCACACAAGCGCAAGGGGCAGATAGCTATTTCCTCTAAGTGTGTTACACCGACCCCAGCAATTCCGTGAGCAGCTGTTCGGAAACATTCAGTTGACTGCTGTCACATGACTCAGAGGAAGCATGTGATAGTTGGCAGTTGTTGCCTAGATGGTAGAGTGTAATAACAGATATGAGTATAAATTGGCTATGAGTAAATTAGTGAGAAAATTGGGGAAGAATCCCCCCCCCACCAAATAAAATAAAATAAAATAAAAAAAACATTAAATAAAACATTAAAAATAAAAACACCTTAGTCAAGGCTCTTTAAAGACTAACAATTCTGACCGGACAGAATTTGATTGGATGTTGCTGACATTGAACACTTACTTATATATTAAACGTACATATTAATTAAATGACACTAGAACATTAAGAACACTCACACACATATTATACTAAGACTTTAAAGCCAATAGGTGATTATATTACATTTCAAATATTTTTTTCCAGATCACATTTACTAGCTTGTTTTTCCGGTATATAAAATCAAATATTGTTGTTTGTGTAGACAAATACAGAACAGTGCCTTGCGAAAGTATTCTTACACCTTGAACTTTTCCACATTTTGTCACATTATTGCCACAAACGTCAATGTATTTTATTGGGCACATAATCGTAAAATGGAAGGAAAATGATCAATGGTTTTCAAAATATTTTACAAATAAAAATCAGAAAAGTGTGGTGAGCATTTGTATTCACCCCACTTTACTCTGATAACCCTAACTAAAACCTAGTGGAACCAATTGCTTTCAGAAGTACAATAAATAGAGTACACCTGTATGTAATTTAATCTCATTATAAATACAGCTGTTCTGTGAGCAGGAACATACCAGACAGGTCAGGGATAAAGTTGTGGAGAAGTTATAAAAAAAAATCATCATCCAAAAATGGAAAGAGTGTGGCACAACCGTAAACCTACCGAGACATGGCCATCCACCTAAACTGACAGGCCAAGCAAGGAGAGCATTAATCAAAGAAGCAGACAAGGCCCATGGTAACTCTGGAGGAGCTGCATAGATCCACAGCTCAGGTGGGAGAATCTGTCCACAGGAAAACCTGTAGTCATGCATTCAACAAATCCGGCCTTTATGGAAGAGTGGCAAGAAGAAGGCCATTGTTAAAAGAAAGTCATGAGAAGTCCAATTTGAAGTTTGTGACAAGCCATGTGGGGAACACAGCAAACATGTGGAAGAAGGTGCTCTGGTCAGATTGAGACCAAAATGCAAAACACTATGTGTGGTAGAGAACTAACACTGTGCATGGTGGTGGCAGCATCATATTGTGGGGATGCTTTTCTTCAGCAGAGACAGGGAAGCAGGTCAGAGTTGATGGGAATATGGATGGAGCCAGAGGTTCACGTTCCAGCAGGACAACGGCCCTAAACACACAGCCAGAGCTACAATACAATGGTTTAGATCAAAGCATATTCATATGTTAGAGTATTCATGTGTCCAATTGAGAATCTGTGGTAAGACTTGAAAATTGCTGTTCACAGACTCCATCCAATTTCACTGTGCTTGAGCTATTTTGCAAAGAAGAACGAGCAAAAAATTTTCCTCTCTAGATGTGCAAAGCTGGTAGAGACATACCCCAAAAGACTTGCAGCTGTAATTGCAGCGAAATGTGGTTCTACAAAGTATTGACTCAGGAGACCTGAAAACAAATGCGTGCCACATTTCTTCAGATATTTTGTTTGTGAAAAAAAAACAAAACATTTATAATTTTTCTTCCTCTTTACAATTACGTGCCACTTTGTGTTGGTCTATCATATAAAATCCCAATAAAATACGTTAAGTTTTGTGGTTACAATGTGGAAATGTGGAAAAGATCAAGGGGTATTAATACTTTTGCAAGGCACTGTAACACTAGCGTACTCGCTAACGTTATACGATTTTTCACAGCTGCAATGTGAAGCACTTACAAAGGCGGCATGTCTGCATCTCTCGGTTGGACCGGCCTCAGAACTGGGGGGAGAACTGCGCCGAGGTCCGCTACGTCATTCTTATACTTGCACCTCTTAAGATGGTAATATATAAATAAATATATACGCACCCACACACACATACTATATGCTGACTACTCTGACCTTCTAGAGCTCTATCCCCTGAAGCATTTCAGGAGCCCTGCTGTTCTCAGGGACTATATTTGAACCATAAATCTGGGTGTTTGTGTTTAGAGTGTACTGTAATCACCTTAGCCTCTGTCTCTCTGTCTCTCTCTCTCTCTCTCTCTCTCTCTCCCTGTGTGTGCTGTGCTGCACAGCAGATGCCACTCTCTTTCCCACACACACACACACACACACACACACACACACACACACACACACACACACACACACACACACACACACACACACACACACACACACACAGAGGCATGTTTGTGTGCTCAGTTACTCATTTCACTAAAAGCAGGATTGCTTGCTTTTACCGATTTATCTCTCTGCACATTGTGTATATTAAACTGAAGCAAAACAAAAATTATGTAACTTCAGAAATAAATGGTCTTACGCTTAGATGTAATCCAGAAGAATTAGATTGCCCGTTTCTCCTGTTTATGTGGCCACAGGAAACGGAAGGATTAGGTACTCAGTTAGAAAGGTTAAATTACAGGAAATATTAAAACACTGTCAAAAACTAATCATTTAAGTAGAGCTGAGTTACAGTAATTTAGTTAAAGGGCATGTAAGCAATAATTATAACTGAGCTTAAGAAAAATATTAAAGTTAATATAAAGGGTTTTAATATGTTATGCCATATTATGTCTATTACATACTGATGTCTGACCCTCTCATCTCCCTCTCCTCTTGTTTCCTCTTCTCTCCTCGTGTTTTCTTCTCTTGTCTCCTCTTCTTGTGTCTCCTCTCATCTCATCTCATCTCCTCTCCACCCTTTTCTTTTCTCCTGACACCTCTTCTCTTCTCCTCTATTTTCTTCTCCTCTCCACTTTTTCTCTATATTGTTTGTTTTCCTCTCACGTCTTCTCACCTCTCCTCCACTCCTCTCCATCAGAAAAGCACTAAAACAGCAATGGAGCTCGGGCGGACGTTTGCGAGCATGTTCTCAGACATCTCATTCAGGCAGAAGCTGCTGGAGAGTAAAACTCCGGAGGAGTTTAAAGAGGCACTCGTTATACAGAAGTACCACCTGACTGCTGCCAAGAGAAAAACTACCACTGTTGAGGAGGAAGAGACTGACCCACACAGCCACAAACCACTCAAGGTATGTTTAGATAACGATGTGTATATGTGCGTGTTGCTGTGGTTTGGACATGTTTGGTTTGACCCATCTGTGTCAGATAATTTTCATTCATAGTGCATGCATACATACATTTTCGGCTTTTGTTTACATCCCAGTTTCCTCTCATCGCGCTCTTCCCCTCTCACTTTCACTGCTGCTGACGCTTGACTCTTTGAGTGGCGGCCTTGTTATTGTCTACTGCAGAGCCTGGATCAGCTTATGAGAACTTGTCTTGTTTGATGCTTATTTTGCACACACACATACAAGCACACATGCTCGCACACACAGACAATTGCATACACATCCATGCAGACCACCATGGCTGAGGTTTCCCGCTTGTAAAAGCCCTCTCCATAAGGAAGCGAAAAGAGGGCCAAATAGCTCTTGTTTTGTTTTATTTTTTCACTCTATCACACATCTGAAGAATGGTAACCAGGTGGAGGATCATTATTTTGTGTGTGTGTGTGCGTGCGTGTGCGTGTGTATCGGTGAATGTGTATGTGTACCAAAGACTATTCATCACGAAGAAAAGAAACAGCTATGGGAAAGATCATTCTCTTTTCATGCTCTGTCTCTCTCTGTCTTTTTGGATAAAAACACACACAGATACACACACACACACACACCACAGACATTCAGTAATATAAGAAATGATGATTCATTATGTATAGAATGTAATAAAGGCTTTATTTAAGAATTGCCCAAAGTAGACTCTGTGTGTGTGTGTGTGTGTGTGTGTGTGTGTGTGTGTGTGTTAAGGAATTCCAGACTGAGGCAGATTCATATCCAAAGATGGTTTGATACAGGCCACTCACCTGTTAATTAAAGAATCAACCATATATATAAAATAATAAATAATATATAAAATATTCCATTTTAAATGATTACAGAATTTTAGGTTTTTTGTCAATCTGGCAGTGCGGTTGTCCTTGCGACGCTATTGAGACGTTTGATGACGTCCAATGTGTCGTTGATCAACATCTATTCCTGTCTCTCTCTCAGCAGGTGTTCGGTAGCAGTTAGCCGTCACTGCATTGTAGAGATTCTGCTAATACTGTTGTCTTGCTTTAACCTTGTAGTGACATTGTAGTGGGGTATTTCTAACGCTGGGCTGTCTCTCTCTCCAGTCTGCAGTCTCTGCTCACCTTGTGTCTCTCTCTCTGCTGTGCAGGGGGCTCTGTGTGAGTGAGATTCAACTGGGCTTCTGTTCGCGACTGTGTGAAAGTCTAGCTGCCTGTGTCCGTGTGCCTGTCTGAGTGTGTGACTGTGGATGCGTATTTGTGTACATGTGTACGTGTGTGTGGTCGAGAGTTTGTCTGTTTATTTATTGAATGATTTGTGAGTGTGTGTGTGTGTCTGTGTGCGTTTGCGCCTTTGCTTGCTTTAACTAAGTATTTTTTCCCGTCTGCAGTGTTCTGTTAGGACGGGTGCAGTTTTGTTTAGATTTTGCTTGTGATTCTGCAAGAGTCTTGTGTGTCTTGATTTACATGCTTGCGTGCTTTATTTGTGCTTTTCCCTTTTGAGTATGTTTTTTTTTTTCTTTATGTCTTTATTAGTGTTCTGCTCAGAGTGTGTGTGTATAATTGTGCTGTCTCCCTCTGTCTTTACCCGCTGTAGTGTAGAGATTTTTTCAGAGTGGGCAGAGGCATCTACGAGGATCTGTGTCGCCGCTTGCCCTTCTATATATCGGACTTTACCGATGGTAAAATACACCAAAACAGGCACATACACTACTGTCCGTATAATTTCGAATATTGTGCATAAGAAATGTTACATTTATAATTGTCTGTGGGTTGTGTTTCAGGAATAGTGGGCAACAATAAAGCACTAGTCAAGTATATGACGACGTCCATTTTCCTCTACATTGCCGTTCTGCTTCCCGCCATTGCATTTGGCTCGCTCAATGACGAAAGCACAAGAGGAGAAATAGGTGAAACAAGCATGAAGAATCGCACACACACACACTCGTACATAATCCAGAACTGTGGTAGCTATCAAAAGCTTTATAACAAACCATATAAATATAAGGTGGCTTCAGCGTCACAGATGCGACATTTGGACTCCTATTTGTAACTATAAAGCCACAAAGCATGGACAAGCTTATTTTCACTGAATTCATTTGCAAACAAATTCATAAACAAAATGAGCAAAATTAACTTAGTTATGTACGTTCTGAAAATATAAAACTTTTTTAAATTAGAATCATGGATATTACATTATACAGATAAACTTTTATGAAAGTACATGTTTTCTATGAGCTCTGAATTTTAAAGACACATTTAATGCAGATAGCATTATACTTCTACCATGAAAGAGACTTAAATAAACACAAAAAGTGTAGATTTGAAAATGTTTGTCATTTTTGATATAAGCTGTTTAGGATAAACTTGCTTTATAGAAGACATTTTGACATTACAGATGTAGCATGTCTAAATCAGTCCTCTACAAACTATATAAAGAGCATAAATAGTGAATTTTATCCTGAAACATTTTAAATATGTTAGTTCTTGTGAAAAAAAGAAAACACTAAATTAATAAAGTAATGATTACTGGCGACAAAATTTTGGTCCTTTCCTCTGTTTTTATATCTAGTTTTTTTTTTATGCCTCTTTGTGCTTTATGATGCTCATGCTGTGATGACTTTACAGTTTACTGTGTAAGTAAAGGTTCAGTCATTATAAACAGGTAGTATTTTTAGTGTAATCATTATGGTTTGGCTAGATCCCTATGAATTATGTTCATTATACTTTTTTCTCCATGGTACGGTTGACCTTTCCATGGAATTGTCCTGTATGTAACGATGACAACAGCAAAATCCTACTAATGATATATTTTTGCAGTTTATAGTTTGTATAATAAACCAAAAAACAAAGAATAACAACGATGCTGTGTTTTTCTTAATTAACAACATGGTTATGATCTGTTTATTATAAATTGTTTAAAATTATGCAAGGCATTTGGCATACAGGTGCCCGTGAACATGTTGTTACTATAGAAACAGTAACACATTAGAACAAATGTATCAATATAAACCTTGAATTTGGATTATAATCATCACTACAGTCAGAGTCGTGCTGTTGTAGACATACACAAAATAAACACCTTCTGCAAGTCAGATTCAAGAATTTAAAATCCCTCTGGTATACCAAATTGTTTCAAACTTTATTTTAGTTTTTAGGCTCAATAATAGGAAACATTGTCACATGTTACACTGTGTAGACTGTTCTGTGCTTTTCTACTTCTTACCCTTTTTCAATGGCGCACATAGATATACATCTTTTATTTTCTTTTTAGTATTAAAATTTTTATATTTAACTTTACATGTAATTATATTTGGCTTTTGTGTATTTAGGAATTTTCTTTCTTTAATAGATAACTGAGTTTTATCTGTGTGTGTGCGTTAGATGTTCAAAGGACGATCATTGGGCAGAGTATAGGAGGAATCATCTACTCACTGTTTGCTGGCTCTCCTCTGGTCATTCCACTAACTACTGCACCTATCGCCATCTTCATCAGCGGTATGGTTATTCCACACTCATATACAGTCAAACGCAGAACACACACATCGCCATTATTGTCGTCAGGATGGATATTGCTCCCTGATGTACATAAACACGCAAACCGAAGGGGTGCACAGTGCCCCTCTCCCACACAGACTCAGATGCCCGCACTCATTTCACTTTGGCGAGAGTTGTTTACTTCACTGGCTGAGTGAGGGATGAGTCTGTGTGTAGAATTAGAGCTCTGTTAACCTCAGCATGCTGTACAAAGGGTTTCTCACCCTTAAACCAGGAGGCTAACTCTCAAGTATGGTTGCAGTTTGTTTGGGCAAGATTTGTGGTTTCGTCTCTCCCAATCAGAGAGTCTTGCTTGTGGGTTTATGTTGATGAACTTAATGGACATACTTAAGAGAATGGTCTGACTCTTCATGGAAGAATGCTTGAAGATGTTTTCTGTTCTTGGAAATAAAAGGAGAGATTGTTGTGATGCCGTCTTAAATGTTGCACAAAGATACACAAACACATACATCTCAAACAGAACATTTTTGGTTAAATGAATACTCTGCATTTCAATAAAATTAAACAATAAGCAGTTCAGACTTCACCCCCCTTTTCCTCCTGCACATTTGTTTTCTTTCTATACAGGCGTAGCGAGCATTACCCTTACTGGGTTACCATTATCCTGTTTGGGTTAGCAGTGGTTTGCATCATGTAGTTCGTGCTGGTGCATTTCTTTGTGTTCGCCCTTGTCTACATTAAGGTGGTGTGGTTGATCTGTTCATTGGTGTAAAGAAGAATTTCAAAACACAGGTCCCCTGTTGTGGTTTTCCTGGTTATTTATTTAAAACAGTTTATTTTAGGCCTGGGCGATAGAAGGATAATGATATATACTGCTATAATAATAAAATAATTGGATGGCTGATTAAAAGCAGTGCATTAGGAGACCACTAGTGTGTCGCAATTCGGGGACCGCATCCTTCGAAAGACGCATTTGAGGATTGATGATGTCATAGGACTGTCATATTTTTACAGGCTCCTTCAAAGTCCGCATTCTTTCCCCTGAAAATGAAGAGTTCAGCAGTGTGCATTTTTAGTGCACTTATAACCAGAGGTGGACAAAATATACAACTCCTTCATTTGAGTAAAAGTAGAAACTCCCTAGGGCAAATATTACTCAAATAAAAGTATCAAATGGGCAGGGCCTGTATTATTGAAAAAAATCTCTCTCTCGTTCTGCTTCTCGATTGTGAACGTGCTGTTTTCATCGCTGTATGAAACCAGCTCCACTTTCACTTTCAACCACTTGTTGCATTAATTTCGAATAATATATATTATTCATGTTACATCAATCTACTAGTTGATTTTACCTGCTTTCTTCATTTAATGTGACATCCTTATTTATTTTTATTTAAGATGAGTACCTCTCCATCCTTGTACACCTGATAATAAAAACAAAGTGGTTTAATTAAACCTTTTTCTTCTGCCGTATATTTAGTGATGTGAAAAATATTTTTAGTGGTACGCGTTTTGCCGCATCGCCCAGCCCTAGTTGATTTCTATATTTCTGGTTCACTTATTCAGATAATTCAGTTTCGTGATAGACTGTTTTAAGTGTATAATGCTATTTTTGGGTCCACATACTGACTACACTTTACCACTGATGTACACGGAGTGCAGGCGCAACAACACACAATAACTAACCTAGAGCCATTCTTTATAATTGTTTATAAATTATTTTTACCTACCGTCATTTTCCTTCATTATAGTGATGTGTATAGAAAGGCTTCATAGTAAACACATGCACACACAAACTGAACAGATACTGAAGAAATTATTAATCATGCATGTAATAAGATGTTTGATGCATGTTGTGTATATACAGTAATCAGAGGGATCTGTGATGATTATGAGCTGGACTTCAGTGCGTTCTATGCCTGCATCGGTCTGTGGAACAGCCTGTTCCTCATCATTGGAGGGGTTTTTAACCTCAGTCTACTCGTTAAACTCTTCAAGAGGTCAGACGTGCATAGATATACACATACACACATACAGCCCCCCGACATTCTCCCTCACTTTCACACTTCTAGATGACGGATATATTGTTTTCTTATTTATTGTTTTCTCATCTTATTATAGGTCGATAGAGGAGGTGATAGCTATGTTCATTTCAGTCGCTTTTGTAGCAGACGCTGTCAAAGGCACTGTCAAGAGTAAGTCATTTGCAGTCTTAGATGTAAAATGTGTTTAATACATTGTTTTTGTACTCATGTTTCTGTGTGCTTGACTATCATTGACTCCTAAAACTGTGAGGTTTCTCACATAGTGCATATTTAACAATGCCTTACAGTTTTCCATAAGTATTACCTTCCTCCTACACTGGCCAACGGCAGCATAGAGATGCTGCAACGGACAAATGCAGTCGTGACTGTAGGGGAGACGAACCTCACGGGCCCAGGGTCCTTGTCACTCCCAGAAACCTTCATTTTGTGCACACGAGCACGGCCACTGCTCTGCCTCCTTCTTATGCTCGGGACCTTGTGGGTTGGGTACACACTCTACCAGTTTAAGAGAAGGTAAGGATCAAACACACATACCATGGGACATAAAAGTGAGATAGTGTATGCTTTGACACAATCTGTGTGTGCAGTCCTTTCCTGCATGCAAAAATGAGGGAGATTTTGTCGGACTGCGCTCTGCCCATCTCTGTGCTCATTTTCTCCTACGTTGGCTCTTACATCTTCAGCGACATTGGCTGTGAGTGAGAAAAGCACACACATTAATTAAACTATGCAGCAATTGTATTTTTTTTTGTTCTTGGGTAGTAGGAAGTGTAATATCGTAATTGTTTGAACAAGAGAAAAAAGAAATTGCTATTATTTACCTCAAATTTTGCTTTTGTGAGCAAAATATATTTTGAGATTTAAGTATTTATTTTAGTTTTTAAAATGGGTGAGGTTGCTTCTGCTCAATCACATGAATAGAAAAAAACAGGTAAATTTCAAAATCTGCCATTTTTCAGAACATTATACGTATATAAATCTTTTTATGAACATTTTCAGATTTCTAGAACGTTCTATAATATTCCAGTGATATAAATACAGGGACCTTAAGCCCACTGACTTAGATATAGTAGCTGGAAATAAACTAAGTGGAAACATGTAAAGATCTATGAGGCTTACAAGGCATGGCTGTCAGGAATCAAGACTAACTGAGGTCTCCTCATTTCACCTGCAAGCACTGAAAAAAAAAGCGGAAGGTATGTTGTACAATTTATTATAAAAAACAGATATAGATATATATAGATATAGTTAAAAGGTTTAAGCTAAAAATAAGTTAATCAGCTTTAATGTAATCAGTGATATTACTATTTCAGGTTGAGGTCCACATACATGTCTGCCTGTCTTTCTGTACAGCAGAACACTGTGCCTTATTAATACAACTTATTAATACAAAGAACAGAAATTTTGTAAGGTTGAGTATCTTAAGCCTTGTTTACGCCAAGTAGTACTTCTTTCGTCATCAGCCAAATACACTGCTTAAAGTAGATTATTACATCACATGGCATAACATGGCATTACATCATAGCGCACAACACTCTCAGGTCGGGTATTTGACACGTCCTCACCTTGGACTGCTGTGGATACTGTATGCTTGCTCAAACGACTGGTGTTTATCTCATAGTGGCACTTCACATTACTGCTTTAATTATCACCACGGTTTCAGAACATATGAGACTAACTGGTAGAATATACATACAGGAAGCATTAACATACATTAATCTGTCCATACATTTTTCAAGATTCAGTTTTCAAAAGTTACATACCTTTTTTGGAGCAAGCCATGCTGCGTCACGTGTTTGGGTGCTTTGTAGGGGTATTATAGTCATTTCTGTGTCTTCTGCATACTCTGCGTAAAATCTTGCATTGATTCACTCTGTTGAGTGACGTGTATAGCCACGCCCACTTCAAGGGCAAAAGCACTATATTTGTCCAAAAAGCCGATGGCTGCTGTGAGGTAATCTGGCACAAAACTGCTTATAACATCCTTTCCAGTCAACATTTTGATTCAATTTATGGCACAGATTTAACTTCAGGCAAATACCGAAGGACTAGCAAAGTTTCATTAAATTCTGTAGAGCCAGTTTTGCGTGATGCTGTGACAAAATTGACTGGACAGATATAGACACATACCGGCAGAATTTTTTTCAGAGACTGGTTTCAGGTCCTTAAATGTATAAAATGTATAAATCCCGTTGAAAGAGCAAGTATATAGAAAAATGTTTTGAGAATCTATTACACATAAAAGAATATGTTCATTCTTTGAACATTTTTTTCAAAGAATTTTCTTTATTCTTTTGCAGCATGGTACAGAGGGGAAAAGAGAACTATTAAGAACCCTATCCCAAACATTTGCTGAAACCCACTTACACAACAGCTATTTCTGTATAGTGGACTCTGCTATCATGTATCCAGGTCTTCCTTCATCCATTGCTCAGGGGCCAAACTGCCCTGAGCTTCCCACACCCAGAGAGAGAGCAGCAGTCTTCAAAAGTGAGCATCAAGTCAGAGAGCAAGGATGACATTGTATATCTACAATGCACTTTCAGAAGTGGAGCTGAGGAGAGATACACATACTACCACAGGCACAAAGACCTCAACAACTTGAACAGAGATCTTAGTCTGACCAAGTCGGTTGCTGAACTTTTAACATTTATGCTCAAGTAGTACAATTTGTTGTATTAAAGTGTGCAAGTCACAGGTCATAGAAGGTGTCACAGCTTTTGCATCTTCATCGTCGGCCAAGATGAGCTCTGCTTCTGCCGCAATGTGGTCAGTCTGTTCAAGGCAATTCGGAATTGCCTGTAGCCTGAACGAGTGGTGCCTTTTCACTGACCGGTCATCGAGGAGCATCAAAGCTGTGCTACTGCAAAACCGGATCGAGTACTCGTCTCTTCCCCTGGCTCACTTGGTTTACCTCAAAGAAGATTCCAACAATGTTAAGATGTTACTGGATGCCTTGAAGTATGATGATTACGTCCAGGAGGTCATCAGGGACTTAAAAATGGTTGCATTCCTGATGGGTGTCCAGGGACTTTTTACTAATTCTACCTAGTATATTTGGGACAACAGAGACATGAAGGTGCACCTACTAGGAATGACCAACGTTAATCCAGTTTGCTGCAGGGAGAAACCGTGTCAAGTGGGAGCCATTGGTGGACCCCAGGCAATTGCAGATGTCAGTGGAGAAGTGGGCCTCATGAAATAGTCACAGCTCTAGCTAAAGAGTCTACAGCTTTCAGGTACATTGAAGAATTCTTTCCTAAGCTGCCTGAGGCAAGAGTCAAAACCACAGTCTTTGTTGGACCACAGATAAAGAAGATTCAGGAGCACCTTGAATACCGCATAAGAAGGAGAAAGCAGCTTGGAATACAGTAGCTTTGCCACATTGTTTCAGGGCAAACTGTGTGGAGTCTGGTGAGACACTGGTGAAAACCTGTGTCACTAGTGGCCTTTAGGATGTCTCTTCAGATTTTGATGAATTCAAGGGAGGTGGAAGCATATGTGAGGACCATGTCAAGGATAGACTGGATTTAAACACTGGACAACATAAGGAGGCTATGATGGGAGACCATACTTGAGGGCTGCTTTATGAACATGATATAAAATATAATAATGAATCTTAAATAGTTACTCATTGGCTGTTTTTTGTGTAATTTTAATATAAATACATGCCCATTTTGCATTATATGTTGATTTTTCTGACCTTTTACATAGAAATATGTACATGTCAAATTACCTATATTCTGAAAATAAAAGCAAAGTTTAATGGGATTAATATCCATTTTCTGTACTTCTGCAGCATGGGCAATAAAAGAAAATAACACGTACTACCCAAGACCAAAAATTGTGTTAATAATAGTGTTATCTTTATAATTGCATGCTATCATAACTTGATTTCTAGACCAATTTAGATTCTTGTGTGTCTGTGTGTGTGCATTTTAGTGCCCGTGTTTAACTATCATCAGGGTTCGCTGTTCCGAATAGCCGCCTTGGAAAAGCTATCAGGAGTCAGTGTGGTATGTGCCATGGGACTAGGCTTCCTTCTCGCTCTCCTCATCTTTATTGACCAGAACATCGTGGTGTCCCTGACAAATGCCCCAGAGAACAGGTACATCGTCCATAACAACACTTCAACCCAAGTCAGTCTGATAAGATGCATACTTTTAAATTGTGATGTTGGCTTTTCCTATGAAAGGTTGAAATGTGATTGTGTTTATGTGTGCATTTATTCATGAGTGTGTTTTTCTGTGTCTGAGGTCACTGAAGGGCATAGCATGCCAAGTAATGCCTTTAATAAACACAATTGATATTGAGTCAGATTTAATAGTAGCTGTTTATGTGTTTATAGCTGCATAGTCTGTCTGTTTGCATTTGCATGTTTGTGCTCTTTTTATTGCTAAAGCATACCTTGTGTCACTAGTAAATTATTGTAGTTATATCTGTGCTTTGTGTAAATCTCTGTTTGTGCTTGCTATAGGTTACTGAAAGGTACAGCCTATCACTGGGACCTGACACTGTCTGGCCTGATTAATATTTTGATGTCATTGCTGGGTCTGCCTTGGATGCATGCTGCTTTTCCTCACTCCACGTTGCATGTGCGGCAGTTGGCCATTGTGGAGGAGCGAGTAGAAGGAGGACACCTTTATGAGACGTGAGCAACGCTTCTCTCACTCATATCCTTCTCTTGGTTTTATGCTTAATCCAAATCACAAGTTTTAATTTCATTTGTGTGTGTGTGTGTGTGTGTGTGTGTGTGTGTAGTATCGTAAGTGTGAAGGAGACCAGGGTAACGTCGTTGTTGGCGAATATCCTGATTGGTGTGAGTGTGTTCCTGCTGCCCGTTCCACTGCAGTGGATTCCCAAACCTGTACTCTATGGCCTCTTCCTCTATATTGCCCTCACGTCCATTGACGGCAACCAGATGTGCGACCGTATGGCACTGCTACTCAAAGAACAGGTATTTGTTGTGTGTGGAAAAAAATCCTGAAAATTAAAAAATAAACAATTTGAGCTGTGTAATGATTTTATCACTTTATCAGCTTTACATCATAATGTTACTTTTACTTTTATGATCTCATCACAATTACAAACAATGCAAACTTATCAAACACACCATTCCCATCAAAAACACTTTTAACACATTCACTCTGGCAAATGAACAAGACATAGGTTTGTTAACTGGTTGATAAATTCTTGGAAACTTTATGAGGCTCGGATTTGATCAGAAGCCATTACATTACTAGAGAAGATGTGACACCCTTTGAGGTGACAGAGGACTCGTCACTGAGCAGTTTCTCAGTAACATGCTGTATTTCTGTCTGATTAAACCATTTTATTGTGTGTTTAACCCATTTTAGGATTACACTCAAGAGTTTAAAACCCAGACTCTAATTTTTTTTCCAAATGAAAAAGAAAAAACTGAATGTACCTTAATTACCTCATTACTTAAACCAGTGAAGTTACACCAGAAAATAAAAGCCTAGAGTCATTGAAAAAGATTAACAGAATCAATGTTGTAAGTCAGAATGCAGAAGCGGTTGGCTATTTAGGCAGATGACTCTTTTTTTTTTTTTTCTTTGCATGGTATAAGATTTTCATGATTGAGTTTGTAGCAATATGGCATAAGCTGAAACAAGGTGCAGGTAATAAACTCAAAAAAATCTAATTAGATTTTTACATTGTTTTTATGTAGTAAGAAAAAAATAACCAAAATCTGTAGTATGCATTAATTCATATCGATGGGATGATACAGCTTTGTGTTCCAGTGCATTTATATTTGTAATTTTAATCAGTATGAAATATAGTTATTTACTAATTATATTTAAAGTATTCGGTCTGATTTACACTCACCAGCCACTGCATTAGGTCTACCTGTTCAGCTGCTCATTACAGCACATATCTAAATCAGCCAACCACTTCACAGAAACTGTACATTAAATCGTGAAGAAGTTCAAACAGTTCTTCAAAATGTATTAACAGTTCAGGAAAGGTAATGTATGTGACTTTGAATGTGGCATGGTTGTTGATGCCATATGGGCTGGTCTGAGTATTTCTGAAAGTGCTGATCTA
Organism: Clarias fuscus; assembly: GCA_030347435.1. NCBI lineage: Eukaryota > Metazoa > Chordata > Actinopteri > Siluriformes > Clariidae > Clarias > Clarias fuscus. Next base: position 24,106,985 of record CM059211.1, on the reverse strand, counting down.
CTGGGATTTTCACGCACAACCATCTCTAGGGTTTCACAGAGAATAGTCTGAAAAAGAGAAAATATCCAGTAGTTGACAGTTATCTGGGCGAAAATGCCTTGTTGATACCAGAGGAGAACGGCCAGACTGGTTCGAGCGAATAGAAAAGCAACACTAACTCACATAACATCTAATTACAACCGCAGTATGCCAAAGAGCCTCTCTGAATGCAAAACACGTTGAACCTTGAAGCAGATGGGCTACAGCAACAGAAGACCACACCGGATGCTACCTTTTCACCTAGGACCAGGACACTGAGGCTACAATTTGCATTGGCTTGCCAAAATTTGAGAATATAAAGTTGGAAAAACATAGCATGATCTGATGACTCTTGATTTCTGTGGTGACTTTCGAAAGGTAGGGTCAGAATGTGTTGTAAACTACACGAAAGCATGGATCGATCCTGCCTTGTATCAACAGTTCAGAATGGTGGTGGTGTAGTGGATTATTTTCGTGGCACACGTTGGGTCTCTTAGTACCTGAAAATTGTTGCTGGCCATGTCCTTCCCTTTATGTTCAGCAGCATAATGTCCCATGTCACAAAGCTTAAATTACTTCAAACTGGTTTCTTGAAAATTACCGTGAGATCGCTGTACTCAAATGGCTTCTATAGTCACAAGATCTGAATCTAATCGAGCACAAAGCCGACAAATCTGTGGCAACTGCGTGTTATCATGTCAGTATGGACCAAATTTTCTACGGAATAATTTAGATTCAGCACTTTGTTAATTCTGTGCCTGGTACTGGTACATGCATAAGTATAAGCACATACTCTTAAAAGAAATGTTTTTCAGACAGAAGCCATAGAAAAAATCTCTTTTGGAGAATCCAGGATTTAAATCTTCTTCAGATTATATAATAGCTTCATATAACTAAATATTCCTGTGCAAAAGTCACATATAAATATAGGTAAATATTTGGTTTATGGTTTATCACTAATATGGTTGATTTGTCGACACACAAGCCTAAGTCTCAAATGTAAGGTATGTATAAAGTATGTATGTGACTAAACTATGTAACACATGCTATTACAATATTATGATATCTAGTGGATGATAATAATAATAATAATAATAATAATAATAATAATCTGTTTGTTTTTATCAGGATAAGAATGCATATTTTAATAAATAGCTAATCAATATTTCCTGTATGATTTTAATGGAAACAGAAACAGAATGAATTCATACAGAGTAATGGTTCTTTGTTTTACCTTTATCTTCTTTTTACCGTTATCTCATCTTAATCTTTAAATGTTCAACTAGTGATCAGTTACTCCCACTGCATGACACTGTTTTAGATGCAGTCTGAAATATATCTGTATATTATATGTGTAGCAAAATCACAGTAGAAACTGCTCACAAATAGCAAATGTGTTACAAATGCCTCATGAAGGTGCTCACCCTGAGTGACTGTCCAAAGTTAATGTCAACTCTGGTTCCTTCGGGGCTGAAGGAATCGTGATAACCAAGCAGTGCTCAGCTCTACAGATGTGCACAATATTATGTGAAAAATTTCCAATTAAGGCGAGGGCAAATAAAAATGGAAGGGAAGTGCTTCAGGAACCTTGGTCAAAGAGAGTTTGTATTTTTTATATTATTATTATTTTTTCTCAAAAATAGCTGGAAATTTTTTCTGTCAGTGACAGCGTAGCATGCTTGGGGTTCATTCTCATTAACATTCATGTGACCTTGGAAGAGCCTACAGCATATGAATATAGTTACTGAGCAACAACCTGCTGCTGATAAATGTCTGCGGCTTTAACTTGCGCTGCTACTGCAAACCAGTTCTACATAAAAACAGATAACAGTGCCGGTTATATGTCTGATCGCTGCACCTGATAAGATTTGCTGGTAATCTGAGTGGCATCTGAGTGAGTCCCTTTAAAAGAAAAACTCCAGAACTATAGTACCATAGGGTATGACATCACTGGTTCGACCATGGTCCTTGTTTTGATCGGACTAAATATATGTTCCTGCCACAGTGAATTATTCAGTGTAACAAAAGAAGTATGCAGGAACGTGTACTATGGTGAATGTTCCTGGTCTATTGAGATTACATGAGAAACTGTGACTAACAGATAGGACAATTAAATCTGAGCTATGGCACAAGTGTATTTATGTTGATATTCATAACAGCAAGTAACTAGAGGGCAAGTAAAAGTCATGGAAGGCATTTTACGGATGTACTTAAAAACATCAGGTGCATATAGCAAATTAAAGGAAGGCACAAGAGCGCCATCTACTGGCTATCTGTTCGGATTTATTCCATGAAAGAATGAAGAGTAAACCAGTAAGAGAAATGAGTAAGAGCCCTATCATGGCTGCTGCTGCTTTTTAAATCAGATGGGATCGTCTGCATTGCTTTGACAGTTTACCTGGACATCATTGTTTACCTATTCAGCATGCAAGTATGTTTCTCTCTAATGTGTTTCTCTCTCTTTCACGCTTTTCTCTTTTCAGACGTCATACCCCCCAACTCACTACATCCGGAAGGTACCACAGAGGAAAATCCATTATTTCACTTTCCTTCAGATGGTGCAGCTGCTGTTCCTCTGTACGTTTGGAATGTACCCGCTCCCGTACATGAAAATGATCTTCCCTTTGCTCATGTTTATCCTCATACCTATCAGGTTTGTCTCATTAAATGGTTCATTGTGAACACACATACACGCACACACAGATACTCTTAGAAAATAATGGTTAATTTTTTACTTTAGAAGTATTGAACCAGTATCCATCTAAAGAACCTGTAATGAACCCCTGTTTCTGTTGCTGTTACTAACTGCACTATAAATGTCTTAGGAATTGTCTGCTGCCCAGGATCATTGAGGCCAAATACCTGGACATCATGGACGCACAGCACATGTAAAACGGGCACCCAAAAAAAAAAAGAAAAGAAAAAAAAAAAAAGAAAGAAAGAAAAAAAAAAGGACTCTGGGAATTGTATTTTTGAAATGCAAAACTCCGGGAGGAAAAACAGACTGATTCTAGTGTTGTACAGCAGACATTCTGGTGAAGCACTGTAACAGAAAAAGAGAGAGAGCGATAGAGAGAATATAAAGTTTGAAAGGCTGACTATATTCCTGTCTGTTTGATCTTTAGTCAGTCACTGCTTCTCTCACTGTTTTCTCATGCCAAAGCTTCTCTCTTTGGTTCATTCTTACGTAACTCTGTCTCATTATGTGGACCACTCGCTTGAGTAATCAAACCATGAAATGCACATCCTAACAAACAGTGGCAGTTGAACATTATACCGACAGGAAGAGACTGGCAACCGGTAAGCTCTTCTCGTAGTGTTTCTGACACCGTACAAAAGGTCAATGAACATGTGGAGTGAAGTGAAGTGGATCTATCTGTAGCAATACCTCTTCGATGTTGACAATTCACACGTACTAGAAAAAAAAAGAAAAACCCTTCATTACTTCACTTTTGTTCAGGTGAAGGGTCTCGCTCGCATATGACGTGAAATCACACTGTTGCTCACACACACTCCAATGTGTCGTCGTGCATATCATCGGTAATGTGTGGTGCATAAAATAAGGACAAAGTCAAAAACAGACCAAAAGACTACACGCACCCTGCTTGATACTGTGTCTCATAGCAATACAGTGATATAGAATATGAATATTTTAGATATTTCTATGAGAAAGATTATTATTATTGGGGTTGATATATTTCCCGGATACATGGTGACATGTGTTCAGAATGTAACATTAGTACTGATGCTTCAGGGAATGGGGAACAGGGTTCAGAAAAAACGAGATCTATTTCCCATGAACAGACTGCAGAACAAACTGCTACCATAAGCTTCGCATTTTACAGAATGTCAACTGTTTGTCCTCAGAATGCACAGAAACTTGTCCGTGCGCGCGCACACGCACATACACACACAAAGATAAATGCGAATAGGCATGTACTTATAAACAAAAACTAGCATGCTTGCTGACGCACTCCCTCCTGGCCCTATTTCACAATATATATATATATATATATATATATATATATATACATACATACATACATACACTTATACATATATGAAAATAAATAAAGCATGGCTTTTATAAGACGCCAAAATCTTTTTTTACAATTATAGATGGAATTTCATGTAAGAGAAAATGAAATTCCCAGTGGAATGCTAGTTTTATATATTACACCCACACAGCTTTTTTCAAAACGTAATTGTCTATGCTGGACACCAGAACAGCTATGAAGCTTTTCATAGAAAAACTACAATGATCTCTTTTGATTTGTTACAGCAATATAACCGTTTTCAAACCATGCTCAACAGCTTATAAATATTCAATCACTGACTATTCTTTTCTAGAAAAAAATTCAGTAATCTGATTTTGTCACTCATTTTCAATTTAAATATATTCATTCTAAATTCCCAAATAAATCTCTCTGAATCAATGTTTCAAATAATGACGGACCGACGGACAGACAGACAGAAAAGGGAGAGCTAAAGAAACAGAGAGAGAGAGAGAGAGAGAGAGATGATGATGGATCTTTGCAGTTGAGGATATTATAGGGATAGGATATGATTTGTTTTTGACACAGATCAGAGCCAGGACGGCACTCCACCCCATAGTGCTGTCGCCATTCAGCACTGAAAATCAAAATGAAGGACAGAATGTTATGAATAAATGACTAGTCCAGGCATGTTCGAAAGTTATGTCCCCCCCATGTGTAAACACATAATAAAAATCATTTGACCGTAGCAGGTCTTAGTTGTAGGCAAATCCAACCAGAGACAAACAACAACATATACCTTTCTTTCCTGTGCAATTATTTATTTAACAAAAATGAGGCCAAAAAAAAAACAAAAAAAATATGTGGCCAATATTACTACTAAAAAAAAACAACAACAACCCATGATTCAATAGCTTGACAGCAATAACTTGAAGTAATTGTTTCCTGTATGATTTTATCAGTCTCTCACATCGTTGTCTTTACAACATTGCTTCAGTTCATGGAGGTTTTTGGAAATTCACTTATGCACAACCTTGTCCTACAGCATTTTAATTGAATTGGGATCTGGACTTTGACTATCCCATTCTGATGTAGATTTACTGGTGTGCATCAGATCATTGTCCTGTTGTAGGACCCAATTTTGACCAAGCTTTAGCTCTCGGACAGAGGGCCACATTACTCTGGTATATAGTGGAGTTCATGGTCAACTCGATGACTACAAGGGGCCCAGTTCCTGTGGCTGCAAAAAACGATCCCGAATCATCAGTCCTCCCTCGCTGTGCTTGACAGCGGGTATGAGGTGTTTCTGCTGAAATGCTGTTTGGTTTTCCCTAAACATGGCACTGTCCATTAAGGCCAAACAACTCCACTTTGGTTTTATCTGTCCATAGGACAGTGTTCCAGACGTCATGTGATTTGTTCAGATGCAGTTTTGTGAAATAAGTCATGCTTTCATGTTCTTTTTAGACAAAAGAGCAAATCCTAGCAACCCTTTCAGACAAACTGTACTTAGTCTTCTTCGGACTTTAACATTTAACATGCTTAGTGAGGTTCAGGGGACTAAGATAAGCTAGTTTTTTTTTTTTTTGTATTTCTCTGGCAATTACGTGGTCTGACCTCTGACTGAATGTGCTGGGACGTCCACTTCTGGTAAGATTGGCAAATGTCTTGAATGCTTGTCACTTCCTCAATAATATTTCTCATGATTTTATAACCCTTTCCAGATTGATGTGCAGCAACAATTGGTTTTCTAAGACCAATGCTTATGTTTTCCCTCATGGCACTGATGCACATAAACGCTCCAGACCAGCAAACTGCCAAAACTTCTCTCTTTACAGAGATCTTCATAAATGTTGATGATCAGTTTATCAAGGGCTGATGGTTAGCAGCACCTGGCTGCAACTTTAACCCTGTTAAATCGAGTAAGGAGGGGTAGTTATTATTGCCCACATTGTTTTTTTATGCCTTAATTTTTGTTAAACAAATAATGGCACAGTGACAAATGTTATATGTTGTTATTCATCTGAGGTAGGATTCGCCTAATATTAAGACCCGCTATGATCAGATGATTTGTATTGTATTTTTACACAAAATACATGGGATTAAAAGAGGGGGTACTAAATTTTGAACATGATTGTAGAAACTTGAGGCAAAATGACTGGGAATGGCATATGACCAAAGAGAGATCTGGAATGTGGTGTGTTTTCATACAAATGTGAGAAAACACAAAAGCAGGAACAAGGACTAAAGTGTTAGAACATATGCTTTAAGACTGCATGAAAGAGTGATATGGAAATGTGTTTTGTTGTTGTTTTAGCCACTAGCTCGTTTGTTTTGTAAAATCCCATACCAATCCTTGCCAAATACAATTCCCAACTCTCTCTCTTTATCTCCTCTGAGACAGTGATAGTATCATTGTAGTCCTGAAGAAAAACCTCTGGTGTAAAAACACCCTCCTCCCTGCATACCATTGGACTTCTCTCTCAGTATTTGACTGTAATATTGAAGTATTCAACCTTATTTTGTTATCTTCTTAACTGGATTGGATATGTTGACAGTTTATGTTCTGTGCTGGCTTAATATTGTTTCAGAAAATAAGCTTTTCTTCTTCCAATAATGAATGTATAATGTGTAGATTTTTATATAACATACAAAAATCCATTGTCAAACAGATAATTTTGTCAAACAGATAAGCTAAATTTGTAAACTGCAATATGTAAAAAAAAAAAAAAAAAAAGATAAATGTTTATCAGAAGGACTGTGTGATTTTAAGAAAGGTAATGCTATACACTGAAAACTAGATCATTTCAAGCTGGTTGCCAAATAAAGAGTTATATTGATATACTAGTTTTTCTATTATTACTAGGCAATATGGTCACTTCGGTGTGTCTAAATGGGATTGCTTTGTGACTAATTGCCCCAGGTGTAAATAAATATGCAGGGTATGTGTCTGTGAAAGAGTAATGTCCCATCCAGGGTGTATTACTGTATCATGACCAGTGTTCCCAGGACAGACACTGGATTCACATCAACCCTGACCAGGGATGAATTTAATTGACTTATACGTGGGTGAGTAAAAAATTATCCACACTCTGGCTATAGAATTTATATTCATTTTAGAAAAAGAGAAATACATTTTTTAACATAATCTCCTTCATTTTCGATGCACTTTGTCCATCTGTCAACAAGCTTTCATATTCCCTCATTGAAAAATGTTTTAGGCTGAGCTGTGAGTCATTACTGATGAAGTGAGTCACTCCACTTCTTCATCAGAAATGAATCCTCATCCTCGTAGCGGCGCTTTCAGGCGACCAAACAGGTGAAAGTCAGATGGAGCAAGATTAGGACTATAGGGAAGCTGCATTAAGACCTCAACAGCTAAAGTTTCTGTAGTGTCGACAGCGAGTGCAGAAGTGTGCAGACGTTTGTCATCAGTAAAGTAAAGCCTTTATTTTGTCACATATACATTACAGTATTTATAAATTCCTTTTTCGCATATCCCAGCGTAACTGGGGTCAGAACGCAGGGGCAGCCATGGTACAGCGCCCCTGGAGCAGTTAGGGTTAAGGGCCTTGCTCAAGGGCCCAACAATGGCAACCTGGCTGAGCTGGGAATCGAACCGCCGATCTTCTGATCAATAACTCAGTGCCTTAGCCCTCTGAGCCACCACTGCCCTGCCGTAGATGTGCACGGGCGTCCAGCTTCTTGTTAATGTCTAACACTTGTGAGACCTTCCTTGAACCTCTTAATCCATTTAACACGCACTTCTTTGTGACAAAACACTTTCTACACACTGCACACGAAGTCTTTGATAAATAACAGCACCAGGTACACCCTCAGACCACAAAAAATAAATCACTGCACGCTGCTACTCTTTGTGGGACATCCGTTTTGGTTGTCAATGAACTGATGTAACATGTTCACACCTGAACAGAAACGACTGGTGAGACAGCACTGCCAACATAAGTTAAAAAAATAAAATAAATCAATGCTAAATTTCTTACTCATATATTGGATAAATTGGCTTGTAGTTAAACAATAGTAAATTCCTTCTTTTTTATGCTTTCAATGGTATTCATCTAAATAGATAAATAAATAAATAAACGTACAGGTATGTGAAGGTTTGCACTGGATCACCATCAGCGAACACAACTGAGCAGCTATCTAGCAGTCATATATAAAGCATATACATCCCTAGCTTTAAAACCACCTACTAAATATTGTGTAGATCCTATGTATGCAACTAAATCAGTTCTGATGTGTGAAGTCATGGACTCCAAAAGCCCTCAAAAGGGGTGCTGTTTTATTTAGCAGCAAGACAGTGGGAGCAGATCATTTGTGCCCTGTACACTGCTAGGTGTTGTCTCCATGGATTGGACTTGTTTATCCTGCACTTCCCATAGATGCTCGATAAGATTGAGATCTGGGGAATTTGGAGGCCAAGACTGCACTTCGAACTGCGACAGTGCATGTGACCCTGCTAAAAGAGCCCATTGTGTCATGAAGGAATACTGTTGCAACAGGGTTTAGGTACCTTTTGGTGTGTGTCCACAACAATGGCAAGACCCAAGGGCTTTCCAGCGGACCATCACCCAAAGCAGTACACCAACAGCTAGCCCCCTTCCCGTAGTGCATCCTGGTGCCATCTCTTCCACAGGTAAGCACGTACATACCTGCAGAAATTATTAATCAAACCAGTCAGGCCTTTTCCATTTTCCCATAGTCCAGTTCATAAGCTCACTTCCTCACTGTACTGTAGGTGCTGTCAGCAGTGGACATGAGACATCATGGGATCTCTGACTGCTCAGCAGATACACTGCCTCATAGCCAGGAAGCTGTGATACGCTATGTGTTAAGCAGCGATAACTTTTTGTCAATTTGTGCTACAGTAGCTTTTCTGTTATCTGTGTAGCTGAGCAGACCAGAGCGGCTGCCCTTTCCTCCCCAAGGGCATCAATGAGCTTTGCTGGATTTCAAATTCAAATTGTATTAGTCATGTACACAAACATACAAAATGTAATAAGCACTAAAACACTTTTTTGACTGTCTGTGACCTAAAATGGAATGATAGAATAGAACAGAAAGATTTCGCTACAATAAAAGGAAACGTGTAGGAAACTTGTAACTCATTTTACTCATCAATTTTATGAACTGATTGTTCATTTGCTGCCTAATATACAGTGCTGTGAAAAAGTATTTGCCCTTTCCTATTTTTCTTTTTGGCACATTTGTCACACTTACTGTATATAATTGAGATCATCAAATTAATTTTAATATTACACAAAGATAACTTGAGTAAATATAAAATACACTTTTTAAATGATGATTTCATTTAAGGACAAAAATCTGTCCAAAACCTACCAGACCTTATGGGAAAATGTATTTGCCCTCAAACCTACAGTAATAACTGGTTGTGCCACTCTTTGCAGCAACAATTGCAATCAAGAATTTGTGATGACTGTCTGAGTCTTTCAAATCACTGTGGAGGAATTTTCGCCAACTCTTCTATGCAGAATTGTTTTAATTTAGCCACACTGGAGGGGTTTTAAACATGAACAACCTGTTTAAGGTCATCTCTATTGGACTAATTTGACTAAATCACTCCAAACCTTTTTATTTTTTTTATTCAGTGCTGGACGTGCTGATCTGTTTCAGATCAATGTTCTGCTGCATAACCCAAGAGTGTGTGAGCTTAGGTGACAAACTGATGGCATTCTGCTTAAGTAATTTCTTGTAGAGAGACAGAATTTATAGTTATTGTCATGAATTATGGCAAGTCGTCCAGTTTCTGAACTTTTGTCTTATCAGTCCACAGAATATTTATTCCAAAGTTTTGGGAATAATCAAGATATTTTTTGGCAAATGTGAGATGAGCCTTTAGTGATCATTTTGGTCAACAGTTGCTCTCATTGATGTCAATTTCATCCAGTCTCTTTCTTATCGTTGAATCATGAACACTGACCTTGACTGAGGCAAGTGAAGCCTGCAGTTCTTAAGATGTTGTTCTGGGTTCTTTTATGAGCTCCTGGATGAGTCGTTTTTGTGCGCTTTGAGTAAATTTAGTAGGATAATGGCTCTCACCATGGTTTGATGAAGCCCCAAGGCCTTGGTAACCCTTTCCAGACAGATACATGTCAATTGTTGTCAAACGTTGTCTCTCATCTGTTCTCGAATTTCTTTAGCTCGTGTTGATTTTTTTTTTTTTTTTAGATCTTTTAGTGTCCTTCACTTCTTCAGACAGGTTCTACTTAAGTGATGTCTTGATTCTATCAGATCTGGTAGTAATCAGGCCTGGGTGTGACAAGTGAAATTTAACTCAACTTTCCAAAAAGCACAGTTCATTCATAATTTAGTAGGGGGAGAGATTACATTTTCACACAGAGTCAGGTATTTTGCCTTTTCCCCCTTGTAATCTAATTACATCATCATTTAAAAAGTGCTTTTTGTATTTACTTTGGTTAGCTTGGTGTAATATTAAAATGTTTCATGATCTCAATCATTTAAGTGTGCCAAATATGCAAAACAAACAAATATATATATATATAAAAAGGGACACATACTTTTTCACGGCACTGTATATCTCACACACACCATAACAGATGCCACTGTAACAGGATCATCATCAGTACCGTTCAAGTCACCTGTCAGTGGTTTTAATCTTATGGGTAATCAGTGAGTGTACTGTACAGTATGCGTGTATGTCGAAGCTCGGCTTTATCCTATTGGCTGCACAGTGTGTCAGTCAACAGGCATGTAAAATCAGCGCGTGCGTGTTGTTTTTATGTCGTAAACAAACAAAAGGAAGCTTGCTTATCCTCAGCTAGTCTAATACACAGGGTGAGCGGAGTGTGTGTGCGCGCGTCCTGCTGAAGGGTGATGAAGTGGAGAAGGTGGGCTGAGCTCAGCGTGCAGTATACACTCTTGTTTTCCGGCTCCTCCTCTCGCGCACACCTCGGCTGGGTAGCGCGCGCGCCGCAGAGTCGCAGTTCGAGCTGCGCCGCCATGGCTGAGGAGGCGAAGAAACTGGCCGCTTATGCTGCCGTGGACAACCACATCCAGGTAAGAGTGCTAGCTTAGCTTTCTGACCGCCAAAAGCACTGCTGCTCTGACTGCAGTCTGCAGAGTTTTAGTTTTTTGTTTGTTTACCTTTTTCTGCCAGCTTGGGTCTCATGCTGAAACCAGAGTCATCTTTAACAACCGCGTTAGCAGATTCGCCAGATCTATCTAGCAATCTTAGATATGCAGATTTCACAGTGTAAAGTTACTGTGTGTAATACTAACTCTAGTGTTTTGTACTTATCTAACTCACAGCTCAGGGTCCTGGAGGGTCAAAGTCCAGCACCATGAGTTAGTCAGGTCTTTAAGTAATATCAGGCTGTAACAAACTTTACTAGAGTTTTACAGTTTACAGTTTCCCCCAGGCAATGCACCTCATGAACAGTTAAACGGTCTCCCCGCTGTGCAATAAATAGATGTGCAATATTAAGATGAGCAATAGGTGCAATACTCCTGACATTTATTTGACTTATTTGATAAAAAAAAAAAAAAAAAACACACACACACAGGCCATTTGTTGTTAACTGCTTTTTTCGGGTTGTGTTTTGGTGTCTTTGGAAGCTTCTGTCACCCAAACAATTTCCTTGTACGTGCAAATTCTAAAGGAGTGTTTTTCCTCATTTATTACTTTGACATGTACAGAACCCCAGTACAAATTTCAGTAGTGCTTTATGTTAGTTACGTCCTGGTCCTTTTTATGTTAATGACCTTAATCGAAGCACTGCGTCAAGAGTTAGCATCCCTGGGAACTACTCTAGATCCCGCTAGCAACAACGTGGTCAAGTTGCAAGCATCTGAACATGTGCAGGTTTGGAGCATTTCTCTTACCTGATTGGATATCGCGGGCAGGGGCGGCTCTCCGAACATGAGCTATTAACCAATCCGGGAGAAGGGGCGGTATTTTGTGTGTGGTAAAGATGGGGAAAGGTGCCTGTGTGTTCCTGATCCAGTCAGCAGGCAGAAAGAAAGAAGCACGTGGTGTTATCACATGTTATATGATCTAAATCAATAGTTTAAACAAGTAATAATAAAATGTATAACACTTATAAAAGTAACAAGTTGTATTGTATTCTTTATTTTGTCATGAATACAATTGGACATATTAGTATTATTAATTTATGTCTTAAAAATATTATTTGCCTTTTTAAGTGTTCTTTTTATGTGTCTTTTAGCTTTTTTTTTTCTTAGAATTGCATTGATAACTTTTTGGTCAGCTTTTACATTACCCTGTGTCTACTGACTGTATGTTCAATGTGGAGTAACATCTACAACCTGTCCTTGTGTTACTGTCTCTATGGCTGCTGGAAATCTGGAATTTTTATAAATCATCTATCTATCTTAGAGATGGGGGAAAATGTTTCAGTTACATAGTGCAATTCTTTCCTGTGGCAATACATGCATCACCACACTGACTTCAAAATCTATTTTTTGACTTAAAAAAATAAAATATGTTTGCATTTAAGGTATCAATATTTAGCAGTGCTTCTAAAGTCCTACAGGGGTGTGTGCTAAATTATTCACACCTGTGCAGGCAGCACAGCATCCTGTAGGAGCACATTATTTTCAGTAGGTGTTAGAATTGTACCATTTTCATCTGATGAACTGGTTAGTTACTTTATGCTATGAAGGTGGATAAACCTGACATTGGACCATTCTTAAATGTGATGCATTTCAGTTTTTGCAAAACCTGCCAACAGAAGCTAACAAGAAGTCAATGCTGTTACCCCAAAGATGATCAGGTGTCCAAACTCTTGGAAAAAGCATCGCCTCTGATTCAGAGAGTTGATGAGCTTGTTGTTCAGCTTTACAGCAAGATGTGACCTTCCACTTTTTAAATCATTAGTGTATTATAAAGTCCTAAGTGCATTGACAAAATGTAAGGATGAGCATCATTGTCTTCATGGTTACAGCAGCAGCTTCAGTGTCCTGGTAAGGTTATCCCCTGAAGAAAGGGTGTCCACAGGGTGGGATCATCCACAACCACAGCAGGGAGAGCTCAAGTATAAGTAGAGTTGCGGATCAGAATCAGGCATGGATATCACATTATGTTCACGTACAGCTTGACAGCGAGAGGTAACAATTTACTAGCTATGGTCTTACGGAGATTATGAATGTAGTTAAAGTGAGGGCCAGAATGTAACACACATGTTTTGAGGGCACATAAAGTGACCATTACAACAAACCTAAATGAGTGCTTGAGAGAGGGAGTTTCCCCAGATATATTAACCATGTCAAAGACTGACAATTACATACATTCCAGTAGCACATTCTTGCTTCTCTGTGTTCCAGAACAACCAGGTGGTTGGAGTGGGGAGCGGCTCCACCATAGTCTATGCTGTGGACAGACTGGGTAAGTACGCTCTGGTGTTTTTAACTTCAACTTAGTTTTCTCAACTACCACTTCCTTCTCCATTTACAGAGTGACATTAAATCAACATGGATGCACACACGCTACCATTTGGTATTGGCTTTATATAGGTTAATACACAATACTTGGCCTGGCTATACTAATTGCTGTTTTGAGAAAGTTATCAACTTTAGAGTGTCACTAATGTTAGCCAGCATAATTCTTTTCTTACCATTTAAATTATTAACATGCCACATAGGTAAAATAGAAAAATGACCACCACGAAAGCAGCATTGTACTGTACCTAAAGCATTAATTATACACTGCCTGGCCAAACAAAAAAAAAGTCACACACTCTAAGTGTTTATATAATAAGACTGCATTCAGTCAGATTTAGCTTTGATTCCAGCACACAATGTGGTGATCAGTTCATGCGTGAAAATGATTCCTCATGCTCCCTGAACCACTCTCACAATTTGAGTCCTGGAATATGCCTGTACTTTCAGGGAAGAAAAACTCAATAGATGTAATACCCTGGTCATTCAATACATTGGGGTCGTCAGCGGACTTCATTTCATTGCCGCATTGTTGCTGAGGCTAAACCTGAGCAACTGAAGCAACCCCAGATCATAACACTGCCTCCAGAGGCTTGTACAGTCCATGTGCTTCTCTTCTTACCCAGATTCACCCATCACTCGAGAATAGGGTCAATCTGGACTTATTAGACCACATGACCTTTTTCCAATGCTCCAAAGTTCAATCTTTATACTCCCAAGCAAATCGAAGCCTTTTTTTTCTGATTAGTCTGATTAACAAGTGGTTTTCTTATGGCCGCAGACTGTTAGACATTAGACTGTTAGGTCTAATCCTGTGAGTCTCGTCACACTCGTCTGTGTATGGAAGCGCTTTTATTTTGACTATTAAATGTAGCTATGGTTTTTTACTGTTGATTTTTACCATGCAAATTCAGTGCTGTCCTTCCAGGTTTTGATAATTCTAGTCATTTAAATGTCCTTATTATTATTATTTTTTTGCTTGATGACCCGTTTGAAATGGCAAAAGGGTCAAAATTTTTGGCAATTTAAAAAATATATTTTTTTATTTATTATTTTATTTATTTTGAGCTAAACAGTGTATTTTCTCACACATTTTTTTTCTTGTAGCTGACAGAGTAAGGCAGGAGAAGCTGAACATTGTATGTGTTCCTACGTCCTTCCAGGTGAGTGCACGAGTTGCTCAGAATCAGATGTGATGCTAGCATTGTAAAACCTCAGAATAATGATGAAGGTTAATCTGCTGTTTCATCTTTGCCTCAGGCTCGGCAGCTGATTCTGCAGCATGGCCTGTCGCTTTCAGATTTAGACAGACACCCAGATGTGAGTTAATCGTTTACTGCAGATAAATTGAGCCTCTTTAGGGCAAAATGCATTAAACTGCTGCTACAAATCATTGTAAATGTATTGCAATACATGGACTGACTAAAGCGTTTATTTATGTGTCTGTTAGCTGGATGTAGCAATTGACGGAGCTGACGAGGTGGACGATTCGCTCACACTGATTAAAGGAGGCGGGTAAGGAGCATGAGATTATCTGTCTTACTTGTTAAAAGCTGTATATAGAGTTTGCAAATGGTACAGAATCTGTTAGCAACTTATCTTTTGCATGTGGTTGTAACAGGTTAATTCACAAAGACATCCTCAAAGTTTAGCTGTGTAAAGGCTTAAATTTCGACTAGGGAAAAAAAAAAAAGTACATTTTGCATACAGTATGTCTCCTTTAACAATAAACATTTTATTTGTGTATGTAACCTATTAGTCACTATAATAACAAACATTGGGAAATTAAAACATTTCCAATGTTTTGGCACACAAACCATACATTAAGAAGTAATCTGCATCCACACCCGCACACGCCTACATGCATACAAAGAAGTCTTGCACCTGACACCAACATTACTTGATTAGATAATGAAATAATTAATGATGCTGGGAGCGCAATCCAGCCTGGCTGGAAAATAAAGCGCCACGTATGTACTTCTTCAAAATTCTAGTGCTTGAAGACAGCATTCTTGAATTACTGGGGGTATATTTATATCTTTGTTTGAACCGTATGTAACCATCCAAAAGCTGTTTTAGTACCAAAAAAACATTCTCTTCTTCTCTCCTCTCTTTCTTTCCTGAACTACAGAGGATGCTTGACTCAGGAGAAAATCGTAGCCGGCTGTGCCAAACACTTCATCGTCATTGCCGACTACAGGTTAAATAAACGTGTCTCTTTCTCTAAGGATATTGATGTCAATTGTCAGCGACAGTATTTCAAATGCTAGTCAATACACTAAGTCAGTCACACCGTGAGTGCTGCTTAGTGTTGGGTGGAAACTGGAGCTTTTAAAGTTTATACTTAATAAGCAAACTTTAATCTTCACAAAGTGGTGCTGAGTGGTGTGTGATGACTGTGTGTGGACAGGAAGGACTCGAAGGCACTGGGGCAGCAGTGGAAGAAAGGCGTTCCCGTGGAGGTGGTCCCTATGGCGTACGTTCCCGTGTCCAGGGCCATCACGCGGCGCTTCGGTGGGGAAGCTGCGCTAAGGATGGCTGTCAGTAAAGCGGTGAGATGTTGATCAGTGAGAGTTACTTATGAACGAGAACGCGAGGAGGTCAAAAAAATTAAAATGAATACTGCTGTGACACTGATCACAGACAAATGCAGATTAAAGCCTGGTTTACTTTTGGTGTGTGATGTTGCATTTACAGACTCACCTTCAAACCTAATGTAGCGTGGGATTTAAAAATCTGCTAGATGGCATATCAGATAAAACGCCTCTGTCCGGTTTAGCGTTTATGTGCAGAGATGTAATAGTCACGGTGTCCCCGCGCAGAGATGTGGAACACGCAGGCAAGCACCGCTTTTATCTTCCACTGTTGTCATGATCTGTGCTTTAAATCGAAAACTATAACCTGACATTTAAAAGTACTTTAAAAACACGTAAATTTTCTTTCAACAAACAGAATAATAAAAAACAATAATGACTACTTGTGTAATGGACTACATTTGATCCGTGATCCGTACAGATCTCTCCACACGGTTCAACGCACATGTGAACCGTGGATTAATTGCAAAGGTTAACCTTCACAGTGCATAATACAGTTTTGCTATTGCTTATATCTTTGTCAATGATATTTTAGCTTGCTCACACTCCTGTGCGCTCGCACACAGACTCAGAAACAATTGCTAGGCAGTGCTGAAAACCCGCCCACAGCGATTAAAAACAGGCCAAATAATAAAATCAGTACTAAAGCTCACACACCTTCTTTCACTAAAATCAGCCTAATATTTATTACGAAGAGCGAAGGCACATTTTCATTAGGTAAGATATACATTTTCAGCCAAAAATGAGAAGTAGCCACCCAATCTGACAAGGACTGCTTGCTCGGATCTTCTGTCCTTCGAACTCTGAACTGCAAATGCACCCTCTTGTGGCACACAAGGTTGGATGATAATACACCGTAGTACGGTACTCGAACTATGGTGTATTATCATCCAAAACAAACATTGTGTTAATAATTTTTAATAGGTAAAACGTTCTTGTTGGTAATTAATCAGTTCTTGATGAATCTTTAGCGTTCCTAGTTTATATTACATCGTTTTATATATGAGGCAGATTACATTCAGAGCAAGCAGTTTAGGGTTTAAAATCATAGGATTCATAGCAAAAGCTTAGTATGTTATCTTTTTAATCCTTAAGTGAGGTGTAGAGTTACTCTCTAATTCACTATACATTTGTGCCAGTACATCAGATTTATAGTTCATTATGGGTAGTAAAATAAGCTTCTGTCCAAGGAACATCATTTGTCCATTGAACATGTGAATAGCCGTATAAAATGGCTGCATTTATTCATTCAGTAAAAAAATTATGTCAGTTAATTGCTTTATCCTGTTCAGAGGCGCAGTGGATCTGGAGGCGATCCACTGAACAATGTGCATGAGCAGGGAATCACCCTGGATGTAAATCCATGCCTTTGCAGGATACACTGTCCATGTTTATTCACATACTACTTTAGGTGCAGAATCTTAGCGCTCCACATACTGCTAAGATTTTGGGATGTAAAAGGGAAAGATAAAGGAAAGAATGAGCTTATGGCAATCAAAGGTGGAAATTTCACTCCAGAGATGTTTCACGGGCACAAGTTCGAACTTTGTTAACCAAACCTGATTTTACCACGTAAGTGAGACTTGTCTAATTTCTGTCCTCGGCACACTGGGCAGACAAATTGCCTTTTGTTAACAATATGTTAGCCAGGTACAGTAACTGTGATAAATCGTTTATTTTTCTCTTCAAACAGCATCTGCATAGACAATGTTTTAACTTTAACAACTCATTATGTCTGTGTTGTTTTTTTTTTTTTTTTTTTTTTTTTTAAAGAAGTTGTATATATGATGCAGTAAGCTGAGCAGGAACGCAGTATGAAATGGAATTGAAGGTGTATTTTCATTGGCTTTTATGGACTGTTGTTTGTGAAATACATATTCCAAGATACCTTCAGTCGAATGCAGTATTTGCTGTAACTTTTTTATTTTAGTGCAGTTTTATACAATGAGCCTCTGGAGAAATACATTACTGATGCAGTCGCTTTTCATATCACAAAGGACATGGCGCCTGTTTGCACTGTCAGGAAAGAAGAGTTGTGCAGAACAGTAACCGTAGCAACATATACAGAAACTATTTATTTTAAATATCCTCTATTTCCATGTATTTCATTTAGAAGCCTTAATGTTTTTATTTCAAACCTTAGTTTTTTTAAGTTTTTGAAAGGATTAGGTGTAATAAAAATTGGGACTTGTTCATAAATTTGGAGGGAAAGAGATTTCTCAGAAGAACGACCTTCAGTCAGAACCAAACTTATCTTCACGCTGAACTCCTGGACTCAGCCATGTTTACATGTTTACCTTCTCCTTTTTGTGTGTCAGGTTTTATTGAATTGTTGCCAACAAAGGCTCGAGACTGTCAATAAATGCTCTTTCACCTAGGCCCAAATCAGAATGAGGTTTAACTTAATTCTAGGACCGTTCAAATCAACCTGGGAATTTTGATTGCGCAGAATAACAGAACCCAGTTTTGACCAGAGAAAATACCTTCATTACTTTTACATGATCTCCTTTTACGCTAATGCACTTATCCCAGTGTTTTATTAGTGCTTGGATACCACCAGGGCAGGAAGGTTTCTCAGCACGCTGGGGCCATGATCAGACTGCCTGCATCATGTCTCAAATGATGGTGTGGAGGGTGGTCAGGCCTATACAGGGGATGTGGCAGTAACTCCCTGTAATGTGCCAAGTGGTGTTCATGAATGATGTATGAACAGTTCCCACAGATGCGTCTCTTCCGTAAATTGATTACGTGTTGTTTTCCTTGCATGATGTTTAGGGGTCTTGCAGTGGGCTCCGAGGCCGGGCTCGTCATTCACGGATGTACAGTTTTGTTTCAAACGTTTTACCGTGGCTAAGATTCTCATCACAGTACTGTGCTTGAAATCTTCTGTAAATACCAGTTAAAAAAAAAAAATTTATACCTTCCTTCACAAGAAATTTTATCATTTACAGACACCCTTATCCAAAAGGACTTTTTTATAATTATACATCTGAGCAGTTGAGGGTTAAGGGCTGTTGTGGGTGTGGGGTTTGAACCTGGGACCTTCTGGACTGTAGTCCAATGTCTTAACCACTGAGCTACACCTGATCTGTCAACGCAAGTCCTGGAATTCTTTAGGCCACCTGAATCTCCTGTTTCTACATCTCAAAAGTGTTCTGGTTTTAGATCCCATGATGACCACTGAAATTATTTTCACGTTCATGAAACCAGTTTTGCTTTGTGACACAGTGCATATCATACTGGAAGTTGCCATTAGAAGATAGGACAATTGAGGCTGTAAAGGGATACACATGACCAGCACTTATACTCAAATAGGCGGTGGCATTCAAACCATGATCGATGGGTATTAGCAGGGCTTAAGGTGTGCCAAGGAAAAATTCCCCACCTCCAGCAGCATGAACTGATTAAACAAAGCAGTTTGGGTCCATGGATTTATGCTGTTGACATCATAGTCTGACCCGGCATCTGTGTGCCTCAGCAGAAAGAGATCCATTAGATAAGGCAATATTTTTTTCTTCTAGTCTTCAGCTGTCTAGTTTAGATGAAGTTGTGCCCAGTGCAACCTCAGCTTTCTGTTCTCGGCTGACAGAAATGGAACCTGATGTGGTCTTCGGATTCAACATGTCTTGAATTCTGAGATGCTTCTGCTCACCACAGTTGTACAGTGTGGTTATCCGGGTTCAAGCCGACAGAGTTTGGACATTCTCCATTGACTGCTCTTATCAACCAGCCGTTTCCGTCTGTAGAATTGTTCTCTCAGTTGATGTTTTTAATTATTGTTCCCTTCTGAGTAAACTTTAGAGACTGTCCTCTAAATTCCAGGAGCTCAGCAGTTACGGAAATATTGACTTGAATGTTTGGCCCCTGTATCTCCATGACTGCGCAGAGCCTTGATTATAATTATTCTTATTAAGAAGAAGAATTTGTTAATAATCTGTATATTAATAATGATTACATATATTCTGTATAGACTAGTAATCTGTAAATAAATGCTTTATAAGGAATGACCCTCTACATCTTGTACATTAATTAAATCACTTGTAGTCACTACTTGTATACCTAGTATGTTTATTTTTTTTATTATGGGATCACATTTGTTATGGAAAAATGATCATAAGCATATACATTCCATCTTTGAAAGAATACTCAGAGCCTTCCAGAACTCTTCCTAAATCATAACGATGCCATAAATATAAAATAGCAGATTTGATTCTGTAATGAGGCTAATATTGTGCATCCACATAACGTTTGGTGTATTTTGTTTTCAACATAATGAAAATGTGCTTATAAAACTGTACTTGTGATATTGTTCCTTAAAATAACAGCCACTTGGCTTGATGTTTTCTAATGCAGGGAAATAAATAGGTTTGTGTTCTGAATAAGTGTGGCTTAAGTGACCAAATTCTATTTGTGGCCACTGTGTGTGATTAAAGAAGAAGAATGCGTACACCTCTAGCTCCGGTTAGGGAAATGAAAATGTACAGATCATTCACCTAGAAGCAGCGATTTATTTCTTTATCCCATTACAGCCAGGTATTCTGCCTGGAAACTGTAGATTGTAGTATAATGAATTCTATTTCTATTTTAAGAGCTGCATTTTATTTCATGCAGTATGGTACCATTGACTCGGTGTACTGTGTCACTGCTTCAGGGCCCCGTGGTGACTGATAACAGCAACTTCATCCTCGACTGGAAGTTTGAGCACGCTCAGAACTGGAAGGAGGTCAACACTGCCATCAAAATGATCCCAGGTCAGTTTAGCAGTACCTCCCTGTTTGAACCCACTGTGTACTGGGTGCTTCATCGTACTTCTAACTAAGGACATGTTTGATTCTGTGTTCTTGTGATTGCAGCATGTGATTGCATGCTGTGTAAAATATGTTCCTTCTCATGGCAGGCATATGCAAAAAAACTACGCAAAGCTTTGACCCATCAGTAATTCATTGTTTCTATTAAGACACTGTCAAAGTGTAAAAGGGCAGTGGTGGCTCAGTCGGTTAAGACTTTGGGTCACTTGGTTACTGATCGGATGGTTGGGGGTTCAAGCCCCAGCATCAAGTTGCCAGTCTTGAGTTCTTGAGCAAGGCCCTTGAATATATCTGCTCCAGGGGTGCCGTATCCTGGCTGACCCTGCGCTCTAACCTCAGCTTCTTAACTGGGAAAGGCGAAAAAACGGTATTTGTGACCAAATAATTGAATTATTATTAGTAGTAGTATTAAATGAACTGTGTAGCATGGAATCTTACCGTAGCAATAAAACACTGTTAATCCTTTATTTGTCACATATACATTACTGCACAGTGAAATTGGTTCTTCGCCGATCCCAGAGCGCAGGGTCAACCATGATGCGTCCCCTGGAGCAGATAGGGTTAAGGGCCTAGCTCAAGGGCCCAGCAGTGGCAACCTGGCTGAGCTGGAGCTCAAACCGCTGACCTTCCAATCAGTAACTCTCAGAGCCTTAACAAACTGAGCCACCACAAGGCAAACCTAAATATTAAGGTTGTTTTATTGTAGTATATCCAATGATCTAGTCTAGGGTGTCCAAATCCAGTCCTGGAGGGCCAGTGTCCAACACAGTTTGGTGCTTCTTCTTCTCAAACACAGCTGATTTAACTAATCTGTTAATTACTAGGTTCAGTGGGTGTGTTTATGTGTCAGTGAATTACAAACTATGCTGGTCACTGGCCCTCCAGGACTGGATTTGAACTACATGTCCATAATTGTATTATTTTTTGCCATAGCGTGAAGGTTGTAGCGCTTGTTCTCTTTGCTTGCAAATCAACCGGGGCCATGCTGCCACCTGCTGTATCAGGAAGTGTAAGTACGCAAGTGTACTCTGATACTTTTACTAATGTGAAAGTTGGCCAGCAGGGGAGAGGAGATAAATCATGCCTAGTGTGAAGGCCTGGGAGCTATCTCACTCTACAATGAAAATATCTGTACGATCAGGAGTACTTCATCGAAGCACTCACAAGAAACCAAGTTTCTACTCAGTCATGTCGTGAGGCTCAGCTGCTGGCTCACACTGTGCAGGATCATTAAGGATGCGTTCTATGTGAATCTACAGTCAGAGCAAGAAAGAAATGAGCCCCAGGCTCTGCTTCATGCATTTCTCCCCTCCTTTACAGCTGCTATTTTGTGTATGTTGTTCTCACATAGACAGAAATTCAACTTTTCAGCTTCTTGATATTGTTCATGGCTCCACGAAAGAAAATAGTCATCCGCTTCATTTTCTACCCGCCAGAGCTTCTTGTTTTGTTTCTCGCATCATCACCAGAATGAGGAACTAAAATGCAGAAAGGAATACAACCAGTGCAGTTCAAGAAATGATAAGCACCCGGTATGTTTGAATGTTTATGCACTCTCTGTACAGACAGATCTGCTGACTCGTCTGTTTTTCCGTAGGTGTTGTGGAGACCGGCCTGTTTGTGGGAATGGCTGAGAGAGCTTACTTTGGGATGGAAGATGGAAGTGTGAAGGTCAGAGATTCTCAAGTGAACTGAAGAAACACAAAGAAACAGAAAGCTCTGTCCTTTCCTGTCCTTGACACCTCAAGTGCCAGTGCAGCACACACAAACATATACACACACACACACACACACACACACACACACACACACACACACACACACACACACACACACACACACACAGCTCTTTGTGTTGTCTAATAAGAGTAGCCAGAGCCCCTGCTGGCAAAACGGTACACCAGTACAACATTCCCAATGATCTCGCGTGTGTGTGTGCATGTTTGTGTGTGCTATGTGAAATTATACACACAGATTTATCATGAGGGGTTAAATTGTATATATAGGCTTGATTATGTTGTTTTTCATCCTCTTATTGTCACACTGTGAGTAAAAGTGAAACTGTTGAATCATCCTGGCTTTCATACAAGATGCAGTTCTGGCCTAAACAACTAGACAGGTTTAAGCCCAGTCTAACTAAATAATCATTATTCAATGATCTGGGAAAATGCCTCATTTGTGTTTCTCACACTGATCTCTCACTTTGTACCTCATGCATATTCTCAGTCATTTTGTGTCCAAGTTGTTGTCTGGTTTCAGTTGTAATTTTGTTTACGTTCAACCAAAGCGTAACCGGCATCTGATGATATAAAGCAGGAATAACTATTCAATACATGTGTAATAGTATCAGTATACCAGCTTGTAATATATACACAATGTCTGTTTCCTTTCTTTAGATCTGTTCAGTTAGCAGTTCTGGCAGTTTAATCCTTTTCTGAGTAGCTCAGTTTCAGGATGAAACACATGCCATACAACTGAGTTAGGGTTTAATTTGTATACTTTAATGTGCCTGTAGACTGGTTCACCCCATCAAGCCTTACTTTTACACACACACAGATCTGTAATGGGCATTATAAGTTCAACAACAGTATTTTAAACACCAGCTTTTTTTTTTTTGTTGCAATTTTTACCAAAATTACTGTGATTTAAAGGTTTTGATTTGTGACCAAACGCCTAAATTGTTATGCTCTTATATGACTGAAGACAAAAATATTAAAACAACACTGATGAACTATGCAGGACTGACTGGTGTCTCTTCCCCCCCTACTATTTAATGCAGCTATTTTTCATAGTTTATTAGATGCAGCATTGTTGATGTTTGTTTATTCGTCAAATGGCCACAAGAGGGCAGCACAAGTTGTGTGTGTTTAAACACAGCATTTATGTAAAGGCAGTGGTTCTCAACTCTGGTGCTGGGGGACCACTGCCCTGCACAATTTAGTGGTTTATCAGCTCCCAGCACACCTAATTAACAGCTTTTTACACTGAAGGGTGTGCAGTGGTTCACCAGGAATAAGGTTGAGAACCAGTGTGTTATTTCTAACCACCATGTTTGCACAGAACTTCATACCAGGGATCTTCAGCTCCAGTGCTAAGGGCCAGTGTGTCCAGCACAGCTTGTAGTTCACAAACAGCTAAACACAGCCATTGAACCTTTTATTTAACAGATTAGTTGAATCAGCTGTGTTAAGCAGAAGAGTCACCATGCTGTACAGTGTTGGAGTCTCTCTCTCCAGGACTGTTGGGCTGAAGATCTCTGTATTACAGCTTATTCATTTGACCATTTAACTTTCAAGCTTGTTAAATAAATAATCACAGTGCTGATTGGCTCTGAAATCGCAACTGTTAAATATAACTAAAGTCATTAAGTCATGCTGTGTAGACATTTTAATTAGAGTTTCTAAATCACCGTATGAGATGTTTTTGTTGTACACAAATCAGCAATAGACTTTTATTTTTATTAAACCCGGAAAAGGAAACGTCAAACACTTTGTCAGTAAACAAGTGGCCACGTCGCTCTTTCCATCCTCGTACTTTTCTTCTCTTTCGTCTCCTCAGCTTTAGGCCCGCCCCCTTTTTTGAAATAGCTGGGACGACCGACGTGATTGACAGATGGGAGACACAATCAGCATCTCCTGTGTGTCCTTCACAGCGAATGAAAAGTCACCGATTTTGGCCAACCAATCATTTCTCTCTGTTTAATAACGGACACGCCGCCGTCTTCCCGTTTCCTCTGTTCGGCTCTGACCCGCCTCTGTAGGTGTGATTGTCAGCAAGGCAGCCAATAATTAGGTCTGTTTGTTGGGCGGATAGTTTGTGAAACTGATATTTGTGTCAGCCAATCAGATTCTGATTAGTAGGTGCGCTCGTGAGGATTGACGTAGGCAAGCAGCTATAAGAGCGTAGAGACGTAACTTCACGCTCAGCGGCCCATTTCTCGTGTCCAATCGTTGTTTGGATACGGGGTGGGCGGGGCGTTACTAAGGCACCGCCGACTGCAGGTAGAACGCCAATAACATGGTGCCTCGGCGACTTGTCTGTTTACGCCAAGAAACGGGACCATATAGTTGCTGGAAAGCGTTTATATTTGTCTGTTTTGTTTTGTAAAGCTGTTTTAGAGTTTTTTTATTTTTATTTTTTATTATTATTTCATATCTTTCGGTTATGAGATTGCTTGTGTACTGATGTGTCACTTGTCCCAATGGAAAGCGGGCTTCGCTTTGGCAACGTGGGCATATCCCTTGTGCTGCTGCTGCTGCTGCTGGTGATGCTCAGAGCTGTGAGTGCGAGCGCTGTGCAGTTCAGCTCTCTGTCCGGGACAGAGCTGGAGACAGCGGACACGGTGATGGACCGCGGGCTGGAGAGCAGTATCGGGGACGCGACGGTGGAGGACGACGACATTAGCTCGGCTGGGGATAGCGAGGAGCCTGCCGCAGATAACGACACAAACTTACACCAACACGGCAGGTAACAAACATTACGACTCGCTGTTTCATAAAAGCTGCAGGCGGCCTGAGTCTTGTGTGAGTGAATGGTTGTGCAGAAACGAGACTAACAACAGTGCTGAACTTCCCGGAAGTTAAGGTTAGTTCGTGAGGAGCAGGAGCTGAGGTAATGTTGTCTGAGATTAGCTCAGCGTCTCCTCAGTGCCACCACACACTCTCACACTGCGCTGCCTAAAATCTCCCCCTACCGCTTTAACTTCACTCCGGCAGAGCACAGTATCGCGCTTGTTTCTAGTCATTAACGGGTACACGTCGAATTAGGGTTAAATTGAGCTCTAACCAGGAAGTGAGCTGTGTGATTTATAACGCTTTATTATTTATTTGTTATTATTATTATTAGAGAACAGAATCTGGTAGTTTGTGTAAAGCCTTCTTACAGCGGCAGAGCTTCTTGTTTGTTTCGTGTAAAATTCAGGTTTGACTCTCTCTCTCTCTCTCTCTCTCTCTCTTAAACATGAAGCAATAAAAAAAAACTCATTTGTTAATTCTGTCTTGTGTTTAAGAGACCATATGTTAGGTGATCTTACAGTCAAGTCATTGAGGGGGGGGGGGCAGTTTCTGATTTTGGAATAATTGATTTTAGTGTGGGTTGTTTGTTTGTTTGTTTGTTTTGAACGTATTGATGCTTGAATTGGATTTTGGATTGGATATGATCTCACACTGTTTCTGATGTTTCTCTGCGGGAATCCCAATGTCTTGCATCTTAAATATTATCGTTATTATTAGTACTAGTAGTATTATTATTAGTATTAGATCTCATGAGAGGTAAGTTCGGATGCTGAGAGCACTTGTGTATATTCACGGAGCTTAGAAATCTGCTGAATAACACGCTCTTTTCCTCGTGCTTTTAAAGTGTAAAACAGTGATGCATGTCGAAGCTAAGCACAACCTAAAGCTGTAGAGAGCTGTTCTTCTGCATTGACTCGAGGCTGTATAAGGGGTGTGTGTGTGTATGTGTGTGTGTGTTTAACTCGTGACTGAAGCGGAAGTTTCTGTTCGGATGTTAAAGCGCGCAGTGATGCGGGTGTGGCGCGTCCTAAATCTGCACCCGTCCCCCCTGACACGCGTCCTGTCCCCGTCACTAACCCTCTCCATCTTTTAATAAAGCATCTGGTTTGTTTCTTTGCTGAGTCTGATCGTTCTGTCCGTTTCGGCGACGTTGAGCGCGTGTAACTTGTGCACCTGTTCGCGCGCGCTCCTTCACTCGTGTTTCACTTTTTTTTTTTTTATTAATGATTTTATCCGACTGAAACACGGACGTCAGACCAGCGGGGACGTGACGTCTCATGTCTGATTTGTGTGCCGGTTCGGTTCTGGTTGGCACTGGAGCACACTGAGGGTGTGGTGTTCACTTCATCATCATGCAGCAGACACAGCTGACTGTCCAACAGAACGGCGTGGGTTTCATTAAATCATTTATAACGTATGAAGATGGTAATGAAACGCGTATAAAGGTTTAAGTACTTTTTTTTTCTTCTTCTTCTCTCTTTTCTTATGCGTTTACACAGATCAGCCATGACATTATGACCACCCGCCTAATATTGAGTAGACCCTCCTCCCTTTCCCATCAAAACAGTAATGACCTGTGTGTTCTGACACCTTTCTCTCACAACCTTTCCCTCAGTTTAAGCTCCGCCAGCACTTCGACTGGATCGCGCTACACGGGCCAGCCTTTACTCCCATGTGCATCAGTGATCCTTGGCCACAAACGCTTGGACGTTTGATGACCGTTGAAATGACATCCCTCCGTCATGTCATGTTCGACAAATAGTTCCAGAATGAAAGTTGAACGGTCATGTTTGACATTTTCTGATTGACAAAAGCTGTCATAAAGTCATCAGTAGTCCAATTTTTTTGCTTGGATGGTATAACAACACTTGGATAAAAGTCAGAGTTACAGCTGTACCTGCAACCCCAGACAACTGTAGACGGGTATAAAAAGTATCTGAATGCATTTTTAGGAAATGTTCTGTATGTGTTTTTTACCACTTAACGGTGTCCTACCGCACCGGTTTAGGCCAGGGACACAACGTCGCCATCGGACCAATGTTTGCTGGGACCCTGTCACCAGATCACTGGTCTGTCCTGAACGCTACAGTCTGGGAACTTCCACAAGCGCTGCAGTTTTGGAGTAGCTCTGACTCAGTTGTCTAGCCATCACCTTCGGCCCTTCTCGCATCAGCTGCAATTCTTTAATATCTTGTTATACACTGCCGTCTGGAAGTGAGTGGGATATATTAGGCAGCGAGTCAACCTTTTTTTTTTTCCTAAAGTTGATGTGTTGGAAGCAGAATAAAATCTGAAAAGGACTTGAGTGACTTTGACAAGGGCTAGATTGTGATGGCTAGAAGACTCGGTCAGAGCAACTCCAAAACTGCAGTCTTTGTGGGATGTTCCCAGGCTGCAGTTGTCAGGACAGACCAAAAGTGAACAGGACACAGGGTCATGGATGACGAAGACTCACTGATGCTAATGTTTAGTGAAGGCTGCCCTCTAAATAGAAACACTAGCATAGATCAAATTGATGAAAAGGTTCATACTAGTTGTGATAAAAAGATGTCAAAACACACTGTGCATCACTGTTATTGTCGCAAAAGAGAGAGGGGTGTGGGGGCTATTCAATATTAGGCAGGTGGTCAAAATGCTATGGCTGATAGGTGTTTACACTGTTTTAAAAAAAAAAAAAAAAACACTAACTGTAAAGCCACAAGCAGCGTCTGGTTTATTTACACTCTCTTCCACCACTGATGAAAAAATATTACACGAATACACAAATTCTTATACTTGTGATCTTTTATTTTTTTATGTAACTGCTTTTTTTTGTTTGTTTGTTTGTTTACAATGACAAAATGGCACTGATTAATTAATCTTCTATACTGCTTATTCGGTAGAGGGTTGCAGGGCGACTGGAGCCTGTCACAGGACACTTGGCATGAGCCAGGGTATACCATGGACAGGGTGCCAATAAAATGCAGGGCACACATTTACACATGCGCGCATGCACTACATGTGTGGGGTTGCATGCACAACTCCACACATAGACCCGTTGCAGGAATCGAACCCTGGACTCTGGAGGTGTGAGGGCACAACGCTAACCACTACACCACCGTGCCACCTAATGGCAAGTCAATACCACACAATTACGACTTTACATTTCACAACTATAAACAAGTAATGTAACTTTACCGAGATATTTCTTTCAGCATTAACTGGCCACTCTGGAAAACATCTTGGGCTAAAAAAAAAATAAAAAAAATTGCATGTCTGTGGTGTTGAGGTAGGGTTAGAGAAAGACTAATAAATGCGAAAACCAAATCACAGGATCTCTCAACTGCAAGATGAAAAATCGTAGGGTTGTCTAATGAATCTGTGTAATATTTTTTTCATTCATGGTGAAGTCAAGCTTTCATTATTGCAGTATTTGCAGATGCAAACCAGTGTCTATTTGTTTTTTATGCTTTAAAAAAATGTGCAAAAAAATGTGCAAAAATGACTTCATACTTCATTTTTGCACATTGTCCTTGTGTTGTATTAAAATAGTCTTAATTATCTTTTTTTCAATACCAGCCATGTAATCAGCAAAGTGTGACTGTGTAGGGCTTCTTGCTGCTAATGTTCAAAGCCTTAACTACACACAGTTACAGGCTCGATTTTCCCTCTCTGGAACACTGAATCTGCAGCTCATAAAAACTGTATGGAGCGGATCTGCAGGTGGTGGGAGGAAAGATAGAGGACGACTTGATTTCAAAGAGCATGCTTTAGTTTGTATTGTCCTTCAAACAATGCTCAAATTCAAACAAAACGATTCAGGGGCTGTTCAACACTATTATGCCGCTGGTCAGTGATGGTAAAGCCGCTAAGTTTCTGATCAGAAAGGCATCAGTTCAACCCCAGGAATCATAAAGCTGCCACTGTTGGTCCCCTGAGGAAAGGAAGGCCCTTACCAGTGCTTCAGGAGCAGAAAGGGTTGTCATCGCTAGAAATGCACTCTGCAGCCAGCTTCAGAGCAAGCTAGGATACGCGTAGAGAAAAGTTTCGTGGAAATCAACTTGCGTATTTGATGAGTTCTATCTTTCGCTATCTGCCTTTTAATGTTTTGTTTATTTCGACAGATTGATTTTTAGAAATGATGCCACTTTTTACTCAATCCTAAGACTTTCCCTTGTGGCGTTGGGTCACTGGTTAAGGTTTCAACTGGATCTGCTAACTCGGGCAGGGCAATAAGACATTATAATATTGATATTGTGATGTATTCTGTCACAATATGCATTTCTGTTCATGTTTTTTTTTTTTGTTGTTGTTGCTGTTTTTTCCTTCTAGTCTTCTCCCTAATTTTTAATCATGGTCAATACGCCCCACGTATGACCACTACCAGCTAGGCTGAGCAAACATTATAACATGATTGCTTCCTTCCTACTTTCTACTGCTCCCATAACATCAGCACATCAATAAGTACTCATAGCAAAATATAATTTTTTTTGTACAGAGTTTATTTGAAACCGCATTCCATCCTACTGTAAGTGATCATTTTCCAGACAAAATAATATTTCCAACTTGGGTGAATTTGACCAGTGATTTATCTATAATTCATACTTGATATACATATTAAGTATATAACTAATTTAAAAGTAAGAAGTTTGACTTTGTTTATTTCTGGTTATCATGCACAGTGTTGATTTAATGTCACTGTAAGCTGGAAAAAAAAAACTCAGATTTGGGAATAATACCCCAAGTTGACTTCATGTTATGATGGACGGGCTCCCCACTTACTTTGTCAAGAATAAAGGATTGACTGCCAAAATAGTAACAGTGCCATCATCTGTAGGAAATTTTTACAAATTTGTACAAGTACATGACATCAAAGCCAGGGTATGTACAATTCTGCAAAAAATGACTTTTACATACCCTGACCAAAGTAATATTATGTACACATAAACTACCTGGCCAAAAAGTTGCACAATCTAATATTGTAATTAATCTTATTAGGCATTGTTTGTGACCAGTTCATGTGTGAAAATAATTCCTCATGCTCCCAGAACCACTCTTTCACACTGTGAGTGCTGTAAATGGCCGTGCCATCAGGGAAGGAAAAATTCCATTAATGTGATAACCTGGTCATTCAGTACGTCCAGGTCGTCAGCTGACTTCAGTTTATTGACCTGACTAACTGAAGCAAGTGTCTGTGTGTCTGTCTGTGTGTCTGTGTCTGTTTTTATTTATGTTTTGATGTTAATGTAACTTCATCAAACCTTAAAATGATCAAGATTTTTCCCTAGCCACATTTCTCCCACAAAGTTGGCAAAAGTTAATATCATTTCAGGTTTTTACAATGCGGTGGACAGTTCTTGTGTAGTTATATTATGTATAGTGTCGATGAAATCACCCAGCCCTAGTAAAGCCTTCTGGTAGACCTGAACGTTAAATCATTATTGTGCTATATGATGTCTCAATACACTTTTATGAGATATTATAGACTTCATGGTATATTTATATTTAGATAGTTTAATATCTAATTTGCCCAAGTGTTTTATGTTGCGTCCAAAATTATCATTTTAAATTTAAACTGTATTTCTTACTGTCTTTCTTAACATAAATATTTCACAGGAAAAAATAAATAAAATAAAATAATGTAGCCATTAAATACTACTGTATTGCTGTGCAGTAGATGGTAAGCCTTTACATTATGGTGCATATAAGTAGTTTTGTAGAAATGTCCTTAATATTTTTTATTGTATTATCCATTGAGGAAAACAAAGTCCAGATGCTTGGGTTTGTCTTTATGTATTTATTTATAAGCTCTTTGAGCCAGTGGCGATATTGTATGTGGCACACACTTCTACACAAATTCCTCACTGAGCTGTGCATTTTCCCAAATGCATCAGTCCCCTACAAACCTGCAGCCCAGATTATCACGCATTAAAAATGACTTCACTTAAAAGAATGACGTCTCATCCTCATACTGTAGAGTAAAATTTAATACATATCCAAGTGATTATTTGATTAACAGTTCATATGTGGATTTAAAAGAGAAAAAAAAAAACTTATATGGATAGATGTCTGTGTCTTTAACACTGTATATTAATCCGAAACGGAGAAGCCAGTCTATTGTGCTTTAGTTCCTAGGAATCAACACCCGCAGGCCTTTCCCGAGACATGGAACAGCTTAACTGGGGGATGGTGTTCTCCTGGGACCGTTTCAGCGATGCACAGGCTGGCTGACGGGCAAGCAGGAGTCTAACCCAGAAACCCAGGAGACCTGCGCGTACTATACCACAAAAGCAAATACAATAGAGCAGCACGTTGTGACCAGCGTCTCCGAGATGATGATCATCGCGGTTTAGAAAGTGCAGCCGCGCAAAGATCAGTCATACGGATAGTAGTGGAGGGAACGGAAAGACCACTAATTTCCCTCGTGTGAGCCTCAACTGAGATGATCAACAACCCGGGCAGTGCTGCGCTCCCAGACAACAAGCGGATCACGTTTTTATTTATTTAAACACGGTTCTCACTAGCTGTACCCGAACGGCTTGTGGGTGTATCTAATTTCTAGAAGAGAACATTCGGATCGTCTTTTCAAAAATGCGTAAAGCCCAGAGAGAAAATGAATAAATATGAACGTCGGGACCCGGTTAATAATCACATCTTGGTTAATCATTGACCCGTGCTGAATAAGGAACAGCAAGGTTGTACGAGAGTGGTTTTTTGCAGGTGCTGCCCACTTGTACGGCTTTACTCCAGAACACGCAGTACACTGATAACGGTGTGTGTAGGATTTCAAGCACCTGAGCTTTGCTTACTCCGTGTTCCTGTTCTTTGTTCAGGCTCTGACCTAGAAAAACTTGGGACTCTGTGAAAGTGTGTGTGGCATCAAACATAAGACATTGTGTGTGGAATTGAGGCTGCTGTTTTTTTTTTTTTCCTACTTCTTTTTTTCAAATGTATTTATTTATTTTAAGTCCCAGAAGAAACTGCTAGTGAGAAATGTTTCTCAAGTATCAGATGATACAGATGTGATGTGTTGGCTAAAAAAATAATAATAATAATTTGGTTATGTATTAAAATAAACATCACTTTTTGTGACTGTAAATAATAGTAAATCATTAACCTTTTTTTTTTTTGTATATAAACACATGAATATAAGTGTCTGTGTGTGTGTGCGTACGCATGCTCTGTGCTGATACAAGTGCGTAGCTCAGCTTGACCTGATTGAGTGTATTTTTGGACTAGTGGCAATTCCTGGGAGACCTTTTGTAGAAGTAACACTTGAGGTGCCCTATCTGACACACACACACGCACACACACACTTTGCTGTTACAGCTCTCTCTCTCTCTCTCTCTCTCTCTCTCCTGCCTGCCTGCCTGCCTGGCACAAGCCATGGCAGACGTCTAGCTCCAGCTGCCTACTGCTTAGCAACAGCCAACCACAAGCCTCAAGCTTGGAAACTTGTTAGCCAATTAGAAGGCTGGAAGGAGAAAGTGCTCAGAATTTGAGTTGGGTGCAGAGAACGAGGGAGAGAGTGAGAGAGAGTGAGAGGCGCAGGGAAACGAGACCATGTGCATGTTTTATTCTTTTATATGTCCGCGATGCAAATAGATTGATAGTGATGCGGTAGGATATGATATTGCTCTGGTGCGGTAATAAATTTACACACATCAGGTCCTGAATGGCACACGAGCCGAGTTGATTTTATTTAACAAGTTGTTTGTTTTATACTGGACAGCTCCTTTTGTCATAATGGTAAAAAAAAAAAAAAAAAGAAAACAAGTCTGTGATGCATCACCAGGGGATGATGTTGTTTGTTTGTTTGTTCGAATTATTATTAAAGTGATGGAAATAATGAAACCAGTGACTCCAGTATATGGCGAAAATACTATCGTAGACGTTTAAAGAATGAGGCTATAGTCTTTGAGTAGTTGGTTATTGTTAGTAAAAGCAAACTAGTGCTGAGAGATTCTGTGCAATTAAAGTGAAAGGAGTCCCTGGCCGAGTGTAAATCCTGAGCAACACAGGACTTCTCTCAGCTTTAACAGTGTGGTGGAGTTGTTTTGCACATGGAGTTAACACTGCTCATGACGGCAATTTGAACTTCTTTCGGAAATCCACATCTAAAGTGTTGCTCCTTTATTTACCGTGTTTGTTTTAATCCTCGCACTGCAGTAATATTTTGCTCATTTGAAAGAGCTGCAATAAAGATGTTAATCTGCACCTAGGCTGTTCCTGTGTCACAGAAACAGTCTGACTCTGGTTTATAAGCGTGTTAATTCTACTCAAGCGTTTCGATTCATTATTTTCCCTCGTTTCTGCGAGCTTGCTCTGTGCCGGCGTTCCTCACTCTCACATACTCGAGGAGTTTGTTTTGCTATTGAGGAGTCCTCAGTGTTTTACCTCCAGACTCCGAGCTTCATCAGAGCCTGTAGAATATCTAACATGTGTTGAAAGTTCCCTTATTTGTTTATTGATGGTTTCATAAGCACTACTTGAGACATTTTGCGGAGGACCCGCCCTGCTGCAGTGCTGCAGTGGGTGGAGAGCATGAGAAAGGTGGGGAGAAGGGGATGAGAAAATGGGGAGAGACCGTCTGAGGCAGATCTTTAAACCTGTGGAAAAAAAAAAAAAAAAAGGAGACATAGTGATGGAAAGTTGTGAGCGCTAGGACCCGGAGCTCTCTCCTTAGTTTTGGTTTCTTACTGCTTAGCAACAACAAATCAGCTGCCCAGATCAAGGCCAAGCCTTGACCAATGAGAGGAGCGGAGCGGCATGGCATGGAGTTTTGATTTCAGCGCCTGTGAGTCCTGACACACACACAGAGAGAGAGAGAGAAAGAGAAGCAGGGATGAGGGAAAAGACATCATGATGATGATTGGGGTTGATCGATGAGGGATAGTTGATGGCTTCGAAAGTTTTCCATTATTATGTCTTCGTGTAGTTCATTGTTGTACAACAGGAATAAAACTTTGTAACACGCGAAGGGAAAATGCTGTCGGTATATTGGAGTGCGTGTCCGAGTACTGACGACCACATGGTCAAGTTAATGAGATTGTGTGTGTGTGTTCGGCAGACAGTGAGAGCTCTCAGTTTGGGTGTGGTTTAGTGTTTGTACGTGACCTGAACTTCAACGAGAGGAGCTGTGTTTGAACTCGTATCTGCTTCACATCCTAATCAATACATGCAGTAAAACTTGATGAGCACGAAATCTCATTCTTTTTTACACAACCATGTCTGACAGCCGAGTACTTGATGCGATCAGGAGCATTACTGATGCTCTTTGGCTTGTGGCTTGATCTGTATACATATTGCTTAACACGGCTATATTTTCAATTTTGTCACATCCTGAATCAAGCTTAGCTCTTACTGTCTGATGCACCAAAGCTACATGGATAGATTCAGTATTTATCTTTCAACATCCTCTGGTTAATATAGGTCAAGGCATAATATTTACATGTCGTCTGAGAAAGAAGCAGTGTAGTGTTCAGATGCAGCACTACCTGTTTGAATAGTTTTGGGTCCGTGCTTTAAGTACTTTTGCGTCTGTTAGATTTCCTTGCGGTCTGAGAGACCTTTAGGATTCCGTGCCCCAAATTTCCAT
The DNA here is from genome assembly GCA_030347435.1 of Clarias fuscus. Lineage (NCBI taxonomy): Eukaryota > Metazoa > Chordata > Actinopteri > Siluriformes > Clariidae > Clarias > Clarias fuscus. The sequence goes on along the minus strand of CM059211.1, from coordinate 24,072,020 downwards.
GCACCCACTTCATCTTTCTGGAGACGCCTAAACCGTGCTGCGGCTCTGCAGGGGTGTGGCTTTACATCCACAACTTCCCCACGTGCTCCCACTGCCGCTGGATGTTCATTTTGCTCTCCCTGTGTGTGTGTGTGTGGGTGTGTGTGGTACTTGACAACTCACAGTGGGATGGCAGTTGCCGCTCGCTGTTGCATGGTTACAGCGAGCGCTCTCTATTCATTGGCTGTTCTTTTTTCATGACTCTGCGTTCTGATTGGACGTCCTGTTACGCAGGCGAGTCGGGATTGGTTTTTTGGCTGGAGAGCACATCAGCGATTGGTTTAAACACCTCAGATACTGTGTGAGTTCGGGCAGCTGGGTTTTTGCTTTGGTAAGGTCTCTTCGTCAGGTGTGTGTGTGTTTGTGGTGGTGGTGGTGGGGTCCTCTTGAAAGTGTTTAGGTTTGAGAAGCCCTATGATTATTAGAGGAAAGATGAATACTCGAGGATCAGAAGGCAAAGAGCACATTCTGTGAGTTTAAAACGTGTGAAGGCGATTATGACTTCTGTTTTTGAAGCACATGACTTCTTAGTGCTTATAAACTTTCAAGATGTTGAATTTAGGTTTAGCGGGTGTGTATTGAAATTTTTAAAAATGTATTATTTTTTTTTGTTCGGTTAGGAAACCTGGGCATTGTCTCTAAAAAGTTAGTAGAAAGTCAGTAACTTGTTTTTGTTAAGAATTCACATGATTACAAACTCTTGTATTTGTTCTTTTATATTGCTTTCTTTTAATTCTCCATTAGATATTCAGTTCTATAAAGATCTCTTTCCTTTTTCTTGACTATTTCCTCATTTTATTTCTTTTTCCTTTTCCAATTCCTTTTATATTTTCCCATTTTATTCTTTATGTATTTTCCTTTTTTATTTTAATATTTTTTTTCTTTTTCCTTTTCTGTTTTTAACTCTCTCTCTCTCTCGCTCTCCCTCTGGCTCTCACGCACACACGTGCGTGCCGAGAAACTCTGTGATACTCAATCACTGAAGGGTGTAACCAGAGCAGCGTCTTCATTCATCCCACCAACACCCACTGCTTAGCAACAACCAATCAGTCCAAATATTTTTGGAGGGCACTAGCAGCCAATCAGGAGTGATGAGCTGAAGCGTTTTACACTCTTGCATCCCATTGGAAGAGGAGATGAAACAAACAGTCTTAGCCTGCAGTATCAGAGAGAAAACCACAGGCAGCGAGGTGCCCTTACCGCCGGACTCTTTCGCCGCTGAGTGTGACTCTCTGAGAGTGGATTTCAAAGCTGTTCTCGTGTTTTCCCCCCCCTCAAACTCTCCCTGCACCATGATGAACATTTTCTGTTTGCTCTTCCTTCACTCTTACACGCAGATGTTGTGAGTTTTAAATGTTACATCAGATGATGTTTGGTGGTGCATCAGGTGAATTTAGAGTTTAGTTTTTTTCTGGACAAATCATTTGCCTCATTTCATCCTGAAGTTCTTCTGAGAGTTAGCGAACACGAGGGTTTCGTCCGTAGCTTCGTCCGTAGCTTCAACAGAATCTTAATCCCAGTGACTGAAAAAGGGAAGAAAATAGTAGTTCAGTGTTATTGAAAATGTATTGTCCATTACACTGAATCATGATTAGCTGTTTAGTTTCAGATCATTCAGATTTCTAATTCATGTTTATAATTTATGAGAGGCGTTCAAGTCAACCTGGGACTTTGGATTTAAAGAATAAAGAAGAATAAAGTTATGAGCGTAAAAACACCCTTTATTTCTCTAAATAATAATCACCTGCTCCACTACTGCACTTCTCAGGGTTTCAGTACTGCTTGGATACCACCAAGTTTCCTCAGTACATCACGCCTAACCCAGGAACTCCTGCAATGACCCAAACATGTGGAAATCTCATGGAGCAAGGTCAGGACTATACAGATGTGGCTCCTAGCTGAGTTCCTGTAATGTGCAATGTTTTTTGTGTGTTCAGTTCCCACAGACAGATACATCTCCTCCACCAAGCTGATTACAAGTTTACATTTTCAAGGATCAGGCATTACGCTCTCTGAATGTTTTGGGGGAAACTGCAGTGGGCATTCAAATGTTTTACTGCGGCTAAGCCACTGGAGTTAAAGTCTTTTTTTAAAAGTGTATTATTATTATTTTTTTCATTCATGAGAAACGTCAGCACAAGTCCTGGTTTGACCTGAACGCTCCTTGTAAAATCGCAAAACAGGGATCGTAATTAATTATAAAGCTCTGTTTGTCATAAGTCTCCTGACGAGTATGTGTTTTGTTTTTGTCTCTGACAGAAGCTTGGTGATCATCAGCACTCTGGATGGCCGGATTGCGGCTCTGGATCCTCTCAATCAGGGACGCAAGCAGTGGGACTTGGACGTGGGCTCCGGCTGCCTGCTGTCATCCAGCCTCAGCAAACCTGAGGTACGAGCACAACAACAGCATGCGTGCAGTGTGATCACTCACATGCCTTGCTAATTGTGTATTGTGTGTAATTGTGTACATGCTTCCAAACACACACTCATGGATGGACGATATGTCAGAAATATCATAACACGATATGCTGTGTGCATCATGAGCTTTCATAAACTGCAGTTTAGAATAAAAAATAAATAAAAAAAACTGTTCCATAATACTTCTTTAAATGTATACAAAAGTGTGTTGGTTATATGTATTTGTATAACAATATTTTTTAAAAAGGTTGGGAGAGAATGGGATTTTTTTTAAAATCATGATTAGCAAAATAAAATGGTTTGCGATGATTAAACAGATCTAAATACTGCAATTATTCAGCATCAGTAATGGTGTATTCTAACAATGTATGTAAGGACACAAGTCCACCACATAAACGTTTTATAAGTTATTCTTCTTTTACCTGTGTCTAAACAGAAAAGCCTTGAATAGAACTTTGAGGACAAAAAGGTGAATGTGTCTGCGTGTGTGTGGGATGTTTGCAACCAAGCAGAAACCCAAGTGTCCCAGAGTTTGGGTCTGAGACGTGCAGAACAATATTCACTAGAGATTGACATGTAGCTTGCAGAAAGATCTTTTTTGGCAGCTTTACACCAGGTTAGATATCTCGATGTGTGTGTGTGTACACACATGCGCACACACACAGGGCAGAGAAGCTGTGTGACTTATAACAGTTTATTCTGCTGGGAGCTTTTTTTTTGTGTCTGTGTGTGCACTTAGTGCTCATAAAAATGTGTTTACACAGATGTTTGTATGTGTTATTTGTGTGTTTAGAAATCTTTTTGCCAGGTCGGTATATTTTTTGCGAGGCCTCTTTTGGAGTTCATCCTCTCTCTCCCTCTCTCACTCACCGGCTGCTTTGGCGGTAACCTCAAAAGCCTGGCTGCTGTGGAAAGAGCCGCACCATTGGCTCGCCGCTTCTACCCCCACCTCTTCTCCCCCCGGGTATCACTCAGGCAGCCGCTCCGATTGGCCGAGGCAGTCTGCTCGGTGATTAGAGCGGCCTGTCCCCGTCTGATTGGCCCTCTCCATGGTGCAGGAACGGAGCACTCACCTATAGCATGCTGTGGCACCAGGAGAGACGAGCAGTAAACAGAGCTGTCTGCACAATCATGCTGTCACAACAAGCGCGAGCAAGAGAAGTGATGGGGCAGAGAGAGGGAGAGAGTGGGGGGGCGGGGGGGGGGGAGAGGGAGACGAAGTGGAGAGTTAAGCAGCGAGGGGGGTGGATGGATGGAGGAATGCCACAGCGTTGTGGTGTGAGTCATGCTGAGAGGATTTTAGGATGAGATAATGCCTTATGTGTGAGATGATGTCATCTACCCTGCATGCGCATAGACACCCACCCAATGTGCACACATCCTGGCCTTTATCCTTTTAATTATTAATTTTCTTAGAGCTTCTTAATTATAATATCTCAATGATGGTTAACAGTATTGTGTAGTATTGCTAATTACATGATTATTTTGACACATATTGCTATTTAAACTGCGATATGTAACTACAAAATGTACTATTTTGTGTTCCAACGTCATTACCTAGGCTAACCGGGAATAAAGGCACAAATAATCTAATTAAGATGATGTTTGGCAATGCTTATTTCTCACCCCAATAGTATTATAAAAAATTAAAAATAAACAAATACCTAAATTATTAACTCCTAAATTCCATAATCCATAAATTACAGACTATGCGTAAATATTACCTGTAATAAATTGCAGCATTTTGCAGTTAAATAATTACATATGTCCATATTGTGATTTGTTATTTTTTTATATAATAATAATAATAATAATATTGTGTATTGTTCTGTATGTCTAAACTACTCTAAACATGGCTGAAGGTTTGTAGACCCCCAATCACCAAACAGGAGCTGCCAAGTTGAAAGCACACGATTTTATCAAACTTCTTTGTGTGCTCTAGCAATTTCCCACAAATGTTCCAGCCTGACGTGTCCTCGTGGACAGAATGAGGTTCATGGAGATGTGGTTTGCCACATAAGAGTGAAGGAACTTGAGCGTCCTGCACAGATCTGCAGCCCAGATCTCCTGATCTGTCATCAGTGCCTGACCTCACCAGTGTTCTTGTGGCTGAAAGAGCACAGATCTCCACAGTAACACTCCAAAGTCTAGTGGAAATCCTTCCTAGAAGGGAGGAGGTTATTATAGCAGCAAAGGAGGATTAAATCTAGAATGGGATCTTCAACAAGCATGAGTGTAATGCTCAAGATACTTTTGACTTAAGTAGGTTATTCTAATAAAATTGCATTTATTGTATGTAAAGTGTAATAAACACTTCACCTTAAACAAGCCCACACTCAAACCCAACCAAACACACATTAGCCTATATAAAGTAGTTCTCAGTGTATCTTGATTCATGAAAGGATACAGGAATACACACATCTCCCAAGATACTGAATATAGCGCACCAACATATTACTGGCTTGAAATGCCCGTGTTTATCAGCAGTTAGACACTGGAAGATTTCCGCAACTCCAAGTCTGGTCTAAGCACTTCAATACTACCCAGATGTGTCAGTGCAATCACCATTCGTCAGTGGAGTTGGATGAAAACACAAAGGAGTTGTGCACGTACACTGCGTTCAGGTCGCTTGCCTTGATGATTCAGTCTTGGTTCAAGAAATCACCTCGACAGTTGGTAACGTTGTGGTTGCAGATGTGAGACACTAGGTGCGTCTACTGTACATGATTCCACAAATAATCAGAATATTAATCCAACTGAATAAAAGTGCATTCACTTGTGTAACCACCTTAATCTGAGCAATCTGGCATGACTATCTGGGAGTCATTTTTCATCAGAATTTGGGTTGTCTAAGCCTTTAATAATGCGTTCAACAGGTAAATATTAGCTGTGCAAACACTTGATCAGAGAGTTTCTCTCTTGTTGGAATAAATCTACTTTATTCTTCCAGCACAAGTTTGCCTCATGTGCCTCATTAGGTGACGTAGCGATTTTCCGGGAGAAAAATTTTGCATCCATTCCTTATGAGTAAACTCGGTGGACACAACACTATCCTAACTCCCTTTGCTTTCTTGCAGTAGGTCATTGGCTAAGGAAGGGGCACTTTTATTGGCTACCCATTTCACATCTAACCAATCATAGATGAGCCTGAATTCTTGTAACCAACCATAATGCAACCTCAAAGTTGGAGAAAAATATTGCTTCTTTTATTTCTGAAGCGTTGAATTCACCAATGCAGAGCAAAATCACTTTGTGACGTCAAAAAAAAAAAGTTATATTCTGGTTAAATACTTTGTTCATGGAAAGGCACGAGAGAGCACAAGGTTTCCAGAGAGCATCAGTCAGCCAGGTTATGAAATAAAACTCACCAGCGAAAGCTTGGACAAAGTACTAGAGTTGACTGTGGTTAGGTTTGTTACAAATTGATGTATTTAATTTTACAATAGATAGGTTTCCATTTTCAATTCACTAAAACACTATGTCATATGTTCAGGCAGTCGGTGCTGAAGTGCTTTATCTGCCATGAAAGGACTTTGGTGTTGCAGTACCTTGTGTTGTACAGAACTCTAAAGAGAGCGCCGGGGGAATTCACTGTGTGAGAGAGATTAAAACCATGCAGGTAGACTGCAAGGTCTCACAGAATATACAGCATGGAAGCAAAGTTTAATGCGAAATCTTCAAATGGACTCGAGTCGCACAAGATATCGAACACTTGAACCCTTTTCAGTACTACAGCCTTGTAAATCCTGTTGCGATCGATCCCGGGCATGTTGCATTTAAATATGTCGATACTAATCAGGCGATGTATTTAGCCTGTAGGTAAGTCCTGTTGCGCGTGCTTATTTGAGTCTTTTCCGTGAGGCGTATATATATATATATATATATACACACACACACACACACACACACACAGTGGCTCCAGATGCCATCGCACAGCTAAGGGGAATAATTGAGCTTTTAATTCAGGCACATGATTCGCTGCTTTTCCTGTCTAGTGACTCATGACGCTCGTGACGAGCAATTCACTCATTCGTGATCCAAATTAATCGGTTTGATTTTTTTAAGGTACTGTAGGCTAATTTTGACATTGTGATGAAATTCTGGTGAACTGATTACACTGGTGCACTGTGTGCCTGTGCTTTTATTCGCTGCTTTAGCTGTGCCTTTTTTTCAACTTAATCAAAGTGCAGTTGGGGTTGGTAAGGTATTACTGTAGGTTATTACTTTAACCGTTCCAATAATTTCATACATGAGTTTAGTTTTGCGTCCTGAACCCTTAGCTTCTTAAAAACAAAGTGTGGATAATGCCTCCTCAATCACATGCATTGGCATTTTGTAATTTATATTAATAATGAATACAGCAGCTGCAACACTGTTATATTCATAAATGCAGGGTACTAGGAGTACTAGTGAAATTCAGTTGCTTTTGTCTTTTTATGGGTGACTTGGTGGCGTAGTGGCCATGTTCTCCATGTGTTTGGTGAGTTTCCTCCGAGCATTCTGGGATTTCCTTCCACAGTCTCCAGGCCTCCTCCAACCTTTACAGGATAAGTGGTACAGAGATTGATTCAGTGAACGAATCTTCTTATGTCAAGTCAAGGTCAAGTCAATTTTATTTATATAGCGCTTTTAACAATTGACATTGTCGCAAAGCAGCTTTACACAATAAAAAGAAGTAAGTTTTTATGCAATGTGTATGAATCAAAATGACAAGATTGTCCCCGATGAGCAAGCCGAGGGCGACGGTGGCAAGGAAAAACTCCCTGAGATGGTAATAGGAAGAAACCGTGAGAGGAACCAGACTCAACAGGGAACCCATCCTCATCTGGGTGATAACGGATAGCAGGAATTGCTCAGCATAATAATGTGTAAGACTGGAAGTTCAGTATAACAGGAGATGTTTTAAAATTAAAATGAGTCCAGTTTGTTCCCGGAGGCTCAGGTAGACTGTAGGGGATTCCGGTCCTGAGTTATCGAACAACTGAAGTCACAGGTCCCCAGAGCATCACTCGATGACAGGACAGTCTTCATGGAAACCATCCCCAGCCACCATACGAATCCAGGCAGACCACACGGGGCATCCATGCGACGAGATCTCCAACCAGAAGCAGGACTCCAGGATGGGTTAGACGGCTCCAGAGGGCAGAGGGGTCTGGATCACTGGCAACTCAGGAGCGAAACATGTATAGCTCGACAGAGAGACAGAGAGAGGGAAAGAAGAGAGGGAAAGAGAGAGAGGAGAGAGCAGAAAAGGAGAGAACAGAAAATAAGGAGAGATGGCAGTTAGGTATGGTCACAGTCAACATGTATAGGTGAATGTATATTTAGTGCAAAGTGCAAGCAGGGACTCCGGCAGGACTAACTATAACAGCATAACTAAAAGGGAGAGCCAGAAGGAAACACAAACATGAGGGCTCCCTGAGATGTAAAGCAACCAATCACCTCACTGTCAACAAACCTGAGTGAACAATGAGAGTGGGGAGGACAGCATCTAAACATACCAGTTCACCAGAATACTCTACGTCTATGAGTCCCCCAGATCTGCTCCTTTATGTATGGATGTAAAAAAAAAAAAAAGATTATATAAACATTTATTATAACATTTTAATGTAACTGCAATTATCGTTACTCCGGTTTCCTCCCACAATCCAAAGACATGTAGGTTAGGTTAATTGACATTCCCAAATTGGCGTGTGTGTCTGTGTCTCTGTGTGTCTCTGTGTGTCTCTGTGTGTCTCTGTGTGCACTGCGATGTATTGGCACCCTGTCCAGGGTCTACCCCGCCTTGTGCCCTAAGTCTCCTGGGATAGACTCTAGGCTTCCCGTCACCCTGAATACAGGATTAACCAGTATAGATGATGAGTGAGTGTAATTATCTTGGGATGGTCACTTAATAGTTGTTCCCCTGGTTTCCTCCCACAGTCTCATAGTGTATGATCGGGTGTGTGAGTATGTGGGTGCTTGGATAAGAGGAAGGGAAAATGCAGTTATCTGCTGCTATGCTTGTAGTCTCCACACTATCCTCAAACACCTTCTAGAGGTCTCGTATTGTAAATGAGCAAGTGCTGGTCTATGCCGCACCAGACGACGGCAAAACTGAGCAACAAGCCCGGGGAGGCATAACTTATGAGGTCACAATAGGGGGAATATCTGAGTGCTTTGTTTAAGCCCTGACCAATAGAAATATGGACAAAAGGAATTAGTATATTTTGTACACACAGTTTCATCTGAATGTCTCTTCTGATTCCAGAAGAGAATTTGGCATAATAGGTCCCCGTTAAACATCAGTGTGACCGTCCCAGTTGTGCCGGTGTAGAAATAAGAATGAACTTTTGTTGGATGAATGTGGTTTTGGGACAAATCCGCCCACAGAGCAGAGCAAACTCCGTGGAGTCGCTCCAACATGTGCACTTTGCCTTAGGATCAATTTAAGATTAAAGACTAACAAACATTGTGAAATGGTCAGGTAATGTCAGGCGAGCTGAAGCAGTTTAACCATGAACGCCACAGAATGCTGGTGGCCCTGAAGTACGTTTTCTGTTCCTGTGTCTGTGATGATTTTAGATGTGTAAAATCTTGAAATGTAACTTTGCAGATCTTGTCTTTGTGCATTATTTAATGCTTTCCTGGGCAACTAGCAGCAGTAAAATGTTTGGAGTATTTTCTCTGTATTTGGTAAATAGTGCTGATGGCAGCTAATTAAGAAAGTTGCATACTGCAGCTTTAAACTTTAGCCGAGTGGATGAGGATTGGAGCAGGTGATTACACCTGCATCACATGCTGGATTAAATCATAGTAGCAGATGGGTGAGTCACCCATTGCGCACGCATGCACACACAAGCACACACACGCGCACACAGACTTCTTAAACCTCTTACATACTATATCACGTACCTCTGGTCCCTATCTCACAGTTTGTGCGATTATCTGGGACGGGGGCGATGAGATCATCTGTCAATCACTACAAGCTGCAGTCTCTCTCACAGCTGAGCGTCTCTTGTGAAGACTAGAGCGAATTAAGCATAATAGGAAGTTTGTGAGTGCATTCTGGGATGGTGTGTGAGTAACGATGTCCAAGATCAAGGTTTTTGAGTTTAGTGTCTAAAGGTTTAACTCAGCAAGTTATTATAAATCCCAGTAATTTTATGTTTAATTTGTCTAAAGGCTATTTGTTTCTTAAACCTCACTGATGGATAAAACAAGCCTTCAATACATGCTGACCTGGACCAGTGTTTTGCTTATCAGCACCATATCAGTTGGAATTGTTTCAGGAACACTGGCAGAAAACAATTTTCACATTTCTTTGTGTAGTGGTCTTTTTTGTTAATCTTTAATAATCCAGTTTCTTATATCAGACAAACCTCTTTATCTTAGGACATTTCTTACCTATTTACATGGGCTTTATAAATGTTCTGCAAAGTCTGAACTGTTACAGAAGTAGACACAGCCTTCGACTGTGAATGTAGCGTAACTAAACTTTGAGGCCTGGTGTCCTCAAAGAAACCCTAGTGATTGCTTGGTCTGAAACTATGGTTAAGAACTGATCTGCTTGTAAAGTTTGATATGTAATGCATGGTGAGCTGACACCGTACTGTATGTTTGTCTCTCCCCAGGTGTTTGGCAATAAGATGTTCATCCCGTCTCTGGATGGAGCTTTGTTCCAGTGGAATAGGGACAGGGAGAGCATGGAGGCCGTCCCTTTTAGTGTGGAGTCTCTGCTCGAGTCTTCTTACCGTGTGGGAGAGGACACCGTACTGGTGGGAGGAAAGTCACTCACTACATATGGCCTGGGAATCTACAGCGGCAAGGTACAAATAGGATGGAGAAAGAGGCTGATTTTTCTTATTTCTTTGTGAGAAAATGATTGGGCTTTCATATAGGCTTATGCAAAACGTTTTTTATTAAAAACTATCACCACTTTCAACTATATCTAATGGGGGGAAAAAAGTAGGAATGTGATTATTATTGTTTTATAAATAGGCTTATACTAGGGGAGCCTAAATCAAATCAAAACACATTCTCTGAAGTAAAAAGCGTCAAGCATTCATACAGTTTGTTTTAGCAATTCTGTTTTTTTGCTTTTCTCTCCCTCTTCTCCCCTGTGTATAGCTGAAGTATATCTGTTCGTCTGTGGGCTGCAGTCATTGGGGAGAGGAGGAGGCCGAGCCAGAGGACATGCTGTTACTGCAGAGAACACAGAAAACCGTCAGAGCCGTGACCCCTCGCAGCGGCTTTGAGAAGTAGGTCACATGTCCGTTCACACCGAGACACCCTGCAGCTCTCGCAGTCAATGTTTGCTTGGATTGACCCCGTGTCTCTGTCTGTTAGGTGGAACTTCAGTGTGGGAAACTTTCAGCTAAAGTTTGTTCCAGAGACTGACACGCAGCTCGGCTTTTTGGAAGGGGACACGGCTAATCAGGAGGCGTGGCACGATGGGGCACGTGTGATCCTGGAGGAGGCAGAAGCACACAGTCAAAACAACGGCAACGCTCACATACCGACAGAAGGTCTGGACCTGGTGATCAAAGTGTCTATTCCAGACTGGAAGGTTATGGCTTTTAGCAGTGGACCAGGAGGACGGCTCGTTTGGGAGCACCAGGTGAGCGCTCGGGTTTCTGGGTTTTGACGCTTCCTCCCTGGAAAATGTTGTCAGGATCCAAGATTAGGTCTTTGCCCTCATAGCGAAAAAGGACAAGCTTTTGCTTAGCTGTGAGTTTGAGTGTTCCCATATGGTAGGGATGAAATGTAAATGAATAGGCATACTTATTTGGTATATTCAAGATTCAAGAATTTTATTTGTCACATACTGTACATGGTTATACAAGTACAACAGTAGTGAAATGCAATGCAGACAAACTCCAGACTGTACAAAAAAAAAGGGTGTGTGTAAAATAAAAATACTAAAAATAAAAATAGAGTAAGGACAAAATGAAATAAATTATATAAAATATGGTATAAATATAAAATGATAAAGAATTTGGCTGTACAAAAAGTGTTGAGCGTCACTGGTACTTACTTTGATCATATTGGCAATGCATGTTTAAAATAATCTGACAATATGGATTTTTTATTTTATTTAATATTTATAAACCAGTAAATTTACAACAAAAGAAATGAATGAACAGGTGTATGTGATGCGCTATCAGGGTCGTATCAGTTCTTACTACGTACTTAATCTGCAAACCTCAGGACCCTGATTGAAAACAAAAGTCATTGTTTCAGAAGGGCCAAGTTATTGAGCTGCATCATGCACTGAAAATTTAAGAGATTTGAAACTACTGGAATTGGGTTAAGAGCTGTCCAACAACTGTGTGGCCATAAGAAAACCACTTGTTAGTGAGACTAATCAGGAAACAGAATGAGCCTGTTCCAGAGTGATTGGGCCATTCGGTGCATGATGCAGTACATGAAGCGATGTGCATAGTGGTCACTGTACGAGCCTCTGGAGGTAGTGGTATGATCTAAGGTTGCTTACGTTTTTCAGGTATAGGCTCAGCAACGTTATAAGTGGTAATAAAACAAAGATAGCTGATGACCTGAATGTACTGAGCGACCAGGTTATCACATCTAAGGAGTTTCTCTTCTCTGGCGGAACAGGCATATACGCCACACTGTACACCGTAATCAAGGCTAAAGGTGGTCAATGAAGTCTTGGAGTGTGCAACTTTTTTTTTTTTTGGCCAGGCGGTGTGCGTCTGTGTGCATTATGGCTTTTAAATGGAAACTGCCCACTCCTCTGACATTTCTGCCCCTTATCCAAAATATTTCTAGATGTAGCTTCTCTTTTTCATATATTCTCTTGTACTACATGTAGACATAGAACATAATGAATTCTCAAGTGGGATTTCTGTAATACTTGCCCTACAAACTGTTGTATACTGTTCTATGTATATATATTTATCTTCTGCACATCCCCGTCAGCACAAATCGCAGGATGTTTTATGTTATACAAGTGCCTAACTGATTCCTGAACGGATTTCTTCTTCGACCAGACACAACAAAAAAAACAAAAGAAAACTGACAGTTGACAAATCCTCTGATGTGCGTTCGTTGTGTCGCTTCCCTGTAGTTCTGCACGCCCATTGCCTCAGCTTGGTTGGTTGGAGGGGGAAAGGTGACCCCCATCAGCCTGTTTGATGACACCTCTTACACCGCCCAACCAGAGAGTGAGTTTCAGGAGGAGGACGATGACCTCGTGGAGGAGGCGCGTGAAGCCATGGAGTCGAGTATTTATCTAGGTAAGGTGTGCATGAAGTGTGTGTTTGTGTATGTGACTAAGAGAGAGAAACGCAAAAGGGTTTATTTAACTAGTGCTCTGTGTGTGTGCACCTGCAGGGATGTTTCAAGGTCAGTTGTATTTACAGTCTTCTGTTCGAATGACTGAGAAGTTTCCATCCAAGCCCAACGCCCTGGACAACCACCACTCTAGCAGAGACATCACTCCTCCTCCCACAGTCAAATGGAAGCCTCTTATCCGTACGTTTTTTTGAGAATTTTAACACATTTGTTTTGTAGCTCACTAAATGGCAGTGTGTTGAACTTTTTGTCAATGTCTCTCCTAGACTCGCCTTCTCGTACTCCGGCACTCGTGGGGTCGGAGGAGTTTGATAAGTGTTTGAACAACGACAAATTTTCCTATGAGGAGTACAGCAACGGTGCTCTGTCAATACTGCAGTATCCTCACGGTTAGACCCCGCTTTTCTGTTCTTTCTAACATCCGAAGTCTCGTTTCAGAGGATTGATGAGTGATGTGCATCATTTCCTCTTCCCGTCTGCAGATAATGGATACCTCATCCCGTACAGTACGCGGTACCGTGGCCGGCGCGAGGTGACGGCAGTGAGCGTGTTGCATACGGGTGAGGCTGGAGGGATGAGGAGGAAGGACCCAGTGCTGCTTCTGCCATGGTGGAAGGAGATCCTTGGCACAATTATCTTTTGCATCGCTGCTACCACGTACATCGTCCGCAAGTTCTTCCACCCACACACAGCGTACATACGGGTAAGATAGTACGACTGGCCGCCGCGGGAATGATTTCACTACTTTTTCTGCCCCTCAAAGGCATTCTTAAAGGATAGAAAACAATACATAAACGAAATAGACATTTTACTAATGTGTTACTTCCTCGTATGTGTGGAGACTTTTGGGAGACGCCTCGTACTTTAAATTGATCTCGCACTAATGAAATTACTAAAGCTGGTAATAGACAAATGCATGTGCCACGTTACTGTTGTTGTGTCTTGCATCTGTTCTGTAAAGCTAACCTGCTCGTCCAGGCTATTTGTAGCTATTTGGGCAAATTACTTAGACACACTTTATCCCATCCAAATCCGCCAGTTAAATCCTTTACAAATTACATTACTACACCCCTTCTGGGAAACACTTCATTCAGATTAAAAGTGGCTAAGTTTGTTTGGAAGCGCTTCACGCTTTGTCTCTCTCGGTTTAATTGCAGCAGCGGAAGGAGTCTGAGACACAGTGTCAAACAGACACCAAGTTCGAGCTGGACGCCGATGAACCCAGGGAGGCGGTGACAGACGCTCGGCCCAGCGAATACGTGTCCAGGTAAAAGCTACGCCGATGAAAGAGAGATTTTTAGCAAGGTTCGAGACATTTGAGGACCTTAACCTCAACACAGACTCAAGTGGTGGTCACATTACAGTGGTACAGTAGCACAGCTGCAGCGTTCACATGAAGCAGTGCTGTACATACTTGGCCACACATGCCACAGAGTACAAGAACACGCCCTTGCACATTTCAGGAGTGTCGTCTGAGTTTCGGGTGGCAAGCATATGGTTTTCATAGCAGGAATATCAGTTAATGAACAGCTGGTCTTTCTGTTTACAGAACTTGTACACCCTGCTGCTTACTTGCTGCTCATCACTCTATGGCTGCTTTCACGCTAGGCAGAAAATGTACTCATCTAATCATCATCTGGGCGGATAGAAAAAATGGCTCATGCTACTTGTTCAGTGTAACTGTAACATTACCACAAAATCCTACCTGCTACAGGTTAACTGAATAATAATAATAATAATAATAATAATAATACTGTTTCAACATTGAGTCTAACTGTCCTAATGTGGCAAAGAAGGCTTCCCTGAAATGACTGACTAGCTCTGGTGCAGCAAAAGGTGGAGCCAGAGATGATAATATTAGACTCCAGTGACAGACAAAATCAACTGGTTTGTGATTGTGAAATTAAAACATTGACATTGACACATCTCTAATTTAAGTTTACATACACTCCCCATTTAACCAAATTGTGTTGCAATTTTGGATGTCCTGCTGCCGTGGCCAAGTTTTAACTTTCTGGGCTAGTTAAGATTTTGTTCCACTATTTACTTTTAGATAAACTTCCTTCCATCTGTTTTCTGAATTGCGTCGGTTCCACTTCTAGCAAAACACTACCAAAATATGATGCTGCCACTTCCATGCTTCACACCTTCAAAGGAAAAAGTGGTGATGTGGAAATCTCTCGATAGTACGCACGTTTAAGAACCTGATAACGGCTTTTAGGACATTTTCACATTATGGTCCCAGGATTGCTTTCCCGAGAACGCTCGACTCCAGAGTCTGGTCCCTTTCGATCTGTTGGAATACAGTCGTTCCAGGCTTGAGAACGGATATCCAGGAGCGTTGTATCTAAGCACGGAAGGTAGATTGATGTTTAGACTATCTGTCTGTCTACTCCAAAATCTCTGCCCTGATCTCATTGTGTGACCTACACAGCCATAGCTGATAAATTAGGAAGGCACGTGAGAGCACTACTATTGATATTTTTCCCCAAAATATCAATAAATTTGTATATAGGGTGAAAAATTACCACCTTGTTCTCTTCTTCTCTTGTGTTTTAATAGCAGCTCACAAATCAAATAGGTGCAAAATGCCCTTAAAAACTACTGCTGAACCCAAGTTCATTTATTTATGGGAGTTAATTTGTGTCTGTGTGGTTCCAAGATCCTTCTATTTCCTGATGCAGTTGCTTCTAAGGAGGACCTAGTTTCAATATAAGGAGCTAGTCATTCATTTTGCCATTTCTCCTTTGCTGCAAGATGAAACTGAATTAACCAGAAGTTAAAAATCTTGATGTCACTCAGTGTCACTGTTTCAGCTTTTTTTTCCTGTGATGCAGACGTCACATAAAGTAGATCAAGATCTTTCATATTATGAAAGACTCCCCCTTCCTACCCTTGCACAACCTGCCAGGGTTTGAATGTTGAAGGAGTCTTTTTCATTTGAATGACAGCTGTTTTGTGGCACTGTGTTGCAGGTATCTGACGGACTTTGAACCAGTGCAGTGTTTAGGGCGAGGTGGCTTCGGAGTCGTGTTTGAGGCACGAAACAAAGTAGACGACTGCAATTATGCCATCAAGAGGATCCGCTTGCCCAACAGGTAACTGCTGACCGCATCCGTAGTGCAGTATGCAAATCTCCACAGTACTCTACGTATACATTATATATTAAAAACCATTTTTGTATGTACAGGGAAGTGGCTCGTGAAAAGGTGATGCGCGAAGTGAAGGCCTTGGCTAAGCTGGAGCATCCAGGTATCATCCGTTACTTTAACGCTTGGCAGGAGAGTCCACCTCAGGGCTGGCAGGAGGAAATGGATCGACGCTGGCTTAAAGATGCCAGGTACAAGTCACATTAATGCAGCAGGACTTGGACACATATAGAGCAAGCTTGTGAAAGTATTTACTTAGAATTTTGTAAGTGATCTACTGTATAAGGCTAATATTGAAGTAACATTAGCGGAGTTGGGGCTGATTACTGCTTGTGATTTCTAGTTGTCTGTTCTCAAAGGGATGTCACCTGTTCAGTAGGGCATGGTGCTCTGTGAACCAAACCAATATTTATAAAATAGAGACGGGACGGGACGGGGCGCACGAGGCGGGGCGGGAGGGGGCGCACATAGATGTGTTCTGTAGTAATAAATAGAAGATAACCTTGACGCTTCTTGTTGCCAGCCAATCAGCGAACACCTTAAGACCGGTTGGCAAATACACTGCAAATATGTATAAAGTGTATAGTGTACTATTCAGCGTCTAGCATTATGTAAGTGAGTTAGCATATTATAGCATACCACACTTTACCCATAATCCCTCTCTCTGTGTTGCAGAACAAATACAAGCGTAAACACTGAGGTATAAACTCGGAATATTAGACAAGACAAGCATACAAGCACTGGTTGGGTGTGTTTTAATAAACTTGGCTGCTGTTCAGAAAGTTAAAGAGAATATAACTCTGCTTTAGATACTTTATGCCAGGCTGTTAACTAGCAGCTATCTGTGGGATGGATGGATTGAGTTATTTCAAACATTACCGTTTTAATAAGTGCTGGCATTTTAATAAGGGCAAAAGGGCATGGATTGTGATTTTTTTTCATAAGCAATAAAAATGGAAAATTATTAGTTTAATAGTATAGCATTTACATGGACATGACCTGTAAATGACCCTTCACTCTTGTTTGCCAGTGCTACTGATTGGCTGCTCAGCTCTCCTGACCACATGGAGGCTTTCTCCGTGAAGGTGCCTGTCTCCACTCCCTCTCCTCTGGACGTGCAGTGCGAGTGTGTGGTCGATGGCGATGTGGGTGCGTTCACTCAGGATCACGTGTGCGTGGATGGCTTGGGGCTGGACAGCATGATGTCGGATCAGGACAGCCATGCAGATGTTGATCCCGACTTGGAGCTCTCGGGGTCACCCCATTCTTTTGAGCTCTGTCCTCCACGCACAGTGGCCCACAATGACTGCACCTCTTCCTCCTTTGACATCGTTTTTGAAGACTCCGGTTGCGATCAGCAGGACAATGACGCAGAGCTCAGCCATTCTACACCGAGTCATTCTACACCGAGCCATTCCACACAGACACGATGCCCGTCTCTCACTGGTTCCAGGTCTCACCACGTTGTTTCCTCAGGCCCGGTCTCTTTCATTCCTTCTCGCCCAACTTCTCTGAAGCTGCCACCACAATCTCACACTCCTGCACCACGGCTGGCCATGACACCCAAAGTCTACCTGTATATCCAGATGCAGCTGTGCAGGAAGGAGAACCTGAAGGACTGGATGGCACAGCGCTCGCAGCCTGAGCTTAGAGAGCACGCGGAGTGTCTTGGCATCTTTTTGCAGATCGCAGAGGCTGTCGACTTCATCCACAGCAAGGGACTTATGCATCGAGACCTGAAGGTAGGACTTGTTTATTATTCATGCATGATTTTAAATGTTGACTTCTAAATACATAGATCTATGAAATAATGTTTTTTTTCTGTTTCTTTGCAATTTGCACTCTCTCTCTCACCGTCAGCCCTCTAATATCTTCTTCACGCTGGATGATGTCGTCAAAGTTGGCGACTTTGGGCTGGTGACGGCGATGGATCAGGAGGAAGACGATGATGAGGAGATAAACACCCTCACACCTATGCCAGTTTACGCCCGCCACACTGGACAAGTGGGCACCAAACTCTACATGAGCCCAGAACAGGTGAGTGTGCGTGTGATCTGAGAGTTAAAGCATTAAACAGACTCTGGTATCTTGAGTAGCTTACAGTACACAAGTTTGGATTTATTTTCTACATTCTAGTACAATGCTAGAGCTTTCAAAGCTGTATATAAATAACACACATGGCATTATGTAATTAAGTAACAACAACCGTCAGGTGTTATTTAAAGACACGACGGACAGCTGTTCTCAAAGAATTCTTGCAAAAACATTATTGTCAAGTGCATTTTCAAAACCCATCAAGCACCATGATGAAACTGACTCTCATAAAGAACATCCCAGGAAAACACGACCAAAAGTTACCATAGTTCATTTAGAGTTACCAGCCTCAAAAATTCAGATGAGAACCGTTATGAAGGTTTCCCACAGCATCAGTAGCAGACACATCTCAATATCAACTGTTGAGATTTTAGATGCATTTAGCATTGATTTCCCATGTAGACAGAAAGATGAAGAAGGACCATGGAATTAGAAGGCATGTCCAAACTTATGACTGGTAGCGTAAGTGCATTGAAGACTCTGTCGAAAGACATGTGGCACTAGATGCTAAATGCTTTATTTCTTTCTTTTTTTCCGCAGTTATCTGGGAACTCGTACTCTCACAAAGTGGATATTTACTCACTGGGGTTGATCCTGTTCGAGCTGCTCTGTCCATTCCGCACACAGATGGAGAGAGTCCGAGTAAGAGCCATGATTCACTCAATCTGTGTTAAATTCAGATTAACGTGACGTGAGACTGTTTGCTTAATTTGAAAATTTCCATTTAATTTAATGCGTTCTTTGACTCCTCTAGACCCTCACCGAGGTCCGGGCGCTGCAGTTTCCCATGACCTTCAGTAAAAACAATGTTCTGGAGGTGAGTTTCTTTGAATCAAGAGTTCTGAGATTTGTCCTTTCTGTACAGTACATGTATTGGAGAGCAGAAGGGAAGAAAAGGGAGAGCGCAAGTATTAAGGATAGGAAACACCAAGGACTCCCTATACGGTAACGATGCCTAGGTACTGATTTGTTCTGCGAGTCTGTTGGTGTAAAGAATTTCTGAGTCAGTGTGGCAGTACATGTATTGCCACACAAAATAATTGTGATGAGTAACATTTCTGACGAAAATCTTGGTGTGATTCTTCGATTACAGTATTTATTATCTAAGTCATTATTCTGATATCCATGATGCCCTCATTATACTTTAAAACCATACTTTGTTGAAAGGTATCCTACAGGAGCTCAACTTGGCCTAGTGTTTTAAATTATGAATTGAACATTGCCCTCTGCTGGCTGAAAAAAAGTTTACAATGTTATAAATAAGACAGAAACGTTAGTCAGGGTTTGAGGTGTTTATTATTAGCTGGTAAATAAATGGTGATTAAGTTGTTGAAGATTTTCAGGATGCCTGCAGTACTAAGATTAGTCTTTCCCATTCTTGCTCTAATCAGATTATGGGTTGAATCACGGGTGTAGAGGAAGATATTTGCATCAGTGCAAAATTGCTTAAATATGACTCCGAACTATTATGTAGTGTATCCTTATTTTCCACCACATTGGCTTCTTTGAATCACAGGAACTCCAATACCCCCCCGCCTCCCCCTTTTTTCAAGCAAGCTTGGCGCCTCGAGCAGGACACAGTGGAATGATTTAAATTGTAGTTATCACAGCTTCCTTTTTTTGAACTCAACACTTTTTATTGCCACTTCAACATCCGCACAATTTACCATCATTTACCCCGAGTGTGCACTTTGTCATACATAGTTACACAACTCAGGTTTTTTTTTTTTTTCCTTCTTTTTCAACTTCCTTAAAAATGTTGGTGGATGATTTTGGAATTTTGTTTACTGAGGTTTTTAAAAAAAATTTTATTTCTGCATTTCAGGCTCAGATGGTGCGCTCTATGCTCTCTCCTGTTCCTGCCGAGCGACCCGAAGCATCCGAGATCACAGAGACGCCGCTATTTCAGGAGCTTGAGGTCCCCTGCAGAATCCGACAGCGTTCACGAACATATAGCGCCTCGTCCACAGGCCGACCATCACGGCAGATATCCGGTTCCAGTTAAAGCACAGACACAAACTGTCTCTCTGACCTTCTCTCGGCACCTCGGTTGATAGTCAACGGATTTTTTTCGAGGAGAGTCCTTGCGGTTTTAAGCACACACTCTAATCTCAGTCTTTTTCGGGAGGCATTTTTAGCTTTTCGCTCATTCCATCTCAAGCACAAACCCACACACAGACACCTGCTCACAATGTCTCTGCCTCTCAACTCATTGACTTTTCCTCACTGTTGAGGTCAACCTCTCCCATCCTGAAAAAAAAAACACTAGTTAAAAAATAATTAAATAGACATTCACTCAGGAGAGAAGATGCTAAGCAAACTGCTTGACTCCTAGCAAATCAGCTCTGATTCTGAAGCTTTGTGATGGATGCATCATCATCCTTACCTCAGTTGCTCTTCCATACCGCGCACACACTCACGGATTTGTCGTTGTGGAAATGAAACATTTTTCAGTGCTGAATGAAGGAAAGCTGATCAATGAGCTGCTTTGGAACACTGGTCGCTCATTTTTTTTTTTTTTTTTTTTTTTTAATAGGAAGTCACTCAGGACTAGCTTCCTACAAACTAAAGCTACGTTATTTGTAAGGCTCTGTCGATTTTTCGTGTTTCTATTGTAAATAGATCTAAACTCCAAAAAAAAAGTGTGAGAAACTTGTTTAACGGTGCATGATGGAAGCTAAAGACGCGGTTTGTGGGCACAGTAGCCTTTCACTGGCACACGGGGACTGTGTATCTGCCTTAGTAAGAGAATAGTAGACAATTCTGCCAACTTGATCGATTGATTGTGCTGAGGGAATATGCGAATATAGTATGATTGGTTGATCGCTTTTTGACAGGATGATTACAATCAAAGAGATCTTTTTTTTTTTTTTTTTTTTTTTTTGGTGGAAACTCTGTGTAAAGATGGTGTAATACTTTTTCATGAATAACAAAACGGGTTTTGTTTTTTACTCCCTTAACACTGATTTCCTGTAGGACTTCCAGTTGACGGTGACCGACTGGAAACTTCATCCACATGTGTAAAATCACTGTTTATAGGTTGATTTACATAAGATTTTTGATAGGTCAGTGCTATTATCGGCACATGCTGCCATTTCTCTCCGACTGTTTCTGCATACATTGTTCCTTAAGATTAAATTGTAATAAAATCTCCAGATAAAAGCTTAGATTGAGAGAGTATGGAGGTAGAATGACTCAATTGAAGTGCAAGCAGTTACATTTTGTTTTAAAGCTGAAGCTGTGTGTTTGCGTGAGAGAGAATGAAGGAGGTGGACAGAGAAAGAGAGAGTGACTAGTGCAGAAAGGATATCAGTTGATAACCTGTCATTGTTACACACACTCGTTCCACCCTGTAGCAAGAAATGCTTCAAGGCGTGCCTCACCTTTCACCTTTATACAGCTTTTGAGTTTCCTTATGAGCTTTGACTCAGCTACAGTGTTTGTTTTATTTATTTACGTTTATCAGCATGCCAGTTAAAGAAATTTGAGCCATTGGTTTTCTGGGTCTGAATGTGGCCAAAGAGCTAGGTTTTTTCTTGATTAGGCTGTTCCTCAGTCCAAAACTGTGACTAGTACATGCAAGTAATTGCATTAATCAAGTTCAGACTTGAATTCTTTGTTAACTCCGTCACTGTAATTCGATTATTTCAGTATATGTCCAGTTCAGATGCCGTTATTTTTACTGTTCTGACTTGTTCCCCCACCCCTCCAGCCGTAACGATTCCTGTTCTGATCTAATTCTCTGTAGGTTTTGCTCAGTGTCCTCCTTAACCACCTGTAACCTTTGGGCACAATCCTTTTCTCCTTTTGTCCTTGTAAATATGTTCTTGTTTCTATTTATGTTCTTTGCAGAATCAATCCATTTGGGTTGGTGACTATGTATAAATGCACTTCATGCAGTGGAGTGTGTTGAAATATTGTGACTTCATACAAGTCAAAATTTAATAAATATTCTATGACTTTTGGTAAAAAAAAAAAATGTTTGGTTTTTTTTTTTGTACATACATGTAACCTTTTCTAGTACATTTAATAACTCTACAGACATGCAAACAGGAACGCAAATTAAAGTGAATTAACTATTAATTTAAACCCCAAGAATTCTCACAGACAATGGCATAGGTCTTTTATGATTTTAAAAAAAATTAATTTCCCTGTATAACACCATGCGCTCCTCTCCATCAATATGAGCATTATATACTGTACAGGTTGTATATTGAGAATGAGAGAGAGAGAGAGAGAGAGAGACCATAAGGTAACGCAGGGTGTCGCTGTACTGCTGCCACTAGTCTGAGCCATTGTTTATTTTTTTCTCTCAAGAGTAATTGCTTTTAGTACTATTCACAAGTGCTCAGTGAAAAACGTATCGGAAATGAATCCTGCCAAACTTCATCACATGGTTTAAAATGTGAATAAAATGGAATAAGAATAAGTCTGTTTTGATACGTTTTGTACATAATGATTTTTATGTTTTGTTTTACTATGATCTGCTTTTATCTTTCTACTGAGTACACCAGCAAGAACCATTTAAGCCCAGTAAATTTAGGTATGATTAAAACCCAATAAACGACTGAAAAAAAAAAATTACATCTTATTGATTAGCCATTGATTTGTTTCTAATGAGCGACATGCTGGAGTCCAGAAAATAGAATTGAACAAATGTTCATATTAATAATACTTTGAACAAAATGGCAAACAAAATAAACTTTCTTCTCTTCAAGGTTCACCTCAGAAAGATTGAAAAAAAAAAAAGTATTTTCCCAGTCTCTCTCTCTCTCTCTCTCTCTCTCTCATATATATATATATATATATATATATATATATATATATATATATATATATATATATAATTTATTCATAACTATTATTCACATGTTGCATTTATTTAGATTATTATTATTATTTTTTTATCACTTATCCTCCTCGGCATCGCAGGAGGCCTGGAGCCTATAACAGGAAACTTTGGGCATGAGGTGGGGTACACCCTGGATAGGATGCCAATCCATTGCAGGACACACACACACACACACGCACACATATATCACCGGCAGTTTGGGAAAAGCAATTAACCATAAACTGCATGTCTTTGGACTGTGGGAGGAAACCCAGCAAGAACACAGACCTGAGGCTGGAATCGAACCCTTGACCCTGGCGATGTGAGGCCACAGTGCTAACCATTGTGCTGCCATGTTATAAATCATTTTACTTTTATTTCTTAGTTTGTTTAATTATGTGCAATGGTTAAACAACAGAAAAAGGTGATGCTATAATACATTAAATATATAACACATATATACATACATTTTATACACATACAGTATACACACACCGTACACTCCGAGTCAAAAGTTTGGACACACCTTCTAATTTTATGGTCTTTACTGATTATTATTTCTTTCTACATTGTAAAACAATGCTGGAGCTATTTATATATATATATATATATATATATATATATATATATATATATATCAAACTATGAATAAGACATTGGCATGACAGAGAAGTAATGATATTTTACAAATTACAGTATGATCACATCATAATTAATAATAATAATCTGTGGATTCTTGCTCCTTCAACAGATGAGCAGCAACCGCTTGAATCTTTGGTTACGTCCCAAACCGCGCCCTACTGTACTCGATAGGAGGTCTAAATAGTCCGCCCACGCTGGTGACTTCCTAGTTTGTGCTCCAGTGTGGTGATTTGGGACGCAGCCTTTTTCCTGGCAGGCAACTTTGGACTTCCGCATCTCTCCGTAACTTCGTCATTTCCGGCTGCGTCTCCGTACCGCAGCGATAAGCATCGCTAAGATGTAAATGGAGAGGAGAGATAAAAGTCTGACAAGACGGTCACTGCAGACGCCAGCGGCGGGAGAGAGAACACGTTTCCACGGCACCCATTAGCGTAACAGTCGCCTGGTGATAATAGCAGCGGCGCCTCCAGCAGCTGGGTCAGCCATTTTCAGCGAGTACGGATGGCCGGAGAGGTTCGCGGGGCCCTTGGCCGGAGACGGAGCGTGTTGCTCGGCCTGGCTCGGTCAGGCCTCCGCGGGCCACAATGGCGGACTTTTATCCTCATTTCTGCTGCCGTGGGGGGACTCGTAGGACTGTCCGCCGCCGCCGAGGCCAAAGAGTGCGACAAGCCGTGTGTGAACGGCTGGTGCGACCCGGCTAGCGGCAGCTGCGTGTGTGAGCCGGGCTGGGTAGAGGAGCAGTGCCAACACTGCGGCGGCCGCTTCAGGTGAGCGAGAGAGAGAGAGAGAGAGAGACACACACACACTCACAGAGAGAGAGTACAGTAACACTGGCACAGCGCGTTACAGCAGCACACTCAGCTGTACCAGTGCTGAGACTCTCAGTCTAATCCAGATTATTACTCAGACTCGGTGCATCATACACACACACACACACACACATATATAGTCATATCACTTAGGTGATACCGTGTCAGCGTCAAACTTTGTTCCTGTGTGTGTGTGTGTGTGTGTGTGTGTGTGGTCATGCGTACAAAAACGACTAATTGTTTGGTCCGATGATGTGTGTGAGGTTTATAGATGAGTCGTGATAGTGTTAGTACACACTGTCTGTGTAACTCACACACTGTTTGCGCAGGCGGAGGTGTAACACCACTGGCACTTCTCCTCAATGCGGACTAACCCTGGTCTTACTGGATCCTGATCAGGGATCAGCAGCGAAATGGATCTTCTGTACCCGGTCCAGGAGTGTGCGCGCGCATGTGTTGTGTGTGTGTGTGTGTGTGTGTGTGTGTGTGTGTGTGCTGGGCTTGTCAGCAGCAGTTGTTCTTCTGTCAGCTGTCAAAGCTCGGACACCAGACTGTCTGCCACTCTTGTCCTGATCCTCATCAGGTTCCACGAGCGTGTCGGTGCTTGTGTGTTGGGCTCAATGACATGTTTAGTGTCATGATGGAGTTCAGTAGAGTGAGTGCTCCAGCCTGGACAGACACGGACACACTGAGTGCCTGTTGATGGACACGGAGAGTGTGTAGATAGCGTGTATGTCTAAAGGTCCGGTGTGAAGTTTGCTTCCAGACCGAGTGAGAAAGCTACAACCTGCAGCTCGCTGAATGGGACAGCGCTGTACCGGCGGAGGAGAGACGCTGGGATTTAGTGGAGCTTTTTGACAGTGTCCTTATGGAATGCGTCCCTAGATCATTAGAGATGTCTTACTGAGCGTTCCTGCAGTGTACAGGAAGCTGCTTGTAGTTTGATAGTGTGTAAAGACGCATTAAGGTGCAAATGCGAATATATTTAACAAATGTGTTAAAGGGTAATTGAATACAAGCGAAAAACATTGTCATGTCAAAATCCTCAGGTTTAGTATCTGTGTGTGTGTGTGTGTGTGTGTGTGTGTGTGTGTGTGTGTGTGTGTGTGTGAGAGGCAGTGAGTGATGTTGGCTCATTTTAGTAATGGCTGACGTTCCCCTTTCCTCAGACATCAGCCATTAATAGCATTATATAAAAGTCGTTATAATCACTGAAAGTGGGCCGGTGAAAAGTCAGAGGGGAGGGTGTGTATCGTTTCTTGTATTAAACCTGAAGCCTAAGCATGTATACTTTTTTTTTTTTTTTTTTGTTAATGTGTCCCCAGTTCCCTGATCTATTGCCAGATTAGAAATTCCATAACCGAATTACTGCCTAGTGGAGTTGGCTGTAATAAATGCATAGCTCTTACTGCGTGTTTCGGGGCGCAGCCGAAGCCTATCTGTCTGTCTCCAGCCCACAAACATGCCAACACACACACACTTGCATGCTCGCGCGAGGTCTCCTTCCTCTGAGCGTCCTTAAATAGATGAACCATGCATTCCTACCTAATTTCCTGTTGCACTGTTAACTCACATCCGTTGTGGACGCGGTGTGAGAATGCGTAGCTGGTATTTATTTTCGTTCCGTTTGGTCAAGCTGTTTTCTGTTGCTGTGATGGCATTTAGTTAATTGCCTGTGCCTCAGATCTGTAAGCTCATTTAAGACCGTTCTGATGCTTCATTCTTCTTCTCAGCCGTTGTAAGGTCTAGATGGATTAGTTTTGCAGGTTTTTAAAAAAAATATTTGGTTATTATAATGAATATGGATAAAATGACCTTCATTTAATCTCAATAGAAGGAGTGTCCTGATGCTGACGACTGAGGAACGCTTATTGTTTACATGCAGCCAAAGATTTAGAATGTAATTCTTCGCATAAACACCAGGGCCAGTGTGAATGAATAAACTATTTGACTGAGGTGGGTAAGCATTTATATAATGCACTGAACAGAAGAATAATAACCATGATAACCTTTGATCCTGGTCACGTTCCCTTTTGGAGTCAGTAAATGCATTCTGCAAAGATTGCAACTATTGACTTCTTTAGTACTTAAGTAATCAAATATTTGACTGATTATCTGTTTGATTAATTGGGTAATCAGATAATAGAATTTGTTTTGAGTGAAGATTGTGTGTGTATGTGTCTACCTCACTTGTTTGAGCGGTTGCTCAGTGTATTAAGACTCTAGGTTACTGATCGGATTAAAAGGTCGGCACTTCAAGCCCCAGCTCAACCAAGTCGCCCCTGTTGGGCCCTTGAGCACGGCCCTTAATGCTGTCTACACCAGCGTACCATGGCCGAACATGCATTCTGACTTCAGCATCCTAACAAGCTGGGATATGCAAAAGAAGAATTTTACTGTGCTGTAATTTATATATGACAGATAAAGACTTGCCTAACTTACTGTATGTGTATAATGGAGGTATATTCACTATGACTCTTGTAATAATAACAACTAACACGGTTTTGGCATGAGACTTGCACTGTCACACTTTGTTTCAAACCACTGAATCATAGTGGTGAACAGGTTTCGGTTGTATCTCACAGGAAATTCAGAACAGCATTATGATAGAATCATAACAAAAAGGAAACATCCCACAGCGCTGTGCACAAATGGACTGCAGCAAAGTTTCCTGACATGCCTCATGTTTTAGCAGATTTGCTCTCATGCCAGACAGAGAGTGGACAGTCGCGCTTATGCTAGGAGTATGCTAAGTAGTCATAACTTGATATACACCAATCAGATGTAACATTAAATCCACTGACAGGTAAAGTGAATAACACTGATTATCTTGTCACAGCGGCATCTGTCAACGGCTGGGATAAATGATGCAGCAAGAGAACAGTCAGGTCTCAAAGTCAGTCAGTACATTTATATGCACAGTCAAGTCGAGTTATAACTCCACAAGGCACTTTAATTGTACTGCTGTCCCTGTGCCCTTATACAAGCAAGATTTATTAATCAGTATATATCAGAAACTCTGCTATGATGAGTGGTGATATGCTCTTTTTCGGCTTGTTAGTATGACGATCCTGGGTGACCCATTATGTCACATACATAGGTATGTTTTTTTAGGCATTTGACATACACTCCTATCCAGAGCGTCTTACATAAGTGCTTTGCAGTAGTGTTAGGGGTTTCAACTGCCCTTAGGCATTTGGTCGACTTCTGGGTCAAAGCCCGAGTGCGGGAACTGTGGAGTTTGCGCAGAGCACCTAGGCCGATTTCTGTGTCCTATCAAGTTAAACGTGCATGAGTAGCTAGACTACTAACCACATTATCTGGGTGTGCTAGTCTGACTGAAAAGTTCGGTTTAGTACGATTTTAAGTTAGACTAACCTATTTACATTTATTTCACAAATTCAGTTATAGTCAGACTAACACAATGTCATGCAAACATGAAACTGTGTTGGGAGCAGGAATAACGAGCAAACGTCAAGCTCATCTGAGTGGCTTTCAAAAGGCCCTAATTGTACCAGATTGAGGACTGGGTTATATCATCTCCAGTCACTTACTTTGGGATGCACTATAGGAAGAAGGCAAGCCAGCAGAGGCTGTGTAATGCTGTAGGCAATGATCTGCAGGGAAACCTCGGCTACTGCTGTTCATGTGGATGTTACTTTGACACCTCTACAGCCCTACATTCTGCGCATCTGAATTCAAGTCATGATTGTGAAAACGGTGCATGTAACATTATTTTATTCTATTTAAAAGAATTGCTTTCAGATTTGCATCCAAATATCAATTTGAGATAAACGTAGTGGTTCAAAAAAGGAAAAGCTTAGACATCTCATGTGGAATCCTACTTTTTAATAAATTAATTAGTGCAAATCTTTATATGGGGGCGTTCCAGTAGTGAATGTTTGATCCAAACAAAATACTAACAATGCTGAAATATTCAGCTTTTTCAGATACCACACAGAAGAATATAAGGAGATAATCAGCTTTAAATTTGTTCAGAATTTTATTTTATTTGATTTAAAACCAGGCCCAAAACCCCTACTATTTATCTCTTGAGTCATGCTTCATTGTGATCCCCCCGCCCTCTACCATGTGTGGTATTTGCACCGGGACACACAGAAATCACAGAAAGCACTTTTTCTCTAAACAAATCTGAGTTGTAGAGAAGCAATATTTTGTGTTATTCAGGAATGCAATAATCATGAGTGTACTGGGAGGAAAAAGTCTGTTCATTTTATTGGTGATTTACAGCACTTTACAGCACGCACATCCTTGTCAACCCCACAGTTATTTTAACTCTGTTACACTCAATATACAATGATTGTTTCTTCTTGTACTGACTAACCTTGAACCAATAAAGTGCATTGTTTATTTCTCCGTCCGTCCAAAGTGTTATCAGAGGCGTGTTGCTTTGGGGTAAATTACTCAGCAGGTCATTTTCAGCTGAACTCTGCTCCTTGTTCTGTGTGGTGCTTTTGCTCTCAGGTGTGTTTACTATACCAGTGTTATTGATGTGTCCACAGGCTAACTGGACCTTCTGGATACCTGACAGATGGACCAGGGAACTACAAACACAAAACCAAGTGCACGTGGCTCATAGAGGGACAGTGAGTTATACTTTCACGTCTGAGTTTACACACGCACACACACACACACACACACACACACACACACACACACACACACACACACACACACACACACACACAATGGACAGAGGGGTAAATACCTTGGCTTGATTTAGATTACTTACTAAATGTTATCTGAAACTGTGCAAAATAAATAGTTGCATCATATAAAAAATATATTTGATCAGGTAATTAAATAATCAATATTTTAAATAATTAATGGACCCATTAAGTCATTTCTGTCACTTACTCCATCTGGTAAGTAAATTATCATATCATATAATGTATACAGTATGTATAATAATATAGCGCTAGCCAGGTAGCCTTAACTAGTGAGTTCCGCCTCTGACCCCTCCCCCCTTTTTTGACCGCTCCCTTTTTGAATTCCCTTTCCATTAAATCCCTGTACTTTTTCTAATTTTGATACCAATGTCCACTAACCTACTTTCCTCAGTGTTCAATTTTATAAATCTCTTTGTGCAGCCTGTTGAGTCATTGTTATAGAATGTAGGCGTGTTTTTGTGTTAAGTAGTTGAATTTTAGATTTTGTCTAGTGTGCCCCTGTGGGTGAGAGATTTTTAACGCCCTAAATGTCCACATGCAGTCAGACTTGTCCAAACTTGTCCTAAACAAATTCATGGCTAACAACATGTATTGTCGTTAGACTTGCATTATTGGCAGCACTGTGGCATCCTGCCTCCAGGTTCGAGGGGGCGATTTCTGCCTCAGATCTATGAGTGTGTGTGCTTGTGTGCCCTACAATGGACTGGCACTCCATCCAGGATGTACCCGTCTTGTGCCCAGAGACCCCTGGGATAGGCTCCAAGCTTCCCGTGACCCTGTACAGGATAAGCGGTGTAGCTTAAGAACATGAGTAATACGATTAATAATTTATGCTGAATAGAAAAATCTGCTGTGAAAATGTAGATACATTCTGCTACAACAATGTAAGTACTAAATAATAAATATACATTTTGTACTTTTTTTTTTTTTTTTTTTGGATTTTTCCCCGATTTTCTCCCTAATTTTGTCGTGTCCAATTCCTCCTCGTCACTAGGGGGCTCCCACATTAAGGCTACTACTACCACTCAGCCGGGAGGGCCGAAGACTATCACGTGTTTCCTCCGAACCACGTGACGCCAGCCGACCGCATCTTTTCGAACTGCTCGCTCGCGCACCGTTAGGGGCGGCGTAACACACTCGGAGGACAGCGCTATCCGCTCCCTCCGTTGCGCGAGCTCACAGACGCCCCTGACTGGCTGTAGAGCCGTGATTAATGTGGGAGCACTAAGTACCTCTCATCCCTCCCCTCTGAGAGAGCTCGGCCAATCAGCTCTCTCTAGACCTCCGGCTGCGAGAGGTTACAGCACCACCCGGGATTCGAACTAGCGATCTCCGGATGATAGGGCGAGCGCTTTAACCACTGCGCCACTCGGAGGCCCACATTTTGTACTTTTTAACAGCTTGGATAAAGATACCTTGTACAGTTTCATAAAACTGGTGCAGCCCTTCCTAGGGTATAATATAATGATTTTATGGATTATATAGTGCACGGCACTTGCTGTTCACCCACAGGGGAAAAAATGCAGTTTGAAAAACAAGCCAATGTAATAAGGTTAAAGTCCATCTTGGTCATTTTATGGTTATGCAATTAAGATTAAAAGAAAGTCATGAAAACTATTTTATGGGATTAAAAAGTATATATATTTATTTAAGTTTTTATGAATAGTGTCAAGACGGCACTTGGCCTATCAGTTAACTTTTAAAAAAAATTATGTAAAGACTAATAAACCCCTTTTAGCGTGAGTTCATTCATGCATGTTCTAACATGAATGTGTAGGATCTCATGTTTTTTCACTATCGAAGTTACCTCTGTGTGGGTGTAAATACACACACACATTTCTCCAGCACAAGAGAGGATTGGCTACATGTACTTGTAAATTTAGCAGATCTTGACGGTTGGCTGGTGTTTCTATTTTTACAAGTTCTGCTTTGTTTTAATGTAATTGGGAGAATGTTTTTGGAGAAGGGTTGGTTGTTGCATTAACTGAAAGAGTGTCTGTGCTGAATGAGATAAACATGAGGTTTCTGGTGTGGTAACAAAATTCCCCACTCAAGAGGAGTTGGTCACCGGGCTACTTTAACAGCAGAACTATCATAAAGTTGATCACATGTTGATCATGTTTTACTGAATTTAAAACTTGTTTTGTTTAATGAAGTAGGAAGTTTGGAATAAACAGGAAACTGTATTCATGTGTCATATTCCAGCTTAGATACATGACAAAGTGGAGCAAAACCCACTCTTCCCTCCAGTTGTGCTCAATCCCAGTTACCTAATGCAGCTCACTAATGCACTAACTTACACTAACAATCCACTTTATTAGGATACACCTGTAAACCTGATCATTTATGCAGTTATCCAATCAGCTAATCTTTTGGCAGCTGTGTAAAACCATGTAGACTCAGGATCAGAGCTTCGGATAATGTTTAAATTTACATTTAGGAATTTGGCAGACTCCCTCATCCAGAGCGACCTACATTTTTATCTCATTATACATCTGAGCAGTTGAGGGTTAAGGGCCCAACAGTGGCAACTTGGTGGTCGTGGGGTTTGAACCTGGGACCTGCCTCACATGTTCACATTAAATATCAGAGTAAAGCAAAAAAAAATCTCTGACTTTAACATTGGCATGGTTGCTAGTACCATCTGAGCTGGTTTGAGTAGTTTATAAATTGCGGATCTCCTGGGATTTTTCACACAAATCTGGAGTTTACACAGAACGGTCCTGAAAAAACACAAACACAAAGTGCAGAGGCTCTGCAGGGTGAAACGCAGTGTTCATGTGAGAGATCAGAGGAGAATGACCACACTGAGTGATTGAGTTACCAGGAAGTCTATGGTAACTCAAATAATTACTCTCTACAACCGTGTTGACAAAGGTATCTCAGCATGGGCAAAGCATCTAACCTTGGTGTGGATGGGCTGCCACAGCAGAACGCCATATTGAGTTCCCCTCCTGTCAGGCCAAGCACTGGCTCAAATAACCTGGACAGTTCAATTCACCTGGGGATTTTTCCAGTCTTCAACTGTCCAGTTTCTGTGTGTCCGTGCCCATGATACCTCGGATTCCTGTTCTTGGCTGACAGGAGTGGATCTCTTCTGTTGTTGTAGCCCATTCCCCTCAAGTTTTGATATGTTATGCATTCTGTTGTCCTTTCTGCTCACCATGGTTGTAAAGAGTGGTTATTTGAGTTACTACATACATCCTGGCGGCTCAGCCCTCTCTGGTTATTCTTTGATCGCTCTCATCAACGAGGTGTTTTAGCCGGCAGACCTGCAGCACACTGAATTTATTGTTGTTTTTCACATCATTCTGTATAAACCCCAGAGACTGTTGTGTGTGTGAAAATCCCAGGAGATCAAAAATATCTGAAATGCTCTAACTAGCCCATCTGATGCCAACAACCACGCCACAGTTAGTCACAGAGATCACACGATTCCCCCATTTTGATGTTTGACGTGACTAACTTATGTTCTTAACCTCTATCTGCATGATTTTCTGCATTGTGCTGCTGGCACATGATTGGCTAATATTAGATATCGTTATCAGTGAGTACCAAAAATGTACTCGTAATGAAAAAAAAAAAAGATAAAGTGGGCAAAAATAGTACAACGTGCTGAGATATCGGGAACACACAAAACAGTACAAAAAAGGGACAGACTGCTGTTTTAGCAGGGACAGGGGCAGTTTATTTTACAATGAAATGTTTAAAGCACTTGAACTGTGTAAGCAGGAGTGCGATCAACAGCTACGGAGAGCGTTCAGCTGAGGTTATTTTAAGGAAGAGAGGCTAATTTAAATTGTACGGTTTCACTTAATCAGGATAATTATTAAGGTGTACATACGTGCTCATAAATTGAGAGCACTGAGGGAGATGACAGTGTTCAGGGTTATAATTAAATATTAAAGGGTACATAATTTTTTAAGAAATTAGAATAACTTAGATTTATTCATTTACAGAGCTGTATTAATTATTACTCCTAAGCGCTTAACATTTTGGAAGCTCTTAAACATTATTATGCTGTTAAACATTTACATAAATGCATAAAAAGTCAATAGTCTAATGGTATGCTTATACAGTATGCAGTATTTAAAAGTTACTTGAATTCACGTTAATTGTGTTTTGCAGGTCGAACACTATTCTGAGGCTGCGCTTTGAGCACTTCGCCACAGAGTGCAGCTGGGATCACTTATACATATATGATGGAGACTCGATATACTCTCCCCTGTTGGCTGCATTCAGGTACCGGGGATATTTGTGTAAATGGGTGTGGCTCTTTCCATAAGTCTGTCTGTGTGAAGAAACCATAACCAAATAAACGAGCACTCAGTGATGACTGGCAGATCAATGATGTGCTTTAAATATGGAACTGGAGAAAGCATTTCTCTCCTCTCTCTCTCCATCCGTATCTTTCCCTCACTGACAAACGCACATACGTGAACACGCTTCACGCTTCAGTCAACTCCTGAATAATTTTTTTATTTTATTCTTTTTTTAAGCTGATGAAAAAAGTCTTTGTGGATAAATAGTGCAGACTAAAAGTGTGAGGAAATTATTATTTTTTTGTCCCACCTCGCGTCTGTGTGCGTGAAGTTGACATGTTTTCCCTGTGCTTGGTGGGTTTCCCCAGCTATTCCAGTTTCCTCCCACAGTTCAAAGACATGCGTATCAGTTCCCAAATTATCTACTGTGTGAATGAGTGTGTGTGAATGTGTGTGTGCATGACTGCCCTGCGATGGATTGGCACCCTTTCCAGGGAGTATGGACTGGCGTCCCATTCCCAAGGTGTAACCCTGCTTCGTGCCCAAAGTCTTCAGGGAAATTCTCCTGGCTTCCCGCAACCCTGTAAAGGATGAACGGTATAGGGTATGAGTGAATGAATGAAACACTTTCACCAATAACATTTCTAATAAAGCAAACACTATTACTGCCACTCTTGTATTTAGTACACTGTGCACCCTCTCTTAGCCAACATAACGCTGAGCGCTGAGACTCCAATAATGCTTGATGAGATTGGAGAGAGCAGGTAATCTGAGAGCACTCTTCAATACAGAATCTCTCCAGATCCTCCAGGGTCCTAGGTCCTTTCAATGTGAGAGAGTAAAGTAATAACCACAAAGACTTGTTTTTTTTTTTTTTTTTGGTTAGTTTTTTTAAAACCCCAACTTTACCAAGATTGCCAATACTTCTGCAGTTGACTGTACTTTTTTTGTCTTAAAGGCCTTTTTATTATCCATTGAAATATGTTCATTTTCATTCATTTGATCATTTATTTGTTTATTTCTCATTCATTCATTCATTTCTTTATTTATAATATTTGTCGCAAGTAGCTCTATCATAGATTAAGCAACCCAAGATCCAAATGCAAATTTTGACTTCAAGCATAAATATGCTATATTTCACGTGTCATTTACGTGCAGTTAGAATCCATAATGGCTTTTTATTCATTTATACATATGTTCATTATATAGGACTTAGCGTGAAGTTGTAATGCTAAAAAGAACAGCATTTGAAACAGCACTTGACAGTTTCTACACAGTGCAGAGCTTTCATTAAGATTAAAAGCATAGCCACCCTTTGCTTCCGTTGGGTGATACAGTCATAACGCTGTTTCATGACAACAGGAAAATTCAAAGCCTTCATCAGGCGAAGATACAATACGTGCAACGGAAATCCTGTCAAGAGCAAGATTACAAACAATTGAATTAAGTACATATAGCCAAAAACAAACATTTTCTGCCAAATATGTTTTTAGTACTGCTTGAGCTTAGCCTCATAGTAAAAATGTATTTTCTAATAAACGTAAATTAGGCCTGCTTGAATTTCTTTTCCTGTTAGATGTTAGATGAAAATAATCTTAGTGCTCTTATGTCGCAGTGGTCTGATCGTCCCCGAGCACTACAGCAATGAAACCGTTCCCGAGGTGGTGGCTGAATCCGGCTTTGCGCTCCTCCACTTCTTCAGCGATGCAGCCTACAACCTCACTGGCTTCAACATCTCTTACAGGTGAGCTGAAGAGGCAAATGTGAACACAAATTAAAAAGGTTTGTCACTTGTGTGATTTAAGGCAAACGTCTTTCCATGTCCCCTCTAAATTTATGAATGCTTTTTGAAGATTAAAGAAAATTTCTATGACTTATAAGTGACCGAAATGTCTGTTGTCTTCTCTTGGTATACATGTGTGAAACCAGTGTATAAATCTTAATACATAAACACGTTACCAATAAATTGCGCTGTCGCCCCCTGATGAGGCCACCCCTAGGTTTAATGGCTAATGGGTTTTAGCTCACTTGAAATACACTGCCTGCTCAAAAAGAAGTGGTAGACCTTAGGATTTCATTCAGTTACCTTTAGCTTTTATTACAGCACACAATGTGGTGATCAGTTCATGCGTCAAAATTATTTCTTGTGCTCCCAGAACCATTCGTTCACAATTTAAGTCCTGGATTATGCCTGTGCCATCAGAGAAAAAGTGTACAGGGGGCTTTATGCATGATGGATGCATTGCTTCATGCACCTCCCTTTTTATTCTGATGCACACATCGCTCCAGAATAGGGTCTGAACTCATCAGATCACATGACCTTCCTGCTCCAAAGTCTAATCTTTATGCTCCCTAGCAAATTGAAGATTTTTTTTCGTTTTTTTTTTTCGGTTTTCTTATGGCCACACAACTGTTTAGTCCTCATCACATTGTTTACTTATTTTCACTATTAAACATAGCTATGGTTTTTACTGTTGATTTTTTTTTTTTTTTTGTCAATTATTTTTTTCCCCCTGTCACATTTCTACTACTATTTTGAGTACTAGTTCAGTGCTATCCTTCCAGGTTTTGATAATGTGCTGAATGGTTCTTTACCCAGGTGCAGTCATTGTTTTCTTTGCTTGATGCAGCCAAATAATTTTACCCTTGTGAAATGGTGACTTTTTTTTTTTTGTCCTGGCAGTGTAGTTTGGCACATTTGTGCTCTCCACCTACTTGTTGTATATAGTGAGGAGGGGTAACAGATAGATACAGTGCACTCTGAAAGTATTTGAATAGCAAGAACTCCTTTTCCAAGAACATTGGAATGTGACTGCTAGGCATTTCACGCTGTATAAATGTGCCCTGTTAGATTGATTATTCAAGCAGTTAAAATTGCTGAATGTTTACTCTTGGTTTGAGGCCTGGGTTTCACCTGTGAAAATACATTTTTTAATTAAAAATGATAAACCAACATGAAAATCGAACCATTTTGGAGCTGACAGAGGAAGGAAAATCGATCACAGTTATTGCACAAGCACTGAACAGAGCCAATACAACAACTTTGAATTTCCTGAAAACGAAAGAAACCACCAGTGTACTAACAACCAGACATGTCAGGCAAGTAAAATGCTAATCTTTACTGATGATGTAGCAGCAGAATGAATTCAGAAGTCTAAAGAAACGTTCTGCCAATACAGAAAGGACTTAATTAGAGGGAAAGTAGAGTGCATGGTTTTAGAGTGTCTGAGTAATTCAGCAGACTTGAACTCAATTGAGCATGCATTTGCTTCAAGAAGAGAAGACTGAAGGAAGAAACCCCCAGAACAAACAACTGAAAGAAACTGTGGTACATGTCTTTAAAAGCATCACAAAGAAAGAATGCAACAGTTTGGTGATGTCACCTGCTTGATGCAGTTATTAGTTATTAGGTTTCATTAACTTCATTTACTTTATAATTTGTTATATTTGGATCTTACAAATTTGTTACAAATTGGATGATATACCAGCAAAGGTGTCAATGTCCTTGGGTATGTTCTTAACATATTAAGTGTAAATATCAGAAAAATAAAAGCTGAAATTCTTTTGAGACATATTTTTGTTTTAATCTTAAACCAAAATGCAAAAACAAAAGAATTGGCTGTGCTGTTCTAGCTCTCTCAGAGGGAACCGTAGGCTTGATGGATGTGTTCCCTTGGTTTAGAGAGGTTGATAGTGCTGAGTTCTGGTGCTTATTGGTGCGGTTTCTATAGCGACTGTATTCATGGTGGACCTCCTTCTTCCAAAGAAGCACAGAGGAGTGCAGTATCAAAAGAACATCAAACAGAACTTCTGTATACGCTCATTCACTCTACATACACACGTTCTTGCATGCACCTTTCAGATGCTCCTCCATTACACACGCAAAAAACAAGGCTTCGTGAAGGACATCAAACAGCTTGTCTGGTTCTCTCTCTCTCCCCCTCTTACACACACATACACGCACACACACTAACACTCCATGAGCTCTGTTCAGCTCTAGAGGAGAGTGAGCTGCCTACTAATGGGGCAGTGGTAATGCCAGCTTAGGTTTAAATGCAGCTTAATGTTGGCAGCCTAACGCAGTATTTTTGTTATTACTCAGCTGAAACTAATGACATTTATATTAAATAAATCACTAACATGACAGCTACACTAAATTTTCTAATTGAATTCATTATAACGCTTAACATTTTCCAAGCTCGTAATAAAACTTAAAAGGCGTAGGATGTGTCTGCTGAGTAGTGATTGTGGTGAAGCTCTTAACTGTCATACTCTGTCACACAAGTAAAGATTAGCTTTTGACTGAATAATGTACTTTAGTATAGACAAAAAAAATCCCCTGCTAATATATTGTACATCCTAATGTTAACTGCAATATAATTATTAATTCTGTCTTTCTCTCTCTCTTTCATTTGAACCTTTTCCCTTTCCTAGGATAAATATGTGTCCTAATAACTGCTCAGGCCGTGGCGTTTGTCATCCTGCTAACTCCAGTGACGTGGTGCAGTGTGATTGTGAGGAGGGCTGGAAAGGCGATGCATGTGATGTCCCATATTGTGCCTCGAACTGCGGTTACCCCGTGCGGGGTCAGTGCCAAATCAGTGACAAACGCTGCCTCTGCAACCATGGCTGGCAAGGTGGGCCACCTCTGACTGTACAGCAAAATAAACGATAATGGTATTCACAGAAAAAAAGGGAAACATTAGTGCGGCTCAGTCAAGTGTCAGCTTGTTTATGAGTCATGATTGGAACCGACCAGTGACCAATAATCTGTCTGCACTATAGACTGGTTTGTATTACTTGCTTTCCTCTCTGAAGGTCCTCAATTATCTATAGCTTTTTACAAGGATTGTTGAAATATTAACGTAGGAACAGTAAGAAGGGATAGGTGAGGTTTTTTCTTTTCTTTTTTTTCTGCTTCTTTTTTTATTTTTTATCAAAGTCTTAAGTCAAAATTTTTGTGCATAGAACTACATTCAAATAGGTCTTGGTCGTTATACTTTTTCCTACTCAGCACACCAACTGTCAAGTTTGTCACCCAGAGCATTAATACAATTTTAACAATTGGGGCCGAGTTCCACAAGCTTCGTTCTGTGCAAAAATGCATTATAGAGGTTAGCAAAGACTCATTTGAAGTTTCTGCAGTCCCATTCAGCTAAATCAAGTGTGTATCTTTTAAAGGTATGGTGTATTTAGTACAAATTCAATCCCTTTCTCTTCCTCAGTTTAGCTGTATGCCTAGTTCCGGTTAGCCATACACATACATTTCTCTCATTCTGGGCGACAAACCTCATGGGGGGTGCATAGAGCAGGAAAACCTATAGTGATCAAAAGCCATTGTATTGTACTTGCATGTACCTCAATTTTGATTTAGGATAGATTTAAAAACCCAAACTATCCATTTAACCCAGCTGTTGTTGGACATTTGGCATTAGCTAGATAGTGTAGAACGTTCTTTCCCTACTTTAACACTATGAGGCCATTTGACATTCCAACCAGCCAGTCTCATAATTGCTTCTTTAAACAAAACCGCTAATAATCTTTACAAAATGATGTTTTTGATATGGTCTTTCTACATATTTTTTAATGTTTGTTTGATATCAATATACCTCAGTGTGCATACTAGCATATTACACTACATACATTATGCAGTTTTCTGAGTGGAAATTTCAAAGGTGTAAAAATGTAATTTCTCATGTTATTTCCCATGATGTGTGAAGTGGAAAAAACAAAACAAAAAACATGGGTGTCATGATAAAAGCATGCCATTTGTCTGCTCGGTCAGAGCACATAAACCTTGTAAAAAGCACTTTTAGCTGCACTTTTACAATCACAGGCCTGAGTGGCTACTGGGCGGAAAACCTTAAAAATAAATAGTTTCCTCATTTCATGTTTAAGGAGTGTGTGGGAGGGTTTTCTAGTAGTCAACTGTGCAGTCAGGAGCTACAAAGCAGAAAGCAGTGGAAAGTGCAAAAACACAGCTTGATGGTAGAATTTATTTATATATATTATTATTTTTTTAGGTTATACTGCATTAAGACCACCACAAAAAAAGTGTTCACTCATTATGGATATTATCCTTTTACAAATTAGTTGTCCACAGTGCCAGCATCGTGACTGTTGCTCAGCCTCTCAAAACAGCGAAAATGAACAGTCGTGTAAAATTACACCTTTTTGAATCATTTCAATTATCGTAATCTTTGGAATTATTTATTATTAAAATATTAGCTTTGACAGACACTTCATTGCACTTCTAATTTTAAGGTCAAAATTTCTGCACCCTTTTCTTTTTCTTTGATTCTTTCTTCTAAAAATATTTAGTTGTTATCCATAATAAACAGTTAACTGACATAGGTGTATACTTCTAATGTAAGCTGTATGAAAACATACAGATAAATTAAATTCACAGTAATGTTGTATTTAACATGGTCACTTTGTTGCCACAAAATGAGGGCGCCGATTCAGTCAAGTGTGGCGAGATGAAGGAAGGAGGCAGGGCTTCCAGGCAACAGATATCGGTTATTATCAGAGATTTCAAAGCATCCGATTTTCATGCGTTTTTTTCTTTTTTTTTCATTTCACATTTTTATACTGAACAAAATACCCGTATATAATTTAGGAGTAATTAAAGTTTGTCCTCAAAGCATTGTCACACCGAATACTGACTTTGTTTAATGAATTACTGTTTACTTACATTTTTTTTTGTTTTGCTTTGTTTTTGAAAGCATCTCTGCTCAACAACATTTATTTGCATTTATTTTTATACAGCACTGTAATTCAGTTTGTCGGCTTAAGTTGGAGTGGCTGAGGCTAAGAGTAATATTTAGAAGGAAGTAATATTTCCTGTACTGTTTACTCATTATCTATACCGCTTTATTCCCACTTACCTTCTATGTAGTGTGTTTGCCGTTGCATGTAAGGATGGTAAGAGTGTTGAATGGCTAAAAAAATTGCTACACCTATGACCCCAAAGGGTTTTATACTCGTCTTTTTCTGTGAATCAAAACTGGGTATCTGGTTACCTGATTACTGATTACCATCTTTGGCGCTTGTAGTTTTAGATAATGATTAACTCTCAATCAGTCCTGATTTACTATTTATAAACCTCTTTCATGTTTTGTAGCAGAAGGATACAGGTCAAACAATTTATTGTATATTAAAGGGCGTGTGTGTCTGTCTGTGTCTGTCTGTGTGTCTGTCTGTGTCTGTCTGTGTGTCTGTCTGTGTGTCTGTCTGTGTGTCTGTCTGTGTGTCTGTCTGTGTCTGTCTGTGTGTCTGTCTGTGTGTCTGTCTGTGTGTCTGTCTGTGTGTCTGTCTGTGTGTTTCAGGCCCCGATTGTTCAGTGTCCGTACCTGCTAATGTTTCCTTTTGGACACATGAGGATTTCAGTGGACACAGCCTGGCACGGGCATCCCATAAGGCTGTGGTTCATGAAGATGTCATGTGGGTGATCGGTGGTCATGTATTCAACTACACCAAGTACCAGATGGTGATGGCGTGAGTCCCGTGCCCCAAAAACTATCACGTTTACATTTTTTACAATTATCTATGGTATGATTATTTACACTTCCCTTCCTGCCTCCCTCTTTTTCTGTGTCTCTCAGATTTAATCTCTCCTCTCAGAGCTGGATGTCTGTGAATCATTCAGCCAATTCGGTGACTGCACGCTACGGTCATTCTCTGGCAGTGCATGAGGTGTGTGGGCATGTGCCTATTTGTGCAGGAAGTACTACACACATCCTGGAAACTGTTTTTTTAAGTAAATAATTTTTTTTTTTTTTTTACACAATGTGTGTATGTTTTCCCTGTGTGTGGGGGTGTGTGTGTGTAATTCCCTCAGGATAAGATCTATATGTACGGTGGGAAGATTGATTCCACAGGGAATGTGACATCTGAGCTGTGGGTGTTTCACATGAAGAATCAGTCGTGGGAGCTGCTGAACCCAAGAGCTAAAGAGCAGTATGCAGTGGTGGGTCACTCTGCTCACGTTGTTCACCTCCAGCCTGACGGATCAGAGCCGGTCATGCTCGTCATCTTCGGTCACTGCCCTCTGTACGGATACATCAGCCAAGTGCAGCAGTACAACATTGGTTAGCAATTTTTATTACATAAATCCATATTGCATATAGTTTATTCCATGTTCTATAAGGGTGATTCTTTTTTAATCACACTTACTGTATCTGTGTTGTATCTGCAATTACTATGAAAAAATCATTTCAAAACATGTGAAGACAAAATGCTTGCAATCTAAAAGCTTTAGATATTTTTAGATAATATAAAATATTTTTGTAAACTTTGCAGTTGGGCTTTATGGTAACTTTGTCAGAGTTACCATAAAGCCTTAAAGTCCTTACAGTTAATATGTTCGGTGTCATGGTGGCATAGTGGTTACAACATCCAGGGTTGAGGGTTTGATTCCCACCTGTGTGCATAGAGTTTGCATATTCTCTCCCTTGCTTGGTGGGTTTCCTCCGGGGCCTCCAGGTTCTTCCCAAAGTCCAAAGACATGCAGTTAAAGGCTTATTGGTGTTCCTAAATTGCCCTGTAGTGTGTGTGTGAGTGAGTGTGGTATGTGCATGTTTGTGCCCTGCAACGGATTGGTACCCTGTACAGTGTGTACCCAGCTTTGTGCCAGAAGTTTCCTGGTGTAGGCTCCAGACCTCCTGCAAACCTTTTATAGAATTAGAAGTATAGAAGATTAATAAATGAATTAATTAATATTTTAATATATTTTGCGAGCGAGTGAGTGAGTTTTATACATGCTGCTTTTAAGCATTGCGTCTCATCCAAGCTTATGATTTAAGGATGTCTTATAAAGGATTTTTTGACAGGAGGTAATTCTGTTGAGAATTTAAATTTTCAATGTCTATACATAGAAAATGAAAAAAAAAAATTGAAGAAGCACCAGCAAGCAGTTGTTTTGTTTTGAGGTTCTCAGATCTCACAAGCATTATTTGCTAGCACTCATGTCCATTAACTGTAGCCTGTTAATCAGTGTCGTATGTCCAAATGTCATATTTTTATGGATTTCTTGCATACTCGGGTAAAAAGGAGGATATGTTTTGAGGTTCAATCTGGACAATACCTACGGCTTTCCAGATTAAAAAAAAAAATACAAATCTGACCTTGTTTTGGAATCTGTCTTTAAACATTATTTTGCAGTCACTTACAGGTGTGCTTAAATATCTAAAACTTTTTGCCACACAGTGATGTCTGATGGGTGCCAGCATGTGGACCTGGGTGTTCATCATGGAATTTATTTGCACTGTCTTACTCCACAGCAGTGGTTATTGCCTCATGTACAATTTGGTTTTAGGAAGTATTACTTTAACCTTTTAAGTTTAAATTATGGTTCATGTGTTTATTGTGTCAGCTGTACAGTATATGGTGTGTAATGATCAAAAAAGTTTTACTGGGGCATCATGCTACTACACAAACAGAAACCAAACAGTAATAGTGTGTCTCTACACATAGACTTTACTTCTGTGGGCTGTACAGGTATGTTAACTGCCTCCCACAAATATTTTGTCACCCCCTCCCCCCCTTTTTTTTCCCTCGGAGAGATTGATGCCAACCATGAAAGAAAAAAATTAGAGGTTAGGATATTACAAGCATGGACCAAGAACTACTGAGCTGAATTTTCAAAAAGTTCTAATGGAGGTTGCAGATCATCCAAAAATATTACTTGAAATGTTAACCTGTACAAATAAAAAGCCCATCATTCTTAAAGTTAAACTGCTTAACTTTTTCGTACAGGCTGCATTTCTCTCAAACATTGTGCGCTTTAAATAAAAACAATAATAATAATAATAACAATAACAATAATAAAATGCTAAAAGGTTAAAATATCACTTTCTGCCAGTCACAATTCTATATTTTTGACCCGACAGATAAAGTGGGAAACTTAACAAGGCTTCCTGTATGCACAGGAGCAGGAGCTCTACCTTTTAAAAACCTGGAAAGATAAAATGCTTCAGCAAACAGTGCCAAATGTCGTCTGCGCACACACACACACCAAACCACAAACCACATTTTTACGTTGTTTTACTTTTCCCATATGCGTAGATGGAGGGGAGGGTTGGGGTGTATTTGTAAAATGTATTATGTAAAATTTGTTGTTTGTCATAGCAGGCAGAACGGCACAGGAAGTGGTCTACTGCACAACACCACAAGTATATTTGAGGCCTGTGGGGGTGACCTGACTGATCTTATAACAGACTTTCAGTGCTAAAATAAATAATTTGTTTATACAGACTGAAAATGTCTGAGAGTCAATTTCCATTCCATTGATGGACTGGAACATGAACCATGAGAGAGTAAAGTGGAATAAATATCTACAGTAATTCTAGATTCTCTGAATCGATTTTTGTCTCTTTCTGCTTCCAGGGAAGAACAGGTGGAGTGTTTTAGAGACGACTGGCGCGCTGGTTCATGGCGGCTATGGCCACAGCAGTGTGTATGACCCTCAGACACGTTCTATCTACATTCACGGCG
Source organism: Clarias fuscus (assembly GCA_030347435.1). Taxonomy (NCBI): domain Eukaryota; kingdom Metazoa; phylum Chordata; class Actinopteri; order Siluriformes; family Clariidae; genus Clarias; species Clarias fuscus. The sequence continues at coordinate 24,028,295 of CM059211.1, read as the reverse complement.
GATACAAGGCTTTCAATGCCACAAAGTACGGCCTGGCTGGTGACCTGTACCGCTATGATGTCAACACTAGCATGTGGTGAGCAGACAAAATGCAAAACTCGTAGTGTACCGAATTATCCTGGATGTGTACAGTTTGTGCAATGCATCCACTGTGTACTGTTACGAGTCAAATATACACACGTGGACAAAATTGTTGGTACCCTTCGGTCAATGAAAGAAAAACTCACAATGGTCCCATAAATAACTTTAATCTGACAAAAGTAATAATTTTAAAAAATTCTATGAATGTTAACCAATGAAAGTCAGACATTGCTTTTCAACCATGCTTCAACTGAATTATAAAAAAAACAAAAAAAAAAAACTCATGGAACAGGCCTGGACAAAAATGATGGTACCCCTAGAAAATACTGAAAATCATGTGACCAAAGGGACATGTTAATTCAAGGTGTGTTAACTAATTAGCATCACAGGTGTCTACAATCTTGTAATCAGTCAGTGGGCCTATATATAGGGCTCCAGGTAGTCACTGTGTGGCTTGGTGACATGGTATGTACCACACTCAACATGGACCAGAGGAAGCGAAGGAAAGAGTTGTCTCAGGAGATTCGAAAGAAAATTATAGACAAGCATGTTAAGGGTAAAGGCTATAAGACCATTTCCAAGCAGCTAGATGTTTGTGTGACTACAGTTGCACATATTATTCAGAAGTTTAAGATCCATGGGACTGTAGCCAACCTCCCTGGACGTGGCCACAGGAGGAAGATTGATGACAAATCAAAGAGACGGATAATTCGAATGGTAACAAAAGAGCCCAGAAAGACTTCTAAAGAGATCCAAGGTGAACTTCATGCTCAAGGAACATCAGTGTCAGATCGCACCATCCGTCGTCGTTTGAGCCAAAGTGGACTACATGGGAGACGACCAAGAAGGACACCATTGTTGAAAACAAATCATAAAAAAGCCAGACTGGAATATGTCAAACTACATGTTGACAAGCCACAAAGCTTCTGGGAGAATGTCTTATTGACAGATGAGACAAAAATGGAACTTTTTGCCAAGGCACATTAGCTCTATGTTCACAGATGGAAAAATGAAGCATATCAACAAAAGAACACTGTCCCTACTGTGAAACATGGAGGAGGCTCTGTTATGTTCTGGGGCTGCTTTGCTGCATCTGGCACAGGGTGTCTTGAATCTGTGCAGGGTACAATGAAATCTCAAGACTATCAAGGGATTCTAGAGAGAAATGTGCTGGCCAGTGTCAGAAAGCTGGGTCTCAGTCGCAGGTCATGAGTCTTGCAACAGGACAATGACCCAAAACACAGCTAAAAACACCCAAGAATGGCTAAGAGGAAAACATTGGACTATTCTAAAGTGGCCTTCTATGAGCCCTGACCTCAATCCTATTGAGCATCTTTGGAAGGAGCTGAAACATGCTGTCTGGAAAAGGCACCCTTCAAACCGGAAACAACTGGAACAGCTTGCTCATGAGGAGTGGGCCAAAATACCTGCAGAGAGGTGCAGAAGTCTCATTGACAGTTACAGGAATCGTTTGATTGCAGTGATTGCCTCAAAAGGTTGTGCAACAAACTATTAAGTTAGGGGTACCATCATTTTTGTCCAGGCCTGTGCCATGAGTTTTTGAGTTTCATTTTTTTTTATAATTCCGTTGAAGCATGGTTGAAAAGCAACGTCTGACTTTCATTGGTTAACATTCATAGAATTCTTATTTATTATTACTTTTGTCAGATTAAAGTTATATATTATGACCATTGTGAGTTTTTCTTTCATTGACTGAAGGGTACCAACAATTTTGTCCATGTGTGTATGTGTGATTATATGTATATGTTGTGAAATATATGTTTGCCAAGGTCCCGGACAAATATGTGGAATTGTATCTTTCTGTGCCTTTGGTTTATGCGGTGATGTAACACTGATTTCAGGTCGATTCTGAGGGATAGCGGGTCTTATCGCTACCTCCACACAGCCGTACTGGTAGGCGGGAACTTGCTAGTGTTCGGCGGAAACACCCACAATGATACGTCCATGAGTTACGGTGCCAAGTGCTTCTCTTCTGACTTCATGGCCTACAACCTGGGTGAGTAATTTCAGCATGGAGTCTTTATTGGCAGTAAGCAACATTTAAGAAGAGAATCATTCTTGCTTTCGTTCTAGTTTAATATACAGAGTGAAGTGTTTTGCTTCGTTGCTGCTTTTTCATTTTTATTATAGCCTCAGGTTTTGTCTGATAGAGCTTTTTTTTTTTTTTTTTTTTGTCTTTGAGCTCTTGCCGTGTTTGAGACCAGGCCAAACGATGAGTCACATGACTTATGTAGGTGTCAAGAAAAAAAAAAGCGTTTGAGTAATGTATTTCACCATCTGTGTATGATTAGACTTGGTTTAAGATACTGTATTAAAAATAAATTTTCCAGTGTTGAAAATCTTTTCATGTATGAAATCCCCCTTCACAGTTATGTCAACACATAAGCAATAAAAAAACCCATATTCTTCCTGAGAAAAACTTGCATGTACTTGCATGTGAGCAGGAGATTTCCTTTTTTTTTTTTTGAGTAATGGAATTAAGTCCATTAGAATGTGCCAAACGTTATCTGTCACTCGGTATAGAGTAAAAAGCATTTGTGTAGGTATTAATTATATATTTACTTAGCTTGTTTGGACAAGCTTTCTTCAAGATTTGAAATTTAGTAATTCTTTAATTCTTCAGCCTGATGTAATTTTAATATATACCCGATATAGGATCACACCAGATATGTGGTCTTGCAACTTGAATTCTGACCTGACTATTCTCATTCATGCCATCAGCACCGGCAGCTCAGGGATTTCACTTAAACAAAGGAGGACATTGAAGAAAATAGTCAGTGGATGGAAAGGAACCGGGTATTTAGTCAATATTAGGGGCAGTAAGTCTGTCAGAGCAAACTCTACAGACAGAGAGCAGCATTTGAGGTTATTTCAAAGAAAATGCAATGAACATGACTTCAGATAAACAGTCTTAAGTCTAAGTTCAAATGCGTGCCATTTTGGAGAACAAACACATCCAGGTTAGAGTAAAATAAATGACACTTGTAATTCTGAATGTGACGTGCAAATAACATAAAAATCAGAATTGAACAACGTGACTTGTAATGTGAATGTAACCTTACTGACAGTTTGGTAAATTCAGAAAGAGCGTGCCTGCAGAACTGTGATTTTCATGTACTCCAGCAGAGGGCAGTCTGGATTAAGTTATGAAACCACAGAAACCTCCAAAGAATGTCTTATGCTTTTAACATTTTCATTTTTTTTGTCTCTCATTTATTAGCGTTCTAGATATAAATGATAAGTGTCAGGTTTATAGCACTTTTTAGTAGTTTCGATTTAGGTGAATTGTTATCTTTTCTTTTTAATGGCCCATAGAGTTTCACACAATGTATTCCCCGTCACCTAGAATGACATGACATTACTACTAGTGATTTCAGCAGTCATGGCCCATTACATGTGAATATGACTTCTTTTTAAAAGAAGTTTCATTGTTTTATACACACATGGACAAAATTGTTGGTACCCTTCGGTCAATGAAAGAAAAACTCACAATGGTCACAGAAATAACTTTAATCTGACAAAAGTCATAATAAATAAGAATTCTATGAATGTTAACCAATGAAAGTAAGACATTGCTTTTCAACCATGCTTCAACGGAATTATAAAAAAAAAAAATGAACTCATGGAACAGGCCTGGACAAAAATGATGGTACCCCTAACTTAATAGTTTGTTGCACAACCTTTTGAGGCAATCACTGCAATCAAACGATTCCTGTAACTGTCAATGAGACTTCTGTACCTCTCAGCGGGTATTTTGGCCCACTCCTCATGAGCAAGCTGCTCCAGTTGTTTCCGGTTTGAAGGGTGCCTTTTCCAGACAGCATGTTTCAGCTCCTTCCAAAGATGCTCAATAGGACTGAGGTCAGGGCTCATAGAAGGCCACTTTAGAATAGTCCAATGTTTTCCTCTTAGCCATTCTTGGGTGTTTTGAGCTGTGTGTTTTGGGTCATTGTCCTGTTGCAAGACCCATGACCTGCGACTGAGACCCAGCTTTCTGACACTGGCCAGCACATTTCTCTCTAGAATCCCTTGATAGTCTTGAGATTTCATTGTACCCTGCACAGATTCAAGACACCCTGTGCCAGATGCAGCAAAGAAACCCAAGTACATAACAGAGCCTCCTCCATGTTTCACAGTAGGGACAGTGTTCTTTTCTTGATATGCTTCATTTTTCCATCTGTGAACATAGAGATGATGTGCCTTGGCAAAAAGTTCAATTTTTGTCTCATCTGTCCATAGGACCTCCTCCCAGAAGCTTTGTGGCTTGTCAACATGTAGTTTGGCATATTCCAGTCTGGCTTTTTTATGATTTGTTTTCAACAATGGTGTCCTCCTTGGTCGTCTCCCATGTAGTCCACTTTGGCTCAAACAACGACGGATGGTGCGATCTGACACTGATGTTCCTTGAGCATGAAGTTCACCTTGGATCTCTTTAGAAGTCTTTCTGGGCTCTTTTGTTACCATTTGGATTATCCGTCTCTTTGATTTGTCATCAATTTTCCTCCTGTGGCCACGTCCAGGGAGGTTGGCTACAGTCCCATGGATCTTAAATTTCTGAATAATATGTGCAACTCTAGTCACAGGAACATCTAGCTGCTTGGAAATGGTCTTATAGCCTTTACCTTTAACATGCTTGTCTATAATTTTCTTTCGAATCTCCTGAGACAACTCTTTCCTTCGCTTCCTCTGGTCCATGTTGAGTGTGATACATACCATGTCACCAAACAACACAGTGACTACCTGGAGCCCTATATATAGGCCCACTGACTGATTACAAGATTGTAGACACCTGTGATGCTAATTAGTTAACACACCTTGAATTAACATGTCCCTTTGGTCACATGATTTTCAGTATTTTCTAGGGGTACGATCATTTTTGTCCAGGCCTGTTCCATGAGTTTATTTTTTAAAATAATTCTGTTGAAGCATGGTTGAAAAGCAATGTCTGACTTTCATTGGTTCACATTCATAGAATTTTTTTAAATTGTTACATTTGTCAGATTAAAGTTATTTATGTGACTCATTGTGAGTTTTTCTTTCATTGACCGAAGGGTACCAACAATTTTGTCCACGTGTGTTATATATTCATTAACATATAACTTTTGAGCCTTTAAAAATAACGGTAAGTGGAAATCCATGATTGGGTAAAAGCGTAATCATGCTATTTGTTCTGTGATTTTACGTCATAGTACTCTGGAACTCCTGATTTGACAGCTTGCTGTTTTTTTGTTTTTAGGATGATCTCATTTTTAAGATAATCTGATAATCTTGCATTACGTCATGACTATATTGACTATGTGACTATATGACTATACTTTCTCTGTGTGAGAATGCTCTGAGTTGCAGTTTGCCTGAGGATAGTTAATTCCAGGGAAGTTATAATGTAGCCTGATGCTGTACTTTTTGTTGCCAGCTCAGATGGTCTAAAAAAGGTTTGTGATTAAAGGTCATGAAGCTTTTATTTTTAATCCACCTGAGTAGGTGGTATACACCTCGTACCTGACTGGTGAGTTGCAGCAGCCGTTCCTCCTGAGCTTGTCTTTGTCTGTTATTACTGCAGAAAGGAAAATTGAATTGTGTACCAAAAACAAAATTACGATTTGCAGCCAGTTACTGACACCACAATGAATATTTTAGATTTACATTTTATAGCTATATTTTATAGCTTATTTGCTCTGTACCTGGTTTTGCTCTGTTTCATCCCATTTGTTCTGTACTTGTTTCTATGATTTAAAATCATTTTGCTCCATTTGAGTTATTCCCTCCTGTCTCTACATACATGAAGTTGGATTTATTTAGGGCTTCAGTATAATCGATTACATAAATACGTCGACTCACATTAGGTGCGTCCATGCATTGCACGGTTTTCTTCCGTGCCCAGTGTTGTTGCCGCATGGTGGAATATAGGACTATATCCCTAAATATCCAATGTGTGGGAATTCTTTAAAAGGACTCCTAATAAAATGTTGCTGTGGCTCACCGCAGTGCATGCACACACACACACACACACACACACACACACAAAAAGACACACACAGCACACGCATGTCAATGCTCATTCTCTCAGCTTGAGACCGCCATCTAAGTGGGTATTAGAGTAAGTGTTGGTGCGTGTCTCAGGAGCAGATGCTAACTGCTAGTCTTTCAGAACCGCTTTCCTTTGGCAGGTTATAATAGAATAATAGAATATGTGCATCTAGACTTATGTGATGGAATATGTGCGTCTTACGTTTCATAAATGTATATGATAAAATGTAACTGATTTTATTTTGTGGGTGGAGGGGCTCATGAAGAGGCTAGCTTCGTGCAAGGTTTTTTATTATTATTATTTTTTGTTGTTCATAAACACCCCACCTGGTCTCTACACTTATTAAACTTATTTATATTTCATGTGTGAATTTTTTCATTTGGAAATGTAATATTGTTTGAGGAAATGCTTGTATAAAAGGTAAAAAGCCTACACATCAAATCTATGGATATTATTTATCACTCACTCATCATCTATACCGCTTAATCCTGTATTTCAGGGTCACGGGGGGCCTGGAGCCTATCCCAGGAGACTTGGGGCACGTGGCAGGGTAGACCCTGGACAGGGTGCCAATCCATCGCAGGGCACAGACACACACATACACTCATTCATTCACACACTACGGGCAATTTGGGAACGCCAATTAGCCTAACCTACATGTCTTTGGACTGTGGGAGGAAACAGGAGTACCCGGAGGAAACCCACCAAGCATGGGGAGAGCATGCAAACTCCACGCAAACAGAGACGGGAATCGAGCCTGGCCGGGGATAAAACCGCGGACCCTGGCGGTGCAAGCGACAGTGCTAACCTACACTACACCACTGTGCCGCCTGGATATTATTTATTTGCAAGTTAATGAAATGATTAATCATCCAACCATAAAATAAAATAATAATCGACTAGTTGGGGCAGGGGAAAAAAGGAATAGTCCAAAAGATTAATTCATTTAAATAAATAAACGAATTCATTTAAATAAATAAATTAATTTGTTGGATGTGGCTCTAAATTTCACCCTGCTATTGTATATTCGGGCAGTTAGAAATGACGGTTATACGACCAGCTTATCAGTTGTATACATGATGTTCCTGAATATATCATGGGATCTTCTCAGGAAATTCTCTGTGAATGTCAGACAGGTCTTCCCCAGACACTCAAGATACACCACAAGTGGATTTTTCCATGAAGGCCTTGAAGTGATTGCTAAGCGGGGGCAACACTACAGAGAGAGTGAGGGAGAGAGAGAGAGTATGATCCAAACTCTGTACAAATTAGGATTTTCTCCCCGGCTTAAGGGCTATTGTGGCATGCTCAAAATAGAAATACAGTGGAACCTCGGATTGCGAGTAACGTGGTTTACGAGTGTTCCGCAAACTGAGCAAAGATTTTTATAAAAAAATGTAATCGGAAAACGAGCAAGTATTAGTTTACGAGCGCAGAGTATCATGTATCACGCATGAGACTCTTATTTTGACACCGAGCGTCACTCTCACCTCCCGCCCCCCCACCATGGCTTCGCAAACACACAAACTCTGCTCGTCTCTTATGCGTGTGCGTAATTTGACACACGCACACAGACGCTCTTTTTGCCTTTTCTCCCCCTCCCCGGCTTCACAATCACACAGAAACTCTGCTCTGTCGCGATTCTTTTTAAAGGTAAGGTGCTGGTTCATTTGTTTTTTTTTTTTGTTTTTTTACTTTACAGTAGTGATTCCGTTAATATACGCTCATGCCAGTGTCAGGGAGATTTCTTTTTTCCTGTTAAAACGGTGTTTCCGTTGTGTGTGTGTTTGTTTGTTGTGAATCTTAAAAAGCGAGGTGGGGAGAGGAAGGAGGAGTGTTACTGTGTAAAAGGAGGCGAGGGAAGGGGCTAATTCCACACAAACACACACACACACACACACACGGTGCCTGCGCGAAACGAAAACACTTATCTGTCAGGATTTATTTGTACTTTTTTTAAAGGTAAAGTGCAGATTAATTTTTTATTTTCATTTTATAGATTGTATTAATTATTTTTATGTATTTAATTTTGGGGCTGTGGAACGAGTAATTTGAGTTTTCATTATTTCTTATGGGAAATGATGATTTGGTTTACGAGTGTTTTGGAATGCGAGCCCACTTCCAGAATGAATTATGCTCGTAATCCAAGGTTCCACTGTAACCACATTCCTTTTTCAAACGGGTTTACTGTCCCTTGAGTAGTTTTCCTGTCATCTACTGGGATTTCTACCTCCCTGAGCCTTTTCTGTGTTTGCATGTTCTGTGGAGGCTCCACATTAATGTGGGAAAACCTGTATGCGAAATCATGGGATGTAGCAGTATTTAGTCATGTTGATCTGTGAAGTGGAAATTAGTGACCCAAAGCAAAGTTTAAAAACAATGTACAAGTTTTTCATTTATGTTGTTTCACTTTTTTATATTGAAATACATTTGTAAAAAAGATCTAAATGTGCCTAAATTAGATGGCACAGTGGCTTAGTGGTTACCACTGTCTCCTCGCACCTCTAGGTTCCGGGTTTGATTCCCGCCTCAGGTATGTGTGCTTGGAATTCTCCCCGTGCTTAGTGGGTTTTCTCCGGGTACTAAGGTTTCCTTTCACAGTCTAAAGACACGTGAATTAGGCTGATTGGCGCCCCAAAGTGCCCATAGTGTGTGAATGTAATTGCCACCTGTCCTGGGTGTACCCACCCACCTGCCCTAAGTCTACCTTAAGCTACCTGTAACCCTGTATACGGGATGAAGCGGTATAGACGAGGAGTGAGTGAGTGTATATAAATTGCACCTGTATTCTATTTTCAGTAATGGAAATTTCAGTAGGAAAAAGGCAACAACTCACAACCTTCTGTATAAGTTTTTAAAAACATGATTTATGCAAAGATATACAATATGTGGGCTTATAATTAAGGGGTCGATAATGGCTGCTTGTTATTTTATGTTATGCTTTTTACTCTGTCCATTCCAGCATGTGATGAGTGGACTGTGCTGGCCAAACCTGAACTTCATCATGATGTCAACCGCTTTGGACATTCCGCTGTCTACGCCAATGGGTAAACCAAATCTCTTTAAATATTTCAATGGTCACATAATCAAATAACTCGCATTGGGTTTCTATAGTTCATATTGTGGTCAAACATTGGATTTCACGTGAACGTGAAAGCAAAAGCTCACCTCCTGTGCTGTAATTTCTGTATTATGCCATGCTGAAGAAAAGCTACCTGTTAGTACATACACACATCTGTTTATATTTCAGGATGTAGTTTTGATCTTCAATACACTTTGGGACTTTTCTATTCCATGCATGTCAAGTAATCCCATTGGGGCAAATTCCTGCAGTAATGTACTTTAACACAGAGTTTTCAGATTAATCTCTATATATCCCTAATCCAGAAATATAAAACAGAAATTCAGTTTGGCATACCGCCAGTGCCCGGTGGATGGTGTTTGGGTGCCCGGTGTAGCAGGCAGCCAGTGTAGTAGGCGTCCTTCACTGTGTAACAGTGGGCAGTATTATCAAATGTTACACTAGCCAGCAGCATCACCACCTTTTATGTTATAATGTGAGATAGTAATATATCTGCCGAAACACTGGAGCAGCGTGATGAGCGGCAGAGGTACTTATCTAGGGCTTGGATACCATCAAGGTAGAACGTTTTCTTAGTTAGTATGCCTGAGCCATGTTTGGACTGCCTGCTTCACGTCAGGCCTCAGAGGAACTCCTTTACTGGCCCAAACATGAGGAAATGGCTTGGAGTGAGGTTAGGACTGTATGGGGGATGTGGCAATAACTCCCAGACAAGTTCTTGCAATGAGCAAGTGGTGTTTGGATAATTGTGTCTACAGTTCCCAAAGACAGATGTGTCTCTTCCATAAATTGGTGAAAAGTTATCTGTCGATTTTCAAGGATCAAATGTTCCTTGAACATTGCAGGAACAACTGCAGTGGGCTCTGAGCCACCTCCGCCAGGATCGTCATTCACAGGATTACAGCCTCCTTGAAAAATGTTTTAGTGCGGCTAAGAGTCTGATCATAGTACTGTGCTTGAAGTCTTCAGTAAATGTCAATCAGTTTTACACCTTCATTCATGGGAAATTCATCACAAGATGTGACTTGAGCTTCGTGTTTACCTTACTTCAAACTGTTAAATGCAAATCAACAGGCACATTTATGTGAAGATATACAACTGCATGTACTCAGTAGTAACCTACAAGGCTTGTTTATTTTCTCTCGTCTCTGTACACACTGTACAATAATCGTTCCTGCTCTTGTGACGCATCTCTTTCACATAATCTCTCTTACTTGTCTATAAAGGAGGATGGAACTTCACTCATCAGCTCGTCGTTAATGATCGATGTCCTGAATTTCCGCCTAGCATTTTTATCTCGGTTCATATCCTACACTCTTAACTTTTATTTCTGGTTATCCTCGTCGTCTTCTTTATCTTCTGACTGCTCACTGTCAGGTATAAAATTCTCTCTTCTCTCTCTCTCTCTCTGTTTTCTATCTCAGAACGATGTACGTGTACGGAGGCTTTAACAGCCTGATGCTGAGTGACATGTTGAGGTTTACTCCCGCGAGCTGTTCTGCTTACACTGAAACCGAGTGTGTGATGGCTGTCCCAGGTGTGTGGTGTTTGTGGAATTCCTCCACCAATACGTGCCATCCCTGGGAGACGGGTAAACTACAAGACCAAGAGATGTGCCCTCCACGAGTGTGTAAGTAGCACTACACTTTTAACATTAGTGCACTGGTCAGCGTTTGGCTGTTCTGTGGATAAGGACTGTGGAATTTCTTGTCAAAGCGCTAAGTTTCTCTAGGATTTCATAGAAGTATATAGTTTGTATATCTTGTCTGTACAAACTGCTCAAAATAGGGGTGTAAATCTCAGGTTTTTACCGGGAATCACCAGGGACCATGCGATCCAATATCACGGTACCCAGGTGTCGATTTAATTTGTGTTGGGATTTTGTCACAATTTTATTGATATCCTAATTTTATATATGTATATGCATAGCCTGCAGGATCATAGAGTAACGGCAACATTTTCCCCATTTTCAAATGCAAACACATATAAATTATGAGAGTCGACTTGGCGATACATGAATTATTGCCACACAAATGAATCATGAAACAGATATTAATCTTTTCTTTTTCCCCATATCTATGATGCAGTATGATTTTACTTCACAAGTATATGCTACTGTACTTTGATTTTCTAGTCTCTAATTGATGCGTGAGTTTATTCATATTTCAGGGTACAATTACTGTAAATTTGCAGTATAGTTAAAGTGCTGGAGTTGTGAGCTAATTACTACTTACTAATCTATTTACATATAAATATACAAATATTTTTTACACACAAGTTGTTGTTTTTTTTTTTTTTTGCTGATAATGAATGCATAATCAGTTGTAATCAATAATAATTTATGATTTTTGCTTTGTTTCATTTCAGTCCTTGTCTTTAAAATTGATGCATCAGTCTAAATAATCTGATCATTACACTCCTAGCTGGAAAGCATTTTTTTTTTTTTTTAAACAACTGTGTGTGTGTTTGTGTGTTTCAGATGTTAGCAGTGATAAGTGTGACCAGTACACTGACTGCTACAGCTGCACAGTTAACAGCAATGGATGTCAGTGGTGCTCTGAGCGCTGTGTGGCCGTCCACATCAACTGCACTGCTTCATCGGTGAGACTGGACATTAATGTTTGCAGTGAGGAATGGATCTCGGCATGGTGGACAGGAATGGTGTTAATGTTTAATTGAAGTCACAGGCATGCAGTAAGATAGATTGGTATAAACTGTATATAGGAATATGGGGTAGAAAGTGATAGGTGAGTGAAAGATGTGAAATATTTAATGGAGGAATTAAAAATAATGTAATAAAAAAATTAAACTAAGAAAATCTAATTTTGCATCAGTGTTTTAAAGTGCTTGCTTATTTCTTCACTCACTACAGGGTTCAATAACCGAATATGAATCGTGTCCTAAAGGTGTCCACTCCTATATGTGTAATAAAAAGACCAGCTGTAAGAGCTGTGCTACTGACCCAAACTGCCAGTGGGAAGCCAGGAACCAGGAATGCATCTCTCTGCCTGGTACTGACTGTATTACACGTTATTGCATGATATTTGTTCATACCTGCTTCAAAATGTAATTCAAGGGCATTTTGTTTTTGTGATAAAAGAGCATGAGTGGTTTGAAAAGGTGCTTAATCAAGTTTTGAAATTTGGAGACAGAATGGTGAAACTGAGGCAAATAAAAAGTTTAATTATTAAACAATTCATAACATAACTACTTACTTGTGAATGATGAAACGGTGCTGCGTTTCTTGTCCTGTAGAGAATATCTGTGGGGAAAGCTGGCACCTGGTGGGTAACTCGTGTATGAAGCTCATCACGGCTAAGGAATCATATGACAACGCCAAGCTGGCCTGCCGCAGTCACAGCGCCGTGCTTGCCTCACTAACCACCCAGAAAAAGGTGCAATTTGTCCTCAAAGAGCTGCAGAGCAGAAGTGCACACGTGAGTGAGGCTCTAAATCAAGTAGGCAGTTACTTTCCCTGATGGCTTATTATCTTGACCTTTTCTGTTTACTCATGGTTTTGTATTTGTATTAACTGGTGGTATTTGACATGTGCTTTAAAAAAAAAAAAAATCAATTGTTTGTCACTGCTGTGTGTGTTTGTGTGCGTGCTTGTGCAGTCTAAACTAGTAACTCCATGGGTTGGTCTAAGGAAGGTGAATGTGTCGTACTGGTGCTGGGAGGACATGTCTCCGTTCACTAACACCACGCTGCAGTGGTTACCTGGAGAACCAAGCGATGCTGGCTTTTGTGGCTACCTGGCCGAGCCCAGTTCCAGCGGCCTGAAGGCAGCACCCTGCATCAACTCCTTCAACGGCAGCCTGTGTGAAAGATCAGGTAAACACACATGACCCAGTCATCATATTTTGCCGATTTGTTGATGTTAAGCTGAAGGGATTGGGATCATCAGAGACCACCTTGTACGATATTATTGCGATACTTGGTTGCTGATTCAGTTTGTGCTGTGATTCTTTAAGTACCGTGATGTTATCAATATCACAATCTGTTTTTTGTTCTAGATTTTTTTTTTTTTTTACAACCAAACCAACTTGGCAAACAAGTTGTGCTGCATGCCAATGTTTAAATAGTTTAGAGAGCACCACCTACAAGAATATAGAGGAACTGCAACCATTTTATCATCACCTTAAATGCAAATATACAAATATTAAAAACTTGAATTGTATTCATTGTGATCATACATGACCTGCCACACAAAATCACAATCTGCAACTGAACTGATTTCCCTCCATCTCTATTAAACTGACAGTAGACTATAATGTGACTCATTAATAATTTATTTCCATTTATCTCAGTATTGTTAAACACTCAGAAGGTCTTGATTAATTTTCTGTAACAGAACTACTGTTTGTAGTTCCAGGTGTAAATGATATGCACACACTTGTTCACAGAGACTATTTAAAGAAAAACATCCACTCATTGATACAAACACAAAACTTTATGACACTTTTATTTAAAATTTTATGGTGTAAAAGTAATTAAAAATGTTTAAAAATGCTGTTGTACCAAAATAATCTAATAATCCCTGAGTAGATTACTTTCCTGTAACAGCAGGTGTCATCTTTAATTTAATTCTTTTCATCATCCTAAAAACAGGGCACTGAAAATCATCATGGAATCATTAAGTTGTACCTGTCTTTTTCTCTCCGTGTGTGATCCAGCAAACCACAGTGTGAAGCAGTGTCGAACTCCCTGTGCTCTGCGCTCCTCCTGTAGTGAGTGTACGAGCGGAGGTGCAGAGTGCATGTGGTGCAGTAATATGAGGCAGTGTGTTGACTCCAACGCTTACGTCGCTTCCTTCCCCTTTGGTCAGTGCATGGAATGGTACACCATGAACAGCTGCCCACGTATGTATTCATACCCCTCTTTTTACTAGAGATTTGTTTAAGTTACAAATCTGGATTCATACCATATACATATAGAGTCAAATAAATTTCTGTATCAAATAATTGTCACAGAAATTACAATGTTTTCTAATGAATGTTTAAATGACGCTCTACTAATACATGTTTAGTGAACACAGAAATATTTCTTATATTTACATTTATTTACAGATTGATAAACCTGAATTTACAAAATCGCTCAACTTCCCTGATGTTGTTTGATTAAAAAAAAAAAAAAAGACAAAATGGCATTCCCTGCAGCCTATCAGATGTCTTGTACAATTTTAGCCAATAATAAGAATGGAAATTTGAGGGTGTGAGTGAAGGTGACATTGCGTTACATCTGCACAGTATGCATGTGTACTGCCACATCAATAACCATGCTACTAGTAAATTTTCAAACCCGGATATATATTTACCTAATTTCTCTAATCATGCTCGAGTTTTAGGTTTCAACAGAATCATATCAAATATAATTCACTTTTCCCCTTCTTTTCATGGCTATAGCATGAACCACGGAGTTGCCAATAGTTCTTGAAAATATATTTGTGTGTAATATGTGTTTAATTTTGTGTGTGTCCACAGCGGAAAATTGCTCTGGATATAGGACGTGTTCACAGTGTCTGGATCAGCCTGGTTGTGGATGGTGCACTGACCCCAGTAATACAGGGCGGGGCCAGTGCATGGAGGGATCATACCGTGGACCAATCCAAAGCCTCCTTCATGCCCCTTCATCATCAAGACCTTCCCTCGTACCAGCCCCTCAGGCTCTGTTGAATGTGAGCTGGTGTCCACATGAGACCAAGTACAACTGGTCCTTCATCCAGTGTCCAGGTAGAAATACCAGTACTCGCACATGGTTGCCTGCTCACTTTTCTTTGGACACTTTTTTCTTTATGTTTGAACATATTTTGAGATTGCGTCAGTTCTCACACCATGTCTGTCCCCTCTCTCCCTAAAGCATGCCAGTGTAATGGCCACAGTGCGTGTGTCAATGAGAGTATTTGTGAGAGATGTGAAGATCTCACCACTGGCAAGCACTGTGAGAGCTGCATATCCGGTTATTATGGTGACCCCACCAACGGGGGCAGCTGTCAGCGTAAGTGATTCGATGGAATGTAGCACTTAAGGCTCATTTGAAGTTGTAGGTACAACAGACTGCAAACTGTGTCTCTGTATGTGTGTTTTACAGCCTGTAAGTGTAATGGTCATGCCAGCATGTGTAATTCAAACAATGGGAAGTGTTTCTGCACCACCAAGGGCATTAAAGGAGACCGCTGCCATCAGTGAGTAACACATTCTCTCTCTTACACACACACACACACACACACAAGCAGTTAAAAACTTTAAAAAGCCATGCAGCTTAATTATTCCCTTTAGCTAAATACAGTACAGGCGTTTATTTCTTACATCTTCTGTAGTGAGAAGCATGGCCTTCACCTCCTGGCTTTTTTTATCTGCGAAACATTAGCATAGATTGAAGGCAGCCTTTATTGCTGGGTGGGGAATATGAACCAGATGCACTTGAGCAGGCTTCCCTATACTTCGACATTACGTGTTCATTAATATTTTTGTCACTGATTCATTGTAGCAGTGTGACTGACTCATCCCAGTGTATTAGCTCCACTTCCACATGCATACGCAAGCAAATCTTAGTAGCGCAGGGTCAAGCAACTCTTGGGGAACAATCAAGGAAACTCCAGAATACTAACTCCTAATACCATTCACCATAATTTCATTTGCATACACTCTCAAGTGTACCTGTACTCTTTGTTTTCATTTAACTAAAACCAATTTAATTTGACTTGTACCAAACTTGTGAGCTTACTGTGCTATCTTATTTAACATGTAAGTTCTTTGTTATTATATATATATATATATATATTCACATTTATGTACTTTTTACCTGTTACCACCCCCTCCTTATCTCTTCATTTATCCCTCAGGTGTGAAGTGGAGAACCGTTACCAGGGCAACCCTCTAAAAGGAACCTGCTATTGTGAGTGTACTAAAGCAGAAGCAATTACATAACACAGGCTGATTGAGATTTGGCCGGCTCTTTACAAAGAGCTCAAGTAGTTTAACCATTTCCTAAATGACACATCTCGGCCTCTTGCTTCTCTTGCAGTGGGTGCTTTTTGGGTCAAAGTAGCGCAAAGGATGGCACTGGGGTTGCTCAGGAAGTTTGCATCCAGTCTAGTTAATCCCAATGTTAAGAAGTAGAACATGTATAAATCATCACTTCCTCTGCTCCTGTAAAGAAGGAGAAGCCACTAATTTCGTCTCTGAACAGCACACACATCCATCAACTACTTAAGCACTTACAAAGCTTAACTAGAACACACAGTACCCTGACTCCTGGGTGCTGGGAGGGCTGGGACTGAGCTAGGTTGAGGCTGTAGAGACTGAGATGAGTTTGTGCATGTGTATTCAGACAGGTCTGATTAAACGTATCAGAAGTTCTCTAGAAAACTTCAATTTTTTAAAATAATGATCTGATTCAGTCTAAATGGTAAATGTGTAATATGTAAATATAGGTTCATTTATAGTGAAGTGTTAATTAATGTAATTTAATATATCATTAGTTTAAGATGACCTTTAAGAAATAGACATGCCTAACCACTCTGTGCCTCTTGCACACAGACACTTTGCTAATAGACTACCAGTTCACCTTCAGCCTGACTCAGGAGGATGACCGCTACTACACCGCCATTAATTTTGTAGCCACACCAGACGAGGTGAGCTGCAAACTTGCTCTCAATTTATATACATATATTATGTCTGCAACCAGCCAGGTACAAAGAGAAATATAAATAAAATGGGGTTGTTTCTAAACCATTAACATCTGTTCATCCATATGATGCATATTAAGCTTAAGCTTGCACAGACTCAGTGTACACATTAGGATTATTCCATTTATCCAATCATTTGGCAGCAGCACAATGCAAAAACATGCTGATACAGGTGATGAGCTTCAGGTAATGTTTACAGAAACATCAGAATGAAGGGAAAAGTGTGATCCCTGTGACGTTAATCGTGGGATGGTTGTTGATGCCTGCAGCTGAGCTCCTGGACTTTTCAAACACAGCAGTCTCTAATGCAGGGGTCGGCAACCTTTGGCATACTGCCACCATATTTATTTTTGTAGAAATGTTCAAGTGCCATCTTAGCAGTGAGCCAAATCAATCATTGGCTGTTGTACAGCCTGTCCATGGTAATTTAGTTTGATAGACAGTACCACCTCCTGCTCACATTTCCCACAGAAAAATCACAGTGCATCTGTTCAGGTTTGGTGAATGATGGCAACCCTGCTGGCTGAGACAGCTAAAGTAAAGCTTTAGGCATTTTAGCCCTCACGGATAAAAGAGTGGGTTTTTTTTTTAGAAAGACAGAGTGGTGTGTACTTAGTTTTAAAAATGTTGTTGGCCAAAGTTGGGTGTTAAGCACCATTGTGAGCCAAAGCACAAGAAATCATTTAAAATATCAGGCAGAGAAGGCAAAATCTATCCAATATGCCATGTCCAGTTGTGGGAGGCCAACCCTCAAAGTTTTTATTAGTCAAATAATAAACTGTGACCCATTTACTGATGGTATTTTATATTATATATCTGTATGTATGTATTTATTTATGTTTGGATGCATGTGTGTATCTACAGGGTGGGCCATTTATATGGATACACCTTAAAATTCAAATTCAAATTTTATTTGTCACATACACAATCCTACACAGTACGATATATGCAGTGAAATGCTTAGGCAACTGCCCTGACCTAAGAGAATAAAATTAAATAAAATATAGAATATAAAATGTAAAATGTAAGAATATAAAATATAAAATGTAAGTAAGTAATAAAATAAAATGGGAATGGTTGGTGATATTAACGTCCTGTTTGTGGCACATTAGTATATGTGAGGGGGCAAACTTTTCACGACGGGTGGTGACCATGGTGGCCATTTAGAATTCGGCCATCTTGGATCCAACTTTTAGGAAGAGGGTCATGTGACACATCAAACTTATTGGGAATTTCACAAGAAAAACAATGGTGTGCTTGGTTTTAACATAACTTTATTCTTTCATGAGTTAATTACAAGTTTCTGACCACTTATAAAATGTGTGCTGCCCATTGTGATGGATTGTCAATGCAACATTCTTCTCCCACTCTTCACACACTGATAGCAACACCGCAGGAGAAATGCCAGCACAGGCTTCCAGTATCCGTAGTTTCAGGTGCTGCACATCTCGTATCTTCACACCATAGACAATTGCCCTTCAGATGACCCCAAAGATAAAAGTCTAAGGGGGTCAGATCTGGAGACCTTGGGGGCCATTCAACTGGCCCACGACGACCAATCCACTTTTCAGGAAACTGTTCATCTAGGAAGGCTCGGACCTGACACCCATAATGTGGTGGTGCACCATCTTGCTGGAAAAACTCAGGCAACGTGCCAGCTTCAGTGCATAAAGAGGGAAACACATCATCATGTAGAAATTTCAAATATCCAGTGGCCTTGAGGTTTCCATTGATGAAGAATGGCCCCACTATCTTTGTACCCCATATACCACACCATACCATCACTTTTTTTTGTTCCAACAGTCTTGGAGGGATCTATCCAGTGTGGGTTAGTGTCAGACCAATAGCGGTGGTTTTGTTTGTTAACTTCACCATTCACATAAAAGTTTGCCTCATCACTGAACAAAATCTTCTGCGTGAACTGAGGGTCCTGTTCCAATTTTTGTTTTGCCCATTCTGCAAATTGTGTGCGCCGATCTGGGTCATCCTCGTTGAGATGCTGCAGTAGCTGGAGTTTGTAAGGGTGCCATTTGTGAGTAGCTAATATCCGCTGAAGGGATGTTCGACTAATGCCACTCTCCAGTGACATGCGGCGATTGCTACGCTGTGGGCTCTTGCTGAATGAAGCTAGGACAGCCACTGATGTTTGTTCATTAGTGACAGTTTTCATGCGTCTGCATTTTGGCAAATCCAACACTGAACCAGTTTCACGAAACTTAGCAAGCAGTTTGCTAACTGTAGCATGGAGATGGGTGGTCTCGTAGGGTGTCTTGCATTGAAATCTGCTGCAATGACCCGGTTACTGCGTTCACCAGATATCAACACAATTTCGATTCGCTCATCACGTGTTAACCTCTTCGACATGTCAATGGCTGTGAACGAAGGGAAACTTGTAAATAACTCATGAAAGAATCAAGTTACGTTAAAACCAAGCACACCATTGTTTTTCTTGTGAAATTTCCAATAAGTTTGATGTGTCACATGACCCTCTTCCTATTGAAAAAACAAAAGGTGGATCGAAGATGGCCGACTTCATAATGGCCACCATGGTCACCACCCATCTTGAAAAGTTTGCCCCCTCACATACACTAATGTGCCACAAACAGGACGTTAATATCACCAACCATTCCCATTTTATTAAGGTGTATCCATATAAATGGCTCACCCTGTATATATCTTGGTTAGCACAGGAGTTACTAAAGGCTCAAAGAGACAATCAGATCAATAATATATTTTGGCATATCACATAAGTTTTACATGCCAAAGAAATGGCAAAAAATGTTTGTGCACACCAAATAGCTCCAGTAAAAAAAAACTCTGTGGTGATTTAGCATTTTATGTGACGAACATGGACTTGAATGATACCGCACATGCTTAAAGCCAATGTCTGGCACAAAAGGTGAGGACATAGTCAAGGTATTTATGGAACATCTTGAGGCGGGAGGAATTGACATAAGAAAGATTTTTGCAGTGACAACAGATGGTGCCCCCGCCATGGTCGGGAAACAGAGGGGAGCTGTCAAATTAATTAAGGAAAAAGTCGGCCACCTTATCATGAGACTCTACTGCATAATACTCCAAGATATTCTTCTTGCAAATATGTCAAATTCAGATCCTAATGAGGTTATTGCTACTTATTAACTTAAGCAATCTGCTATGACACACAGACCGTGCAAACACAAAGATACCCCTCTCCAAAGCCACGTTATGCAGAACTCAAGGACGAGAAGTGGGTTGTAAAACTTTTATTAATAACAATTTGCAGCCATTTGGATTAATCCCTTAAAATGACCATTACAGTATCCTGATTATGATAAAAATAATGTTAAGCATGTAGCCTATGTGGACGGAATAAAATCTTAGTATTGTCGGAAATGTTCTTGTGATGTCTGGTCTAGAACATTAGAGCAGGAATCACATGGAGTGCCAATAATGTTCTAGAGTTTCTAGAGTGAGTGACAGTTATTTCGGTGAAACACCTTGTTTATTGGCATTTTATGATAAACCAGGAAGGATATAGTAAGTGAAATAACTCTTCTTAACAACTGTGTTGAGCAGAAAAGCATCTCAGCATGCACAAAACCATCATTGTGACTACATGGAAGTTCTTGACCTGTATCTGCATGAGGTTTTGTGTTGTACTGGTGCCACATGATTTGATCACTACACGACTATGCAAGTTTACAGGTGTTCCTCGTATGCAGTCAGTGTAATATACAGTGTGCAGCTATGTCACATTATGTTGTGATTGTTAATACAGCAATTTTGCTGGTCAAACTTACAATTCTACTGCAATTAACCTGCCTAGCTCTTGTTTTGAATCCTGAAAATTCTGCTCTCTCTGAGGCTATAAATCGTCTAGACAGTTATTTTAAAAACATTATGTAATTCCACCTGTGAATTACATTTTGCAAACACAGGGATTCATTTTCATAATGAGACTTTTTTCAGGCTTCATATCTAAGCTTGTTTGATGTTGTTATAATAATGTGTATAATAATGCAGCACTCATTCTGAGAAGCACCTATAATTAACCTCCACTCACTGCAGTGGCCTGTAATCCCAGTTGTAGTTTAAACATTACTGTAACAACAATGAATTTAGAAGATGTCAGTTTTAGAAAAAGGAGTTTAAACTTACATAGTTTACATTTTTAAAATGTCCCGTGATTGTGAAAGTGCCAAGAAAAGCTCTAGCCATTTTTTTTTGCTATATTTACTTATTACATTTATTAATTACTTTTTGTATTTCTGTAGCAAAATCGAGACCTGGACATGATCATTAATGCCTCGAAGAACTTTAACCTCAACATCACCTGGGCAACCAGCTTTGCCGGTATAAAATTCTCAAATTGAGCATGATAAGATTTTGCTTCATGTAGGCTTTCAGTTTGTGGTTTTCTTTTTCCTCATCTCTAACATCTTTTTTTTTTTTCCTTAAAATTTCCCTTAGCTGGCACTCAGTCTGGAGAAGAGATTCATATCGTCTCCTGCAGCAATATAAAAGAATTCAAGGACAGCTTCTCCAATGAAAAATTTGATTTTCGGAGCAATGTTAATATCACCTTCTTCGTTTACGTCAGCAACTTCACCTGGCCAATCAAAATACAGGTATGCATTAGTGAGTGACACTGTTACAGGGGTCACCTAGGTGTATATACTGGGGTTATTTCTGAACATTTATGGGTCTTAAGTGACACCCTATGGGGTGGCCCTACATCTGCACAAACCATGGAATCTTACAAACATTGAAGTTAGAGCAGATGCATCAAGAGGGGTACAAGGCATTAACAGGGCAGCCTGGCATAACAGTTTATTCCATAACAGTGGGTGGTCCAGCTGAAGATATAAATGTCTGGTGGCCTTTGGAAAAAACAAATACATTTACAAATACTCATGATGTAGAAGTAATAAAACAATAGACATTAAATCACTTAGCCCTGGTTTCAGTAAGATTATCATTCCAGCTACAGTTCTGCACAAAAAAAAAACTCCAAGAAAAGTAACCCAACATGCCTTTACATAGAAGTGGGTAGAATTTTTTTATTTATATATTTTATTTATTAAGTCACTAATATGCCCCAAGAGATCAGAGCTGCTCCAGCGGCACAAGGGGGAACCGACACAATAATGGTCTTAATGTTTTGCATTGTAATAGTAACGTTAATGTTAAATTAACATTAATATTTAATGTTAATGTATTTAAAGTTAGCTGATCGGTGTATATACAGGGTGCCCCAAAAGTTTCCATATTAACACTTTTTAGCAAAATGACTTAAACTATAGAATATTTTCACTTATTAAAGTGCCAATTTTTTTGTTGACTTTACTCTTACTGTATCTTTACTTTAGTGTTCATAAATCTTGCCTTTTTAGACCTTTTGGCATGGACAGGCACCTGTATTTTTTAAAGGGAATGTATTTTCCATATATGCTGATTTAAGGGGATTTGTTCAATTGAGTGTTGCTGTATACAAAAGCACATAAAAGGTTGGAATTTGTGGGATTTATCAATGCCATTGCATTCCACTGTGCATATGCACATGAGAAATACCAGTCAAGTCAAGTCAATTTTATTTATATAGCGCTTTTAACAATTGACATTGTCGCAAAGCAGCTTTACACAATAAAAAGAAGTAAGTTTGTATGCAATGTGTATGAATCAAAATGATAAGACTGTCCCTGATGAGCAAGCCGAGGGCGACGGCGGCAAGGAAAACCTCCCCGAGATGGTAACTGGAAGAAACCTTGAGAGGAACCAGACTCAACAGGGAACCCATCCTCATCTGGGTGATAACGGATAGCAGGGATTGATCAGCATAATAATGTGTACTGGAAGTTCAGTGTAACAGGAGATGTGTTAAAATTAAAAGGAGTCCAGTTTGTTCCTGAAGGCTCAGGTAGACTGTAGGAGATTCCAATCCTGAGCTATCGAACAACTGAAGTCACGGGTCCCCAGAGCATCAATCGATGATAGGACAGTCTTAATGGAAACCATCCCCAGCCACCATACGAATCCAGGCAGACCACACGGGGCATCCATGCGACGAGATCTCCAACCAGAAGCAGGACTCCAGGACGGGTTAGACGGGTCCAGAGGGCAGAGGTGTCTGGATCACTGGCAACTCAGGAGCGAACATGTATAGCTCGACAGAGACAGAGAGAGGGAAAGGAGAGAGGGAGAGAGAGAGAGGAGAGAGCAGAAAAGGAGAGAACAGAAAATAAGGAGAGATGGCAGTTAGGTATGGTCACAGTCAATATGTATAAGGTGAATGTATTCAGTGCAAAGTGCAAGCAGGGACTCCGGCAGGACTAACTATAACAGCATAACTAAAAGGGAGAGCCAGAAGGAAACACAGACATGAGGGCTCCCTGAGATGTAAAGCAACCAATCACCTCACCGTCAACAAACCTGAGTGAACAATGAGAGTGGGGAGGACAGCATCTAAACATACCAGTTCACCAGAATACTCTACGTCCATGAGTCCCCCAGATCTGCTCCTTTACCTAAGGTTAATCTATTTACAAAAATGCTTGGCTAAATAAATGGGTTTTTAGCCTAGACTTAAACACTGAGACTGTGTCTGAGTCCCGAACATTAATAGGAAGACTATTCCATAACTTTGGGGCTTTGTAGGAAAAAGCTCTGCCCCCTGCTGTAGTTTTAATAATACGTGGTACTGACAGGCAGCCTGCATTCTTTGATCGAAGTAGGCGTGGCGGATCGTAAGACACTAACAGTTCACTCAAATACTGTGGCGCGAGACCATTTAGTGCTTTAAATGTCAGAAGTAGTATCTTAAAATCGATGCGAAATTTCACAGGGAGCCAATGTAGTGTAGATAAGATAGGGGTGATGTGCTCGTATCTTCTGGTTCTAGTGAGGACTCTCCCTGCTGCATTCTGTACTAACTGAAGCTTGTTTATACACCTAGTTGAACAACCAGACAGTAAGGCGTTACAATAGTCCAACCTAGAGGTGATAAAAGCATGAACTAGTTTTTCTGCATCATTTAGTGACAATATGTTTCTCATCTTGGCAATATTTCTAAGGTGAAAGAAAGTTATCTTGGTAATATTATCTACATGTGCTTCAAACGAAAGGCTGGAATCTATAATCACACCAAGGTCTTTTACTGTTGCATTTGATGGAACAGAAAGGCCATCTAAAGTCACAGTGTGATCAGAAAGCTTACTTCTAGCTACTTGTGGTCCTATGACCAGAACTTCTGTCTTATCAGGATTAAGCAGAAGAAAATTAGTTAACATCCAATCTCTTATGTCCTGCACACACTGCTAAATTTTAGCAAACTGGTTTTTCTCATCTGGTTTTGCTGAGACATATAATTGTGTGTCATCAGCATAACAATGAAAACTAATACCATGTTTACGAATAATGTTGCCCAGAGGAAGTATGTAAAGGGAAAAAAGCAGTGGGCCTAAAACTGAGCCCTGTGGAACACCAAACTCCACTTCAGAACATGAGGAATGGTCGCCATCTAAATCTACAAACTGATAACGATCAGTCAAATAGGATCTGAGCCACAAGAGGGCAGTTCCCTTAATTCCTACTACCTTTTCTAATCTCTGAAGGAGAATACTGTGATCAATGGTGTCAAAAGCTGCACTGAGGTCCAGTAACACAAGCATAGTGACGCAACCCTGATCAGAGGCCCATAGGAGGTCATTTACTACTTTAACAAGTGCTGTCTCTGTGCTGTGATGAGGCCTAAATCCTGACTGATACAGTTCATTTATGCTATTTCTGTGTAGATGTGAACATAGCTGCTGTGATACTACCTTTTCCAAAATCTTGGAGATAAAGGGAAGGTTTGATATCGGCCTGTAATTGGAAAGCAGACAGGGGTCAAGGTCAGGTTTCTTGATTAGCGGTTTAATAACGGCTAATTTAAAGGATTTGGGGACATACCCACTACTGAGTGAACAGTTAATTACTTTCAACAAGGGTTCTATTATTGCTGGTACTATCTGTTTGAGAAAATGTGTCGGTATAGGATCTAATATACAGGTTGACGATTTTGAAGAAGAGATGAGTGAAATTAGTTCCCTCGCTTCAAGGGGAGTAAAGTGTTCTAAGTTCTGATGTGATGTGGTTAGATCATCTGAATTATTTAAATTGTCTGGTTTCAATGCCTGAATTTTTTGCCTAATATTTATGATTTTGTTATTGAAAAAGTTCATGAAATCCTCACTACTGCATGATGTTGTTGTGGAGATTTCTGCAGTGGTCTTGTTTTTAGTTAATTTAGCTACGGTATTAAATAAAAATCGCGGGTTGTTTTTGTTATTTTCTATAAGAGTGGAGAGATACGTTGATCTAGCATCACTGAGAGCTTTTTTATAGTTCAGGATGCTCTCCTTCCAAGCTATTTTGAATACTATCAATTTAGTTTGGCGCCATTTACGTTCGAATTTTCGAGCGGTTTGTTTTAAAGCACGTGTGTGGTCATTATACCAAGGAGCGAGTTTCTTATCTCTAATCATTTTCCTTTTAATGTTATACCAGGCTGCTTGTTATACACACACTTTGATAAATGAGACCCAAGCATAATTTAATCAGGTTTAATTGCTATTAACTCCAATGTCTGCAAGGTAGTACCTAGATGTGCGAGGTAGGTGTATGTGGAAGATTACATTTCTAAAGTATTATGCCCTCTCCAGTCCCCTATTATAACCACCCCTGATAAAACTGCTGTACACTTTCTACTTAATCCTCCCCCCTTCTTCCCTGTATTGCCTGGCTTTTAGGTCTGTAAGTGATTTGTCTATGCTTTCCTTTCCCTCCTCCATCTTCTCCTCTCCTCCCCTGTTTTGAGTCCAGCATACTGGGGCTAGAAAACCAAGGATATGGGTTGAGTGTCCCCCAACAGAAGGGCACATTCTCACTTTATAGGTTATTGATGGTGACTAGATCGTAATGAGTACTAGTAATTCTCATTTCCCCCCATTGTCTGAATTCTGGATATTACTTTTCAACTCAGGAAAAGAGTGCGTGCGGATAAGCAAGATCATGAGAAGCTGAAGAGTGAGTAAGGAGGTGAGCTTATGAAAGACAGAGAAGCTTTTGTGAAAAGAAGGAACACTTATGGAAAGAAATAGGAGAAAATGTTCTTCTGAATGAGGCCTTAGAAAATGAATGTTGAAAAGGTCTTTGGTCTCTGGGAACTGGGGTCAAATGGAATGTTAATTTACAACACGTGTTTCCTTTGTGTCGTGTTTTTTTTTGTGTGTGTGTGTAGTTTGTTTGTTTGTTTTGAGAGAAGGAGAAGGAGAGAGAGAGAGCGATATAAATAGTGAGAAGAGGGAGAATGAGAGTGAGTCAGATAAAGATGGCACAGAAAGGGAGATGCGAAAGTTGAAGTATGTTTTCATCTCAGTCTGCAGCAGGAAGATTCCAGCCTTCTGTTTCCTTCTGTGCTTTTCTTTGCATGTGGTCAAAGCGGCAGTGCCAGCAGCTGTGTGTGCATGTGTGCGCGCGCCCGAGTGTAGTGTGCGCGCGCCCGAGTGTAGTGGGCGCGCGCCCGAGTGTAGTGGGCGCGCGCCCGAGTGTAGTGGGCGCGCGCCCGAGTGTAGTGTGCGCGCACCAGTGGTGTGTGTGTGCGAGTGAGAGTGAGTGATGATAAGAACCCTTCATATGTTTTCTTTTTTTTATACCGTATGTTGTATGACTGCAGTGGTGGCTGAGTCAGTGGGAGACTTTTTTATTTTAGAGGGAGCCAAATATGGGAACAGGCAGTTGATAGCCTTAGGGTTAGCGACAGAGTATTCTGGCTTTATTGCAATTCAGAATATTAAAATGTGTGAAGGTGCAAAGAGATGGCATAAGCTTATCAGTCCTCAATGTTTCTTATTGATCTGGCAATAGAGATGCTGACTTCCCTCGTATGATTTCATTTGTCTGGCTTACTTATGTGTTTTTTTTTTTTTGCCGTGTTTCTTAGCTGTTAAACATGTTTTATTTACTGTCAGCGTAGTCATCAACATGTAATCTTGGTCTGGGTGGCAGCTTTCCCAATCAGATTAGTCAGCTAAAGAAATACGTAAATACTGTGTGTTTGCAGTAAAAGTCATTTAACATGCAAGTGACATATGCTGCATTTTTAAACATTAAAAAAATAAATGTAGTTTTTGGCCGGCACACTTAATTTTCCTGTGTAGTATTATATGAGGGCAGTAAGTAATGATTGTGTATTGTAATAAACATAATGACCCATTATTCAATGAGTCGCTTTCCTACACCCCTCATTGAGTGAGGAATAATTAGTCTGTGAATTCAGTTTCCCCTCATTACCCAGTCCATTGTCTCTGATGAGATAGACCAGCGTCGGGGTCCAGGTACTAGCAACTATATAGAGTGCGTCCTTTACACTGCTTGTGTTTAAGAGCGGAAAGTGGAGTTTTGTCACAGTCCACTAATGTTATGAGTTCTGTCTCTGTTCACCTGAATTCTGCTCGCTTATGTCTTCACATTCAGAAAATCCAGGCCATCTTAAATTAACTGAAGGCAAAAGGGACCATGAGTGGATTTGTAGTCTTTGCTATAGTAGTGAGTTAACTGGTTCAGAGTACAAAATCCCACAACATGGATTTGAACTGATTTAAGTGATTCTGCAACCCCTGGCAAAAGCAATGGAATCAACACACTTAGTGGATGTTCCCCTTTTATTTTGTAGCAAATGCAGCTATGCAATGACTTTATCTTTTCATTTTTTTTAAATAGCTTAATGAAATACATCTCCAACAAATTCAACCAATTATAAAAAATGCCAATTCTTTTAAAGAAATACCTAAAATCTCAAATCTGAACATTGGTTAGTTGACAGTCTTTTCATTGACATGCAAATTGGTTAGCATGCAGCGAGTTACCAGCAAGGGCGCACCATGTATTGTTGTAGTACTCTTTATATTCAGGACAGCTCTTTATTTATTTACATTTTGGACACCTTTTATTTTGTTAAAATGACATTTTGCAAGGTTTTTCATTACGCTAGCAATATTTGTAATTACAAAATTAATTGTAACACCATTATTTTAATTTTTAATATTTACACTATAATATAGTATTTAGTGTAAGTGTATTTTATATAATACAGTTTTTAATAGGACCAGATTTTTAAAATATTTTTTAAATGTCTTTGATCACCACCATTCATCTGTAGTTTTTTCACAGTGAATAACTAACCTTAATGCAAATTTTTAAAAGGGTGTCTGTGACCTGAAACAAAGGAATGCCTAATAGTGACTATATTTCTTTAGTCAAAAATTGCTGAAAAATACCAGTGACCCCTAAGGGAGTTAATGGCCTACTTTTTCACCATAATTTGCACCATAAACTCTAGTGCAAGTAGAAAGAATTTTGAAAAGTAAAAACAGGTAGGCCAAGGAAGACGTCAAATAGTCAGGACAGAAAACTAAAAGCAATAAGCCATGAAAATAGAAAATGCATGACAAAACAAATGGATAGAAACAGGAGTTGGTGTTGGTGACGGAACTCGGCTGAATGAAATGTGTTTTCACATACATAAAGCCAAATAAAACCAGCGCCGGAACTAAACAGAAGAAAACAAGGGTACGGTGCGCTAAAGAGAAGCAATCATGGAGTGTGGATGATTGAATGAAAGTTATTTTCAGTGATGAATCATTAATCTTCATTGGGGAGGGAGACGACGCTGTTGTCTCGGGCCGTTCTAATGAATTATATGAAGATAACTGCTTTAAGAAAACAATGTGATTTTCTCGCTTATATATAATATGTGGTTGCTTGTCAGGAAAAGGCCCAGGGAGATGGCAGTCATTAACTCAACAGTTAGTGCACAGGTGTACACGGACATTTTGGACACTTTTCTCGTTCCATTGATAAAAACAGGCTTGGTTACAAGGTCATTTTTCATGATTATAACATGTCTAACATGAAAAGCAGTGCATTTTTCCTCCCCTAACTTTGCATTAGCAACAAGCAGTCCAGGGCCAGTGTATACTAAGTGTCTCAGAATCACTTCATCACTTCAAATCACAATCAAAGTTAATTTAGGACTGTAAATATTCCTGGCTCAGAATAGGACATAAAAGTTGGTTTTGAAGCCTCCTATTGTTACTTTTTTAGTTTTTTTTTTTTTTTTTTTTTAGTTTTAAACGGTGGAAAAGCAAAATGGTGAAATCAGGACCAGTTTTGTGAAAGCTTTATGCACACAGACAAAAACATATAGATGTGTGACTCGGCTGCATGAAGTCATCCTAATCAGTGTGCTCCAATCACAACTGTTTCAAGTCCCTATAATAGAGCTGTGTAGGACTGTCATAATCTGATCAAAATGACTTAGAAAAGAAAGCGAAGGTGCGGAGAAGATGAGAGCGTTTTGCTTGCGGAGGATGCTAGTAAAATGCACAGAATTAATTAGCAGTAGTGCTTTCAGCAATTTCTGAAAGCATCAACGCCACCTGTCAGTTTGCCGCATGTACCCCTAGGAGTGTGATACATAGGGGTAAGCTGTGTTAATGACTAAGAATTTAAGCCAGTTAATAATAACGAATTGTATATAAATATCTACAATTTATATATAGATACGATTATTTCATCATGTGTGCCATGGATCATGCCCACAACTCCATGAATGCATGTTTTTCGTTGATTTTATGCTGCTTGGTGGGAAAATCAATGAATCTTTGTCTAATTTGCGGTGCTGTAAGAGCAAAGTTTGATTTATTATTTGTGCCAAAACCGAAATACTAAATGTTTCAAAGCTGCATCTTTGCTGTGACTAAAGAAACAAAAAAGTAAAATAGCAGTCATCTGAGGAGACAGCATACAAAATGTTTCTTAATGGACCTGTTGCATACCCCACTCTGTGTTTAAAATAAATAAATAAATAAAACATACATATGTATCTTTTAATCTTTTTTCTATTTACTTTATCTGGGGAAGATGGTGTACAATAATATAATTGAATCCAATTTGTTTGAGGAATGTTACTCAAAGCCAGAATTAACTATTTGAATTATTAATTCAAAATTTTGGGTCATATCTATGCTTTGTTTATTTACTGTGATGCAAAAATCTGGGTGAACATTCTAAGTGTGGTGATTGCATCATTTTTGCTCAGCGTTGTATGATTATGTATAAGCAGATCTCATCTTTGATTGATTGATTTATTACTAAGCTATATATTACATTAGAGAGTGACTTGGGTAAGTCTTTCAATGGTTTCCTTGATATGGTGTGTGTATGCAAGTATGTGTGAAAGTTATGAAAAAAGAGTTTATTCTGTTTGTGTATGGGCAGAGTGTATCTTCTCATTTATTATACTGAATATATATTGAGTAACTAAACTCCTGGGTATTTACTCATGCAGTTATTTAATCGGCACAAGCAGCGCAGTGCATATAATCATCCAGATATGGACCAGCATCATTAGCCATCAGTATAGGGGAGAAAATGTGATCTCTGTGAATTGGTGTATGCATTGTTTGAAAGAAAGAAAAAAAACTGAGCAACAGTTTTGTTAGCATTGTTTTTGTGTACGATTGGCTGGAATGAGTATTTCTGGAACTTCTGATCATCTTGAATTTTTACTGTTTCTAGAACAAAGCAAAAATCTTTTTTTTTTATGATGTACTTAGGCTCTGTAGACTTGACACACCTTGTTAATGAGAGAAGATGGGTGTCTAGATTGGTTGTGGCTAACACTAAATATACTCCAAGAATCACTGTTTGAAACTGAGATGAGCAAAAAAGCATCTTAGAACATGTTTAGCATCAAACCTTAAGGTGGATGCAACAGCAGAAGTGTTGCATTTCTGTTCTTCTATCAGGCAAGATAAGGACTCAGATTAACTAAGTGTCCCAGAATCACTCAGGAATTGTGCTCAAAGTTAATTTAGAACTGAAAATATTTCAGGGTAGGACGAGAGGATGAGAGCATTTTGCTTGCGGAGGATGCTAGTAAAATGTACAGAATTAGTTAAAGCAAAAAATTTGCCCTACCATTACCTCCTAAAGATAAAAACTGAGTGAATGGCAATTTGTGAAGGAGTCGATACCACCTGTCAGTTTGTCGCACTTACCCCTGAGGAGTTGGATAAACGGACACATGCCATGTTAATGAAATGATGCGCTGCTTATAACAGAATCTCAAGAAAAAAAAACAGTTGTGTACACTCTAATCATTTAATATAAATACGTAAAGTGTATATATAAATATGATTATTTTAATGTGTGTGCCATGGATGATGACATTTGCTGATTGGTCATGCTGAGTGGTGGGAAATGTATGAATCTTCACATAATCTGCAGTTCTGTAAGAGCAAAGTTTGATTTATTATTTCTGACATTGTCAGATCTGTAACTATTTCAAAGCTGCATCTTCGCTGTTACAAAAAACAAAAACGTACAGTCGCAGATACCAGTGGAGACATCACACAAAATGTTGGTTAATTAACCAGTTGCACACTTCACGCCGTGATGTATCTCTCCTGTGTGTGCATCTCTGCCTGGATGCCATTTTCTTGCTACTATTAACCAGTTAAGACACCTCCGGAGCTCTCCTACATTTTTGAGTGATTTACTGTTTTAAGAATGTTGATGAATTGCTCTTATGTAACAAAATTAAGGTACAAATTATGTCACTCTGGGGAATTTTTCGACACTTGGGAGCAATTTCTTACTCTGAGATGCTTTGTCAATACGGGCACAGGAATCAGAGGCTACAGTGGGCACAGAATCACTAAAATAAGAGTTTAGATATTAGGGAAAACCCTTCTATTTAAGTCAGTAATATAAAACTTAATTGATCTGTGCATTTTTATTTCCATTACTGTAAACAATATTGTTCTTTATTGTTGCTCTGTAGGTAAATTTCCTATATTTTTCTTATGAAGCTTCTATTAACTTAGCACTTAATTTAAATACTAGAGTTTAAAGACTTAAGACTTGACTTGGGTTTGCGGTTTATTACTTGTAAACATCTCTGGCATCATGTAAAATTCTGCAAATGCATTTCCTTGCATCTGAGGAGAAATCCATAATTGTTATTTATAGAAATTAATAAGCATTTCTCAACACTTCCCACGTCCATTCAACCTAGAATAGAAGTTTCACTTTGGGGAAAAAATTATTAGTACATTTTTCTAATCACTCTAAAGTGATTAGAAAAGTAATTGCTCAGAGAACAGGAGGGTGGTGAATTTTGTCAGCAGATGGCAATGTTGCCCCAGTGTTAATGTTAGATTGTTCACACAATGAGCGTTGGTATCATCATTTTCCCCAGGTTTTAACATGTACTTATCTTTCCTTTCCTTTCAGATTGCATTTTCACAGCACAGTAACTTTATGGATCTGGTACAGTTCTTTGTCACATTTTTCAGGTAAAGTCAATGTAATCACTTATCGGTTTCTCTCTCTCTCCCCTCTCTCTTTTTCTCTCTATCTCTCTATCTCTCTATCTATCTCTCTATCTCTCTATCTATCTATCTCTCTATCTATCTATCTATCTATCTATCTATCTCTCTCTCTCTCTCTCTCTCTCATCTCTCTCTCTGTCTGTCTGTCTATGTATAGTACCAGTCAAAGTTTGGACACAAGTTTGAATTTGTATTTTCTACATTCTAGAACAATACTATAGATTTCAAAAGTATGAAATAGCACGCATAAGATTATGTAATTAAGTAGCAAGAACAATAGTCAGTTGTTATTTTAAGACATGAAGGTCAGCAAGTCTTGAATAGTTCTTGCAAGAACAATATTGTCAAGTGCATTTTCAAAACCCATCAAGCACCATGATGAAACCAGCGCTCATGAAGACCATCCCAGGAAAGCAAGACCAAACATACCTTGCTGCAGATAAGTTTATTTAGACTGACCACCTTCAGAAATCACCAACTACCAGCACCTCAGATTAGAGTGGTCATGAAGGCGTTAAAGAGCATAAGTATCAGACACATCTCAACAATTGTTCAGAAGAGATTATTGCATATTTTGGATGCCTTCAGCATTGCTTTACAATGTAGAAAGAAATAAATTTCAGGAAAGGAATTAGAAAGTGTGTCCAAACTTTTGACTGGTAGCGTATTTGTCTTGTGCATGTGCATCAGTGTATAATTTCATACTTTTGTAATATGTTGCTTATCAAGGGCTAGAAAAAGAGCATAGTACTCATAACACACTTTGCAAAATGTTTGTCTTATAGCCCCTATTCAGCAACAAAGAAAGTAGTTGGATTAGGGTTAATGTATACTGTGCTATGCACACACACTTTAGTTGACCATGGTTCTCCATCATTGGTTCTGTCAGTCTCGGCCCTATGATGAATTACACTGAGTTTGCAATCTCTTAGCCTTTGTGTGTGGGGGCATGTGTGGGAATATTTATTCAGTTCAACTGTCAGTAGCTTTTATAATATTGCGAATACACATGCTTGCACATGAGGAGGAATACATAACGGTTGTTTTGAGAAATGTATAGAAATGTCAGTAACATCCTATTTATAAAAACAGATTCAGTTATTTATTTATTTTTAAATACTTTTAGCACAAGAACACATTTGGGAATGCTTACATCATTAAAGTATAAAGGTCATTACAATGTAATATGTAGATTTCATGTATTGTTGATTGTTCATGTCAGCATGAATTTGTCAGTTTAATGTTTTTCAGTTGATGAAATGAAATGGATATCTAAATACCAGTATTTATGTAACCAGAATGCTTAAACCAGTTGCTCAGATATACCTGATTTCTTCCAGTGTTCCTTTGCAACAAATTTAGTGGATTTATATTAATTTATGTTCATTTTCCACTGCCAAATTAGGTCTATTTTAGGTGTCTCTTTTTTCACACTAGTTAAGTGACATTGGCAAAAATTAATTTTGATCCATTGTTGCCTTTTGCGCCAGTATTGACAGATCTCATTTAAACACCAATTTCATTACTTCAGAATGGGGATAGAACTCTCTGTATAATACTGAGAAGCCTCTATTTTAATAACCAATTCTTGTTGACTGACAGTTGTAACATATCAGGAAAAGAGGCATGTCTAACCTAAATATAATGTCTGACGATTTTCATAATGTTATTCAAATACCTCTTTTTTTATTTTAGATTTGATTAGATTGAACTTTTTTGTTATTGTGCAAAGTACATGTACAAAGCCAGTGAAATGCAGTTAGCATCTAACAAGAAGCGCACAAGTGGCCTATTTACAATAAATAACAATGTGGGAAATGAGGGTATGGGTCTATATGAAAAGAGGCAAGATTGCTTAATGTACAGAAGGTGCAGTAGCTAATAAGCGTAGGGTATATACTCTATGGTAATAAACAGTATAACTGCGCAAACATTGTGCTGTAAAACAGCATGTCAACAAGATAACATGCTCAACACGATATACATATGCACTGTATGTGTGTGTGTGTATGATACAGTATATGCAGAATAACTATGGGTGGAATATACAGTAGAGCAGTGATAAACACAAATTATGGATGGTACAGAGATGGTTAGTAGCAGTGCAGTATTGCCTGAAAGTGAACGTGCAGTATCAGTTAACATTCCTTGATCAGCTGTTCAGTGCGGTAACAGCCACATGGAAAGAGATTTTTTAGTCTGTTTGTGGAGCTGCTGAGGCACCTGTAGCTCCTGTCCAATGGGAGATAGGTGAGTAGTCCATTATTAGGGTCAGAGGTGTCTTTGATAATGCCTCTCGCCCTTGGCAGACAGCATGTCTTGTATATGTCCTCCATGATGGGTAGCTAAATGGGAATTATTCTTTGGGTGGTTTTCGCCACCCTCCGAAGGGCTTTATGGTCCGAAGCGGTGCAGTTGCCATACGACACTGAGATGCAGTAAAAGTTCACCAGTATCCTTGAGAACAGGTGGGACTTTTTAAGTCTCCTCTAAAAATACAGGCCCTGTTGTGCTTTTTTTTTTTTTAATCAGGAGAGAAGAGTACACAGACCATCTCATTGTTACTTCTGATCAGGCCCACCACCATGATATAATTTGCAAACTTGATAATGCTGGAGGCATAGGCATGAGTGAAAAGTGAATATAAGAGAGGGGACAGTACGCATCCCAGAGGCACAGGTTGAGGTTGTATACTCAAACAGAATGTGGTACGTTTGTAAGGAAGTCCAGGGTCAAGTTACAGAGTGGTCTCCTGATGCCAGCTTGTTGCAGCTAAAAATCAACCTTCAGTCAGCCATCCTGGCATAAGTGTCGGCGTCTCCAGGTGAGTCAGGGTGAGGGTTAAGGTTAGAATGGCAGAATGGAGTACTGTGGAAATGACATCCTCCGTGCTGTTACAGTGGAGTGCTTTGGCAATGGCACAGTGGTAGCAGACTTAAAGTAGGTGGGGATTTAAAGTATGTAGGAACAGGATTAGGGTTTTTAACTTTAACCCTAACCCATGCAGGACACATGCTGTTAATTTTGAAAGAATTTGTGATTATATTTGCTTTTCTTTCATCGCTGTGCTAGCCTCAGCATCCAGGGGGAATGCACTGCTATCACAACAACACATATAAACCCTCATGTTAGATAAAAGGGCCAGCACTTAATAATCAGGTATTTAAAAACAGCAGAGCTGTAAGAAGAAACAGTGACGGAGAAAGTGCACCATGTTTTGTTTAAATAAATGCATAAGCCCCCACCTCTGTTTTTACCTGCTGCTTCTCTATCATCTCTGAAAATAGCCCACAACCTCCAGCATGTTGTCTGTAAGCTGTCTCTGCATAAGGGTTTAGATCCAGAGCACATTCAGTGGACCACACATAGTGAGAAAAATACTGAGGCAGCTATTGGTCCCAAAACTCGTGATCCTGCTCCCAGTGGTAGTGCATGTAAAGGAAAGTGACAAGGTGGTAGCAGTAGCAACAGCAGTGTTTGCTATCCCAGTACTAAATGTTGTTGCATTCAAATCCAAGGAACTAATTCTTTTAGTGTGTCTTCATCTGCTGAATGATCACTCGCAGCAGTTGTCCTTTTGTTGTTGCTGAATAATTTTCTTATGTCCAATTGCACTAAATTAGACATTTGTAATTCCTAAAATAAGCTAGCCAGATACCTCCCAAAGAAAGAAACTCTATCCAGTGGGTGATGTGATGCAAGTCCACAGTTTAGAAAACTGCTAGAAGAGGGTGCTTGACCATGCACAGAACCAATAAACCAATTATTATTAACTTAATACTTTTTTCTGGCAGGGCAAAATTTTCTGGATAGGCAGGCCTAGCCCTCTGGAGCCAATCCATAACACCATGCTAGATAGCACAACAGACCTGATTGTTAGAAATTTCTTGCTACCTTAATTTCTGAAACCAGAAATTTCTGGCTACCTTAGGTTGATGATAGGAGCAGAGATTGTGGAGCGTTCAACCCCGCCCTCACTCCCCCAACTCTCCACTGTAGGGTTTCAGTGAGGGCCGTGTGGTTATGAAACACATTTCCACATGGAATAGAGAATGAGAACTCTCACTGGCCTATGGGGAATTGGAAGGATTATTTTTAGATGAAGAAGACTTCAGTGAGCTTGCTTTCATTCCTTCAGCCCCAGGCAATCCAACTGGATGCTTCAGGGGCTGATGTCCGCGATGCTGATATGACCCAATCATCGACTTGCAAGTTGTGTGCAACCTTGGGAAATCCCTGGTCCAGTGTGCTCAACACCAGTTCCCACTGTGAGGGGAAAGTGGTTGCCTAAAGCTTCATGGGCAGCTAGACAGCTCATTTAATATCAATAAAATTTCATTAGTACATTTTTACTATGATAGTATGATTATAAATAATTCAGTTCTGTAACTGTTTGTTATATACTCATGAACATACAATTGTGTTACCAGGACCTTCATTATAGTTACAATATGTTGACATTCTCAAATATTCACTGATTGAGATCTGAGTGTAAAACTATTTATGGCATTTGTGGTCATTAAAGCAGTTATGGCAATTTTAGTATTTAAACAATGTGACTAAACTGTAATCCAAAGTCATCTTGGTTTACAAATATGTCTTTAGGCTGTCCATATAGGGCTCCTAATTTCGTTGTTCACTGTATAATGAAAATAAAGGCTGCTTCTCAGCAGCAGTGAGGTGTTTGCAAGTGATAAAAACTCTAAACAGAATGGATTCGGCAGGTCCAACAGGATTAGGAATTATTTCACACTGTTCAGTTGGGTTTTATAAGAGAAAGCCTCCTGCTATACACTTCACTCTTTGAGGTATCAACAAACATCCAACACCTTTTGGTCAAAGTAGGCATGGTGCAACTTTGGGTGTTTGTACATTTTTTTTTTTTGTTTAGCTCAGCAACCACAGGTTCGTGTATCCTACTAGTGTGTTGTTAGCTCTGGATTTGTCACCAATTGGGGTCACAAATTACTGGGCCTGTTCCGACACTGAGTTATGGTTCAAGAAATGGGACCAGCACAGGCACACCTAAACAGGCCAGCCTTGCCCTTGAAACTTCTACTTTATCTAGAAAGCCCACATAGTTTTTGAAGCACCATCTGGACATCCAGCAGTTCAGCAACCATATCTTTTTATTATCTACATTGTCATGTCACAATTGGATGAGACCAGAGTATATTGGACATCCCCTTCTCTAATTCGCACACCTTTACAATGTTACTCTTAGAACTTTCTTAGTCACGGGTTACTATCGATGCTATGTCCAGTGCCCTGGCTCCAGGTATACACCAAGGTAAAGCTGCCTGTACCCATAAACCCCTAGCCAATTTCACATGCCTAAAGATAAAGTCTCCTATAGGCAGACCTCTTTCAGGTTTCTCAGTGGACACTTCACTGAGGAGAGCAAACATGTTGGACACATGAAATGGAGAGGAGTGATACTCCCGTGCTTGAGCCTTTGCTTTGGCTAAAGATATGCCGTCGAGTCTTCACACATTTGGGTTGCTGTAAAGGCTCTAATTAGGGAGTCGGGGGATTGCTAACTTTGCAATAAGGAATCCAGAATTTTCCCTACAGAAACTATGCTGCTCTCATTCACCCTAACACACTCTAGAGTCTAGCTGCCCACCTCTAATGCTGCAGTCTTTTCCTGCAAAGAGCTAATTAATATACACTTGTCACAAATAAAGGTATTGCTGATGACTGAGGGGGAATAACTAAACGTTCTGCACAGCACACCTTGAACAAGTTGAATGTTTGCTATACTGTATTTAACATACTGTACCCAAGTTGAAGATCTGTTGAAATTATTTTAGACAGATCAAGCATGAATTGCTGTCTATAGACCATGTCATGTGGAGCATGCTTTCTATCACTGAAAATGACACCATGACCTGGAAGTCAAGGCACAGACTTTTTATATAGTAGTAGTTCTAACAGTAAAGAGATTGGAACCTCTCAAATGGTTTGTGCCTCAGGTATGGATTCACTCCAAAATTCACTATAGTTATTTTGCCAGCAAGGAGAGTGATCAGTGTTATTTTATCTGAACAAGCAAAGTGTAAAAAAATGTAATTGTTGGTATTAAGTTTAAAATGCATGCTATTATAGAGAGAGACATTGAACAAAAGCATATTTCTACATATATAAACTACTATATAACCATACAAATATATATTTATTCAAGTCATTTGTGAAGTCACACACATAAGCAACATTTACATAGTACATGTGGCTTTAAGAAAGAAGGTAGAAAGGTTTGGATTGTGTATTGCCCTCCTAGCTAGTACAGAATCTGTTCATCACCTATTTTTCATTAGTAATGGTTTAAAAGTATTATTTTAAAATGTCAATTCCTTTCCTGTTTTGTTGCAGCTGTTTCTTGTCTCTTCTGCTGGTTGCAGCAGTTGTATGGAAGATCAAGCAGAGTTGCTGGGCATCACGACGAAGAGAGGTCAGTCCCTTAGTAACAACTATACCGAATATAAACTCAGTTTCTCCTTATAATACAGATCTTAACACACCAAAAAATGCATTTACAAATAATTGTTTCCTGTCACACTGTCGAGTTACATGTGATCTCAATACCATAGGGAGCATCCATATACTCACTCTCTCGCTCACCCATCGTCTATACCACTTTATCCCGTATTCAGGGTCCTGGATGCCTGGAGCCTATACCAGGAGACTTAGGGCTTGAGGTGGGGTACACCCTGGACACCCTGGGTGCCAATTCATTGCAGGGTACACACATACACACACTCATTAACACACTACAGGCTATTTGAGAGCACCAATTAGACTAATTTGCATGTCTTTGGACTGTGGAAGGAAACCGGAGTACCCGGAGGACACCACCAAGCATGGGGAGAACATGCAAACTCCATGCATGCAGATAAGGGAATCGAACATGGCCAGGAATTGAACCAGGACCCTGGAGGTGCAGGGCAACAGTGCTAACTAACCAATACACCAGTGTGCCGCCTAGCATTGATGTATTTCTTTTTTTAAAAAAACCTCTTATCACACACGGTGAGCAATTTCAGCTGACATGGCACATAGGAAACAACTTGCCACATTACTTCCTTGCCTCCTATGTCGCATGACCTATGGTGCATCACATTTGTAGCTTGGTTGGGTATAAGATTATATCACTAAGAGGGCATGTTGTGGTGAGTCATATGCCGTCTTTTGTCCCTGTACTGATGTAATGCTGACCAGTTCTGCTTCCTCATCAAATTAATTGCACATTTATAGCCACAACATTAGGAATAAAGTCCTTGGTGAGTCACAGTTTTTGTGCTCCTACTCAGTGCTCCATGAACTCAAACCTGCTGACTGCCAAGACACCCATAGAACAGCATTTTGTTCACCTGCTTTTTCCTTTTTCCCCCCCAAAAACGTTGTAAAGTGATTTCTGTGATATTTAAGCTTTTTGTGTTTTCAGGTGACGCATACACTTTAACCTTGCATGTCTTGTGCAACGTGTTAATCTTTAAACAGTGTAGCTGCATTTATATCCGAAGTACTGCAGAGGGTTTTTTTTGGCACCGACTGGCTATTTTGCATCTTTGCCACTGTATTCATCTTAGTATTCAAAAACCAGAAGATTGGCCTTTTTGATCTCCAAAGCAACATACATGCCACTAATTTTAAAACAATGCACTTATGAATAAGGCTCACACAGGCATACATTTTGTTCAATATACAGTACTTCAGGCAAAACTCTACATGAATTCCTGACTATGTATACATTGCCTGTAATAAATAGATTTATTTATTTATTTATTTATTTATTTGCCGTTCAATAAATAGTGCAGCACTTCCTAGAAGGTAGATGTATCATTTGTCAAGTCTACAAATGTCTGCTCATGAATGCAAATATAGTTTACTTCAGAAAGATATGATTAGACTTAAAAAGAAAAGAAAAAAAAAAACTTTAAAAAGCCTGCCCAGTTCTGAGACCAGATTAAGTTGTACTGGAATGATTGGAATTGAAGAGTATGGCGAAGCAAAGGAAGGGCTCATGACCAAAGCACGTCATCAAACATGATGATGGTAGAGTTATGGCCCAAGA
The DNA here is from genome assembly GCA_030347435.1 of Clarias fuscus. Lineage (NCBI taxonomy): Eukaryota > Metazoa > Chordata > Actinopteri > Siluriformes > Clariidae > Clarias > Clarias fuscus. The sequence goes on along the minus strand of CM059211.1, from coordinate 23,987,903 downwards.
ATGTTTTTATTATATAGACAGATTTTTTTAGAAGCATTTATTTTTAATAAGTTAAGAAGGCCCTTAATAGGACATAACCATTGAGTAAATAGTAAAAAGCTGGCCACAAAATCTTCATAAAAACACAGTTCCTCTTTAACACCACAACAGACTGATAATTAAATTCATCAGTGGTATTCTTTAAGGAATAGAAATTCCACTCTGGCTCTAGCTTTTGCCAAAGACACAATCATGGGAATAAGGCCTTCATCAGAAACATCTCTTAATTATTTTTTTCTGCTCTTATAAATAGACTGTTTGTCCTGTCTCACTACTAAATTCAGTGCCAAAACAGCTGAAACACCATTTTTAGCATTTGAAATAGCTGACAAAGGAAAGAACAGACATTATTAACAATTGACACCAATCTGTTAGCGTTCAGTGTTCCATGCAGAATTCTCTACTACAGATCAACTTTCCTTTTTTTTTAACTGTGCTTTATAAAGAACCTTCCACACAAGCTTACATTCATTATACACATCCAGTTTCTTTCTCCACACTGTATCCCAACTCCCACTCAGCTATTTCTTGCTCAGACCCTTTATGCAGAATCTGTACAAAAGTCTTCCCCCATCATATACGAGTCTGTACTATCAACCATTTAAAAGTTTTAAAAAGCCTCGGTCACTCGGTGAGACCGAGTTCAGGAAATGGATTGACTTCTTCAGAAGGTTCCTGCCTGGTGATGTAGTTTTGCAGTATCTCCAATTCCTCTTCAGTCAGGCTTTGCTGCCAGTAAGGTGAAGCTTCTCCATTTAAAAAGAGTCCATGCTCTAAACAGTCCTTGATAGAATAATGTCAAATTGTATCCTGAAAGCTGCCCATCTCCTCTGTAGGTGTATTAATCCCTGCCGTCCTTCCTCCTTAGTCAGACAAAGCACACCTGGTGGTACCCAGTGCAAGATGTCCCCCCAAAAATATAATCATAACATATTGCATTTTCAGTAACAGTCCAGCAGGGGGCTCTACACGCGCTAGCTTATGCTGGGGGGGGGTGGGGGGTTATAAATGCCACCAGGTTATTGATAAACAGAACTCGTCCTCTCTAGGACATTTGAGGCAAGAGCTATCTCCACTTTGCTAATTTTGCCTGTTTCAGCTAAGCTCTCCTGGCAGCTATGAGGCAGATGCAGCCCATCTCCCAAATGCTAAGCTCTCACACTTTCCCCTGTTGTTTTTTTCCAGATGAGACTTTACAAAACAATTCCACAATTTTTTTATAGATTATTTACATAATCCTGATATTTTATGATGACACCCACATCATTAGCATAAGCTGGTAAAACAATGTGTCAGTAAAAGAGTGTATATTGCACAGTTGTTCAATTCAAAGTGCATGTGGTGAAGGCATGAGAATGTGTTTAGATGGAGAGGGAGATTAATCCCAAAACAAAAATTACATAAATTGGTGTGACAGTTAATAGAAGTATCAGGGCGAAAGCTATATTTTCTCCAAAACTGATGAGAGTGCAATACAGCACAGATGGATAATGAACCAATATGTGCTGCAAAAGCAATCTAAAGCAAAATAATATTTAAGAAATAGTTTTAAAGGAGTGATCTAACCTGGCTCAAGGGAAGAATCATTTGTTGATGTCAGTGGGTTCCTGAATCCTGAAATTTTCACCCAGGCATTAAATGTACAGTTAAACCTTGGATTGCGAGCATAAATTGTTCAAAGCGAATTCCCCAATAAGAAATACTGAAAACTGATGCGTTCCACAATCCAAAAATATTCATATAAAAATAATTTATAAAAAATGTCAAGAAAAAATAAAACGAATTAACCTCATTTCTTCAGATCATTTCTTCATGAAGGCTATTGTTGCAGTACAGTTACTAAAGAACAGTCACTATACTACAAAAAAAAAATGCTTTATGCATGCCCACACACACACACACACGTGACCACAATGTTATAGTAATCACTTCACGTGAGCTACACGAATGTTGACTATACAAGTGACGCACACACACGAGTACCCACAATCCCTCAGGTCACAAGAGAGAACCACCATTGGCTCATTTGTGATCACGTGACTCAGCAGACAAAGCGCATGCATACTACTCGTATGTCAAAACCTCACTCATTTATCAAGTTAAAATTTATTTTACATTTTTGCCCGTCTTGCAAAATGCTTGCAGACGAGCAAAATGTACCGTTACTCGTAATCCAAGGTTCCACTATATATCCCTAATATCTGTTATTTGTTAGTTTGTCCAGTCACAAGAGTGAAAATGGATTGATTTGGTAAAACATAAAAAGGGTAATGCTATGTTAGGCCCGTGAATTGAAACTGAAGGTTTACACTTCAATCATGTCTTGATTACTTAATTTTACATCCAGTGTGGTGTTGAACAGTGGCAACAATAATGTGTCTTTGTGTAAATATCTTTAGATCTGACTGTACCTTTATTTGTGTCCTCAGTTGTTGGAATAAAGTTGGAGGTTGTTGCTTTGATTGATCAGATACAGTATAAACATCACAGCCATGCACCCAGTCCATCTTATAGGAATGTTTTAAGCATAAATAATCTAAGAATTAGTTAGTGATTGTATTTTGTAAAGCTTGTATTTTAAAGAACTTTTAAAGGCTGTTGATTGCTAGCTAAACACAATGGCTGATGAACTATTAAGTACATTCCTAGCTCTGAATGTATACACCATTAGGAAATACGTTAAGATAAATACACTATACCTCTGCAAGGCATGTGCTGAATGTGTGAAACTGAAATGAATCCTGACATAACAGCTTGATGTTAATCAATCAAATAGTGTAGGGTAAGGGTGTATGTAAATATATGGATTTGGGCTGGAGGTCTATCAAAAGCATTTGAGGTGATTGATTAAAACATTCTGTGTGCATCTTGGACTTCATGGAAGTCTGTTTTATGATAATGCAGGAAGACAAACATTCTGACTTCAAAGTTTATGTGCAATTGATTAGACTGAACAGCATATTGTACATTTATGTGATGTGATGTTGCCTATTTTCTTGCCATATTATGGTGGTAGATTTTAGATGTTGGTAATTTCAAGTGACATGTGAAAGGAAAACTGATCTCAACCTGTGTTGAAACATTGTGTGATGTTATGATGAGGTTAATTCTGTTCTCAATAAGTGGTCTCTTTCAGGATTGCAATGATTCTATCCACAGGCCTTGTGGTTTTACCAGATGCATTGATGAGTCTGTAGAAGTGGCTGTCGATGGTCTTCTTTGGATAGACTATAATTGCTTAAAATAGTTTACACTCTAGTCTCAATCAGTGAACAGTTAATAACGTTAGTTTGATGCTAACAATTGACTTAAAATTAAAACACTAATGATGTTCATACTGAAGTTCCTTTCAACACACTTAGCACTACTTGGCTTAATAGTATACAGATATAGACGAGAATGGATTTATAATTGCATTATCCAGTGCAATTATAATTGGGTTAGAGGATGGCTTCCCTTTTGATTCAGGTTATTTCCAAGGTTCTCTCACTATGTCGGCCTCATTGACTTTTTCACTGCCGTTTTTGCCTCTGGCCTGCTCATTAGGGATCAATCTAACTTTTTTATCTGGATTTTTGCAAAGCTGCTTTGAGAAAAATTCCATTGTTAATAGCTGTAAAAAAAAAATTGTTTAGTTAGATTGAATTGTTCTCACAATCACCATATTTCAGCCCCAGAGAGCACCTACGTTAGATTTTCATATGCCGTGTTAAAAAACACTTTCCACCACCAAACATTAATTAGGCCAATGATTTTAGGAGGAATGGCGTTTCCCGGAATCATTCCTGGAAAGTTCTAAAGATTATTTTGGTGGCTGGTGGTTGTCTGAGATCTTCGGTTACACTTTTTTTCTCAACTTTGTCATCTAGCTAATCTTTCTCATTCATTTTGGTCTTGTCAGTTTTTATTTAATCCTGTTAATTCCCCCCTAATTTACTGGTGTTTCCATGAACTAAATGTACATGGCTCTGGGAATAGTTTTCAATATTCAGGGTATGTGCTCATGTTAAACTTTTATCCATGTTTTTTCCAACAACTCACTTAATTCCAAAAGATGAATGCGTTCACATTAATAAGGCATTTTCAACAAGCTACCGTGCACCGGTGAACTTGACCTACAGAATATGATACAAATTTTAACTATCATTAAAAAAGTGTTGGTCTTTCCTATGTAACGTCAAAGGTTGCACATAGTGTTTAGGAGTATTTAGTCAAATCAATCATATCTCTGAAATCATAAAAATGTAACAATGCTTTTGCGTGGATTTGGGAGTTTGTGTTATGTTGATTTGTCAGCAATGTGATCCTCTGTTTCTGTGTACTTACTGAGTTGAGGTAAAGTGAAAAAGAAAAACAGAGAGACTCAAGGTGACTTTTTACACGTTAATATTGGATCAGCTTACTAACATTCCAGCTAGCTAACACTGTTTCACCTGTGGATTTAATAAGAGTGTGGGCATGTAATGAAATGATGCAACCCATACTATTCAGTGTATGCAGTATCTCTCTGGACACACTTCTATTCAAGGTCATTTTTTCCCCCCTTGCTTTTTTTTACCATTTTCCCCCTTTCGTCTATACATGCACACATTCGGAGGACAGAATATGTTTGGCCCATTAGTGTTTTCAAAAAGCTTTTATCTGGATGTTAACAGTTTTTCTGTTAACCTGATGCAAGGCTGTCTCACAATGTGTCTGCTATAAGGCAATAATATTAAATCCTTTAATCAGTAGTCTTAGGGGCAGAGTTGGATTAATTAGAGATCTAAATTAAGCCTCATTAAAAGAATATATTTGCGCTCTCCTAGGGTAATCTCTACCAGCGTCTGGTTATCTTTTAGTCTTGAGAGTCCCATTAGAGGTCATGTGGTTGAGCTCATGAATTATGTAAATGTCAGAGAAGTGCAGTAGAATCCAAAATAGAAGAGATCTCCCATCTTTTGTAAACTCAATGCTTTAGAAGATACACAACAATCGTATGTGAAATTATGGCTTTATACCCTTGTGCCATAAAAACAGCTCTGACCCATTGAGGTCGTGGACTCCTCAAGATCTCTAAAAGTGTGCTGTGGTATCTTGCATGAAGATTTGAGCAGCAGATGCTGCAAGTCCTGTTAGTTAAGAGGTAAGGCCCCATGGATTGACATGAATTATTTGCCCAGCACATTTCACATATGCTCGTGCATCAAGGCGCTTCTTGCTGAAAGAAGCTACTGTTATTAGGCGATACCATTGCCATGAAGGAGTGTACTCAGTCTGCAACAACATTTAGGTAGGTTCTACGAGTCAAAGTAACATCAACGTGAATGTGAGGCATTAAGGTTTTCCAGCAGAACATTGCCCTGAGCATTTGATTTAAAAGACACTGTGTTAGACCACAACACCTTCCTTTGTTTCTTTTGTTGTTTAAATTTTTTTTTTTTTTGCAATTTCTGCTCTTCTGTGGGATCAGATCAGACGGGCTAACCTTTACTTCCCATATGCATCAACGAACTTTGCGTGCCCATGATAGTTGCCTTTGGTAAGGTTGTTACTTTAGGTGCCTCTGCCCCCTGCTGTAGTTTTCATTACATAAAGCACCAACAAATAGCCTGCACCTCGTGAATGACCAGGTTATTCCATCACTGTATTTGTTCTTTCTTGAGAGCACCACCAAATTCCAGGATGACGGTGACAATATTCATCAAGCTCAAATTATGAAATTTAATCATTATAAATTATTTATAAAGCATTATAAATCATTTTAATACATGAACTGGTCACTAACAAATATGAGGAAATGGGGGGTGCTGCAGATTTTCTTGACAAAAAGAACTATAACTAAACATGGTGTTTCCATTTCTCAATCAATTCAGTTGGGTTTTTATGTTGGAGAGTTTATGACCTCAGCTTAATGCAAAAAACAATTTTCTCCAGTTATTTTAAATCTGAAGAATATTTATTCCAACAAGAAGGTAACAATCGAATTAAGTGTTTACCTTGTTTACATGTATTTGTTTACAGACCAGTCGTGTCTGTACCAAAATGGGAAACACATTGACAAACGCATCCTCACTATGGCAAGCCTAGAGAGCTAAAACATATTGGCAAAAGTCACAGCAACACATTCTGGAGCACTTTGTTTACATTGTGCAGGTCAAGCAAACTGCAACACTTACAATATTTGAAACAAACCGAACTGGGACCACATTGGGATTTCAGAGAGGTCTGAGCTCATTTGGGATGTTCACATATGTGCAAAAAAATGCTGAGTAATCCGTCTGAGTTTGTTTGGAAGGCTGATGGGGAACAAGTATGAAAACACTTTAATATCCTGGAAATAACACTGCAGTGAATATCTATTTTCTTGAAAGTGCTTATCATATGGGAATAGGATATTCAAGTCAGCAACGAGTTGAAATCCATGACCCTTACCAAACAGCCTCAGTGCCTGCGTAATCCCTGCACTTCAGTCAATGTGGTTTAACTTATGACATCTCTGACCTCGGTAGGATTTTTTCCCTTGTAAAATGTAAGATAGGATTTCACTTGTGGAGAAATCTAATCTGTGTGTAGTTCATCCGAAGTTGAAAGGTAAAATTTCCTAAGTAAGTACAAGTTCCCAAGTCATATTCAGTCACTGCACGTACATCTGCTTCCTGTTGTGATGCTGGATCAGTACTTCAGTTCCCCACCTTTACTGCTCAATTGTACATCAAAGGGCGCATTATGTGCCTTAAAGTCCTACTGTGTGTATTGTGAGAATGAAGAGGCATTAAAAAAAGTAAAGAGCTCTGAATACAGATTGATTTACTGTGATGTGATTAAATTTTTTCCCGTCTTATTTTGTCCTCTTGCCCTTTTATATCATTTGTTACTACTGAAACATAAGATTTATTTTCTTCTTTTTTGTCATTTGATTCTCAAAAGGTCCATTTCTGTGCATATTTACATATATGCATCACAAGCTGCTTGTTTCACCATCAGCGATCGGATCTTGATTATTGAGTATGTATGCAAATGTTTTTGTGTGTTTGTAAATCTGCAGCATTATTTTGTTCTTTCTCTACTTTCTCAGCAACTCCTTCGAGAGATGCAGCAGATGGCCAGTCGGCCGTTTGCCACCATCAATGTTGCCTTGGAGACGGATGAGGAGCCGCCTGACCTGATTGGTGGAAATGTAAAGGTGAGTGTGACCTTCTAGATTATGACATTATGACCAAACTTGAAAGTGTGTTAATAATTACATTTTTCATAAGGCTAGACCTCATCACATATCTTTATTAACCAGCTGAATCAGCTGGCCGCAGTGACCAATTTGTACTCTCTCAAAGCCTACTCATCTGTTACCCACTCACTTGCTCTGTTTGCCTGCAGCCTAATAATTGATAGCTCAGTTAAAACAACACCCTTCATCTTGACACCTTAATTGGAATGGAGTAAAATGACTGAGGCCAAACTGAATTAAATTTCTGATTGAACAACTTGGATAATGCATTTAATAATCTCTTAAATAGAATAAACCTTTTGAAAGTAATTAAATACGTTTGCATACGTTCTGCACAAGTGATTGCATAATGGCATGATTTTGCGCATCATGGAAGTCGGGATGTTCTCATCACTTTTCGTGCCACCAAGTCGTGAAGGCATTATGTTTAAGATCAAAATACAAGTAATGCAACTGATGAAAACTTTCTCGTCATTCCAAACCAGTCTTTCCTAGGTGCTTGATATTCTCTGCCATATCAAGCTTTATAAACTTGTTGTTATGGTAACATTGATATTAAAGGCCAATGCATGCATGAACATGTGCTTCAGGTTACATGTCATTTTAGATTTTTCAATATACAGTAGATCAATGTATCATAAGTGTGTGTGCGCACGTGCGCGCTATGATGGGTTTCATGATCTTCATTTTGGCCAAATTTTTTCCCAGGCTGTGGGGCATAGCCCTAAAGCATAGATTCAATTTAGATTTACCGCTTTCCTGTGTTCTCTCTCTCTCTCTCTCTCTCTGACACGCACACATACAGTGTCTCTTGCTTTTAAGATGTTTCATGAACAACTCCATAGAATGGAACAAGTACTAGATTGAAAGGAAGTGAATTACAGTTTTCATGTTTCCTGTCCTGTGCAGTGTTCACATAGGATGCAGAACGTTTTCTGTCCTGGTGAAACCTTTCATGGCTTTATACTGAAACAGTATTTTTCAATATCCTTCACCAGTTAAAACATTATTGAATGTGTGGACTTTTGTAATAGCCACAATGGCATTGATCAGTGAATGTATGAGCTTGTGTTGCAGTAATCCAAGTGATGGAGCTTTGTGGCAGCTGCCTCAGCACCAAACAGTTTTAAAAGACAGCTCACAGATTCACTGCCAGAAACACACAAAAATAACTAGTTGCTTAAGCATTTTCCAGTGTTTGTCAAACAGCCAGGAAGCATTAAAATAGAGATGGAATAAAATAAGAGATTTTCAATTTAATGTAATTTATTATTTTTTTAAGAATAAAGCATTAAATGGCACTAGGTGTATCTTAATAATGCAGATGCTTAAAAAAATATAATGATGATGATGATGATGATAATTTAGCTTTTTTAAATCTTTGGATAGATTTTTCAATCAAAGGCTTACTGATGATGTGAACAAAAATGTTGTCCATTCAAGACACAGATATGATGGACCGCTTGTGATCCAATCTGTATTATCACAAAGAAATTGCTGAGTCTATTTCCCGTCTAATTGCAGTATAACGACGTTGTTTACTACTACAAAATATGCCATCAGGATCTGTTCTGGAACTCTGTAGCTAATCAAATTAGTGTCTTTCATTATATTCTCGAGTTGTTAAACAAGTCTAGCAATAGTTTACTGGCTTACAGTGACTAGAAAATGTTGAGTTTTACTCTTAATAAGGCCTTACCCTTAACCCATAACTGCTCAGGTGTATGGTACCAGTAAAAAGTTTGGACACACCAGTTTGAAAGTATCTTTCTATGTTCTAGAACAATACTAAAGATTTTAAAACTATAAAATATCACAGATGGAATTGGGTAATTAAGTAACAACAACAACAACGATCAGTTGTTATTTTAAGACATGACAGTAAGCTGTTCCGGAATAGTTCTTGCAAGAGCAGTATTGTCAAGTGCATTTGCAAAACCCATCAAGCACCATGATGAAACTGGTTCTCATGAAGACCATCTCAGGACAGCAAGACCAAAACATAAATGACTAAATGGCAAACACTTAGACTAGATTACACATGACTACACATGACCTCACGGAGTAACCAACCAAAGGGAAGGTTTATTCTACAGCATATGCAGGCATCACTACATCATTTTATATAAAATATTTAAATTTAAAAATGTGATACATAAATTATGTTTCAAAATGTCATGTAACCATGTCCTTGGTATATATAGATACACCAATAAAATACAATACAGTATGCCAGTAAGTAAAGAAGTGCTCCATGTTTTAAGGCCATGTTTTAGATGCACATGTGAATTATAAAGCACAAATCCTTCAGAATAGCATTCATGCAAACAGGAGTAGGAGAGATTGCAGAGGTCATTGTGATTTCTTGATGAGAGATGAGCGAATTACATTATGCTATTGACATATCAACAGTTCCAAAGAGGCTTTAGGTCATCAGGTTGTTAGTTAAGCCCAGTGGTTTATATTCCTCATGAAAAGCTGCAGACGTAGAAATGCTAGAAAATCAATTTCAGTAGCCAGAGTAAGGTGTTTAATTTGATTTGTATTGAAGCTTTGTGGAATAGTGTATCTTCAAAAACAGACTTTTACTTCAGACATATTGAGGTGATTTTAATGTTTAAAGGAAAAAAATAAACCAGTTGATATTGAGAAAAAAGAAGCAGATGTTCCAAGTCACTCTGGATAAGAGCGTGTGCCAAATGCCTAAATGTAACATTCTCTCCATCTTCATAATGTCTGTCTGTCATCTAGAAGGAATATGTTTTCTTTTTTGACTGCCCTGTGTAATACAGTCCAACATTTTGTCGTCCTGTCCTGAATTAACACATGCTAGGAATAATAATTTACTGTCTAAATGATGATAAACCTGGCAGAAAGAAAACTGGGGGATGCGTCTCAGTGCTAAGCCTTTATTATTATTATTATTATTATTATTATGTGTTTAGTAGGCAACTAGGAGGTTAATAAAGATCTTGTAATTGCTTAGTTGTTCTTGTTTATTTTCAGGTAAGAGAGTTTCATAGCCCTTTTCTATAAATTTTCTAAAGTTGTTTTCCCTTCTAAAACTAAGCTAAATTTCCACTACATTTCCTCCAGCTGTGTTCCTTACTATTGTTTTGTGGGACACAACCCCCTCCGTGTGATTACAAAAAATGCAAATTAAGCATGTATTGGTTGATATTGTCTGGCTCATCTGCAAGCAAGCTGCTGTTATAATCACTCAGTGGGGATCATTAAAAAAAATGAAGGACAGCTTTATCTCTTGCTAGTAGCAGAGCCAGAATGTTTTTTTTTCCCCTCTTCAGTAATTCTCAGGATTATAACACTATCAGCCATAACTTTAAAACCACTGATGGGTGACTTGAATAATACTGATTGTCTTGTTACAGTGGATAAGTTAGGTAGCAAGTGAAATGTTAGTTCTTGATGTTGATGTTTAGGAAACAGGAAAGATGAACAAACAATGATTTGAGTGACTTTGGCAAGGGCCACATTCTAATAGTAGCTGCGTCAGAGCAACTCCAAAAAGTAAGTCTTTAGGGATGTTCCCAGACTGCAGTGGTCAGGACCTACCAAAAGTAATCCAAGAAAGGACAACTAGTGAACCGTTGACAGGGTCATGGGTGGCCAAGACTCACTGATGCAGATTGGAAATGAAGGCTGGTCCAATCTCACAGAAGAGCTATAGTAGCACAAATTGCTGAAAAATGATTAGGCTGCTTCCAATATAATGGTGTCATAACACACAGTGCATTAATGTTTGTTGTATATGGTGCTTTCATAGCAGCAGATCAGACCAAAGTGTCTACATTGGGCTTGTGAGTATCAGAACAGGACCTTGGAGAAATGGAAGAAAGAGGCCTGGTCTGATGAATCACTTTTCCTTTAACATCATGTAGACAGGTGCAAGTGTTTTCTTTCCCTGGTGAAGAGATGGCACCATGGTACACTATGGGAAGAAGATAAGCCAGGAAACCTTGGGTCTTGCCATTCATGTGAATTTTGACACATTCCACTTACCCTAAGCATTGACCAAGGACCATGGGCACAGTATTCCCTGATGGTAGTGACCACCTTCAGCAGGATAATACCCTATACCCTATCACACTGCAAAACTTGTATATGAATGGTTTGAGGAACATTATAAAGAGTTCAAGGTGTTGCCCTCCAAATTTTGATCAAGCATTTGTGGGATGTTCTGGGTAAACAAAGTCTGAGTTGTGGACACCACACTTCACTACTTAAAGAATCTGCCAGATACCACAGCGCTCCTTCCGAGGTTTTGTGGTGTCCATGCCTTAATAGATCAGAACTGATTTGGAGGCACAAAGGGGATCTACATAAAGTTAGGCAGGTGGTTTTAATGCTCCGGATGATCTGTATGTACACCATGTTTGTCCCAAAGCAGGCGGATGACAGATGTTGTCTTCTGCCACATGAGCCCTTGCTTGATTGGTTGTATAACCTTACACTCATAAGGGAGTATATAAGATTGCAGTTTTCTTTCTTCTGAAACAGGGCTGTGATGTTTTTAGACTATTCCTGAAGGATCAAAAAGCATGATACTACCCACCTAACAACTTTAACCTCCTACAGGCCTCATGCCTCATTTCTGTTCTCACCTGCCTCTTGCTAGCTGCCTTCTCTCTCTCTCTCTCTCTCTCTCTCTCTCTCCTTCTCAGCTGTCTCCCATCTTGTCTCTCCCACCTTCTTATTTACAAGAGTTAATTAAACCAAACCTGTGTTTTGCTGGCTCAGTCTGGTTGCCTTAGATAATCTCCCTAGTCCAAACAGAACACACATGCATGCACATACACACACATATTTTTAGACACATTTTGTTAAAGGCTGTAATTAAATTTTCTCAAGCGGTCCACAAAAGTATAAGACTTGAGGTGCAAGGTAACGGAAAAAGAGAGAAATTGTAAGGCTTTGCTCTGTGTGCGTGTGTGAGAGACAGTAAGGGAGAGGGAGTCAGGTTTGGGACTGAGGATTCAATTGGGTGAGTGTTGGAATGTGTTTTGAGAGAAAGAGTGGAGTTGTGCCATGATTTTGCCTCCAAGCACGGAAGAGGGCATGTGTTTTTATCCTACTTTTTGGCCAGATTATGTACACCCACTGACTAGAGACCACAGTGATTAAACATGTATTAAGCAATGTCAGGGTATGTGTATGAGCTCTGTGTGAGGGTAGTATTAGGGTTACAGTATTGAAGTATTTATTACAGTGTTTTTATTTGTACATGTTGAGTGTTCATAATATTCATGTCTGGTTTTGTATTAGACCATCGGCCTGGTCTCCTACAAGAAGGTGTTTGTTACTTAGGAAACACAGAAAAACAGGGTTTCTGGTAGAAGTCTTTTTTTATTCGAATTATAAGTGCAAATAAATACATTTAACAACATACTACTTAGTACAATGAATAGTCATTTTTCAAAGATGAAAATCATGGGGAGTAAACAAAGTTTAAGAGCATTGTTTAAATGAATTCAATAACTTTTTTGTATAAAGCCAAAATGAGATATGCAAGGTTGCCGGCATCCGCGTATACGATCCGTGTTTTGCAAATACAGTATACTGCAAACCAGAAACCTTCACCACTGTTAACTTGTTTTCTGTAAAAACATGAAAGAAGTCTCCTTGTTTAGAGTCAAATCTTTTGTGTGGGTTTTAAATTGAAGGTGGGCTGGGAATTTCACTGAAACATGGCGAACCTCCCTATGTGCTTCAGCAGGAGCTGCTCTGTAAAGTGCAACATTAAAATTAAAAACCTTGCAACTTTTTTGTTTCATCTGTCAAAATCCCTGAAGGCTTGCAAGCTTTTATTAAAAAAAGACAACGAAGAAGGGAAAAGAATGTTCTTCCTGTTATCCGTATCTGTAAAGGATACATACTCACACACACACACACACACACACACACACACACACACAGTGCAACTCTGGACCCTGAAGTCATGAACTCCACAAGATCTCTGAAGGTGCTCGGTGGTATCTGGCACCAAGGTGTTGGCATTTCAAGACGTGAGTTCAAGGTGGCATTTTCACCTTGAACTCTGTCATGATCCTCATAGTTTTGGTTACTGAGGTTAAGTTCAGAGTTATTTTAAAGTGAATGTACAGTATAGCACAAATAAGCTCCATTAATAACTATGTAAATGGAAGGTCCTCATATGAATGGTTAGAAATACAATATGTGTTTGTGTGCATGCACACACGAGAAAGAAGTGTCAGTGTCTACAGCATAAGAACAGTATCATGTCAGTGTCATTAATAATGAATTAAGTCTTCTTTCTTTGGGTCTGTGTCTGCAGGCTGTGCCAAAGCCTATAGCTTTGGAACCATGTTTTGGGAATAAAGCAGCAGTGCTGTCCATCTTTATCAGATTACCCAGAGGACCCGGAGGCATCCCAACTCCGGGACAGTCAGGTGGGTATCGAACTCTCTTAATCAACTCTTCACAGTCAAGTAAATGTGCTGAACATGCTACGTACAGTAGTTACAGTAAAACCGTTGTCTCTCTGTGTCTGTCTCAGGCCTGGCAGTGGCGAGTGCCCTGGTAGACGTGTCTCAGCAGTTGTGTGTGTGCTATAAGGAGAAATCAGGAGGGCTGCGCACCCGTAAGCAGCAGCCAATAGCACAGCCAGCTACATGCATCTGACACTTGCTTTCCGTCCCTGATTCCTGAGCTTTGACCTCCCCAGGGACTAAGCCACGGACACATGCATCCCATATGGCGGAGGTCACATACTCACAGGTGAAGCAAGGATGCAGAATAACTGGAGAACTGAGACTCCCAACCCATGAAATGTACCCACGTGGAGAAGGAAAGCTGAGGGAATGCGAGCCACAGACATGGAAAGAGGGGCGAGAAGGAGGGAACGCTCTCTCTCACCTCTATCTAATTGACTGCAGATAGGACTTCTGACTCATATCTGCTATGTGATATTTAACTTATTATTGTTGTTCCTTGTTTTAGTCCCTTTTTATGCTCAGGAGGAGTTTCCCCTGCACTGCTGCACCATGGTCTCCATGGCAACATACAGTCAGACCACACATGACTAGCTATTATACGTTCACCTGCCCTTAAACACTTGCCAAAACAAACACAAACAAAGGTCATCCATGAAGCAGGTTGTGTATCCGTGTCCCTCAAATCACAGCTCTAAGGGCAGTAGAATCTCTGTGGTGTTCTAGGTTATTGAAGCTGTGTTTGCGCATGTTTTCATGAAGTGGGTCATTTTCACAGTGAAACTGCATCATGCCATTTCTCCATTTGTAAGAAATGGGCAATTTTCTCTTCTCTTTTCACTTCAGTCACTTTCAGTTGTGCCTGACACAGATCATTGCCCTGTGTCCTGCTCAAGAGCGTTTCATCAGTGTTTTACACTCAAAAAACTTTTTCCCCTTTGTCTCCGTCTGATTTCCTTTCTTTTTGCCACCCTCAGACCCACATCCTGTATCTCCTTTGAGACCCCATGCCATTTCTTAGACTTATTCTAGCTTCTGACTCAAACTGAACCTAAGGGAGCTGAGAGTGCGTAAAGGCAAAGGCCTCAGGATTAAATCTGAACAGCAGCTTTTAGAGTTTTTCAAAATGCCAGATGGCATTTTAGACACTTATGTTTTCCCAGACAGGCGCGGACAGTGTTAGAGTACTTCCAATTACATTTATAATGTGTGTGCATGTGTGTTGGATTTTTGGTTATTAGGGCTAAAGAGCAGGTTTTAGTGTAGACTAAATGGCAGATGAGAAACAGACAAATATGACATTAGAAAAAGGAATAACAGTGGCAATTGTCATGCTTTTTGTTAGATTTTTTTTTTTTTGTCCATATTTGGTCCAATTATTTTAAAATGAATTTTTAGAGGTGTCTTGTTCTCAACTAATTCCATTACATCCTCTTTTGTTGTCTCAGATCAGGGAGCTTTCTACTCTACTGGTTTTCCACATTACCTGAATGTACTAGCATCCCAGTGTATTGAGAAGTATACTTTTTCAATTCCATCTAACCTTGTATTTATTTCACCAGAGTATGCTCACGTGCAGGTATGTTTTGCGTCTTTTGCATTTCATTACAGAATAATGAAGTAGGGTGCAGAACGCAGTTATTTCTCTCTGGTTTGTTCCAGGCAAGTGCCATTTCAGTTATTACTCTGTGTATTACACTGTCATGCACTCGGTATATAATGAGTTGTGATGAGGCTGCAGAATGGAACTGAGATTGGATTTATGTATCTCTGATTACCTACTTGTCAATTCCCTTGCAAGGGCTGAGCCATGATTGACGTGACATGGGCCTTTCACAAACGTTGTGGCTGATCAGACCGCTGCAACCAAACAAGACCTTCTATTGCGATGTCACACAGAAGTGAAAACTGCTATGATTGTGATGGGAAACCACCTTATACTTTGATGGATTAAATGTTAGGATCCATCAAAATGAGGAAGTAACATCAATAGCATGGAAGCTATAAAGAACAGAACTGTCCACTTTAATAAACGCTCAATGGAAGGTTAAGAGATAAAAGCAAATTTCTGCAGTTTTAGACAGCATATAATAAATTGTAAGAAACTAGGTATGACAAGCACTCACATTCACTTTTTACGCTCACAGTGTAGAACACAGACATGAAAGGAGCTAGTCTTCTGGTGGGGAAGCCAATTAACCGATTCCTTCAAGTCTCGAAGAGATCTTTACCCAGTCCTACGCCTCAATCTCACCACCTACTTACTGTACAGTAATCACTGTAGATATCAGGATCTATAGGTTAATGTGTATAATGTAGCAGCAGATGAACTCTTTTTGTAACATAATGATGAACATTAATGTGAATGCCATTTCTGTTGAATGACTTGCTCGGCAGGTGAAGTATCCCCAGCTTTTACGGTGGGAGCTCACTGCAGCTTCTTTTTGTATGTAAGATAGCGAATGTCATCATGAACAAACCTTAACTTAAGCACAAATGCAATGTGTAAAAAAATAAAACGATAAAACAAGAAAATTCTTGAGAATTATAACTGGAGTTGTAATTATACATGTACATAAAGAAATACAATTTTTGTCTATAATAAATGCTGAAATTAAGGGTCCTGATTTTATTTATTTTTTTTTTAGTCTAACAAATAGGTTTAATGAAATGTTTAGGTGTGCACACTCTTACAGGTTCTAAACCTGCAAGATCAGTTTGGCAAAAACTGGCAATAATTAGGTCACTTTTTAACACCTTTAATACATTCTTAGCACTGGCTATAGGGAATACAGTTCCTCCATAATATATTAATCCCTAGTGATGTATTGCAGCATCAAATTTATATCTGATTATATTATTAGCATTTTTTTCTTCTATTGTGACTTTACAGGAAAAAAAAAAAGATTATTGTAGCCCTGTTATTCCTTCGAGAAGTCATCAGTTGTGTGCCACACTGATGTCAGTGGGGTCATTACTAACACAAATTGTCAACAAACCTTGATGATTGCAGGGTTTTTTCTTTTCATTTTTTTTCCAATTTTTTTTTTCTTCAGTCATTCAATGTCATATTAAATACAACATAGAAATGCAACAAAGAAATGGTGAAGACAGCCCAGCTATTTAGTGATGTGAGAGAAGACTAGGTCATTGCAGTTTATTGTGGTATTAACATGAACATTTTGGCGTCTGGTCTGTTTGAGCGTACAGATGAAGAGTTGATGGACTGGATTACCGAGATATCAACAGGTGGTAAAACTGCATGGTGGGTAAAAAACAAACAAACTATTAACCTGAAATTAAAAAAAGAAACATTGATGTTGAGAGAAAAAAAAAAAAAGAAAAGAAAGAAAGAAAGCTCCAATGGACTGTATTGGAGCACTGTGGCGTTATCACCATGACCTCACACCTGCAGGGTCGATGGTTCAATTCCCACATCTCACCATGCTTGGAGGGTTTCCTCTCCCAGTTCCAATACCAGTCTAAATTAGGCTAATTGGCATGTTCCATAGTGTGTGTGTTGTCACCTGTCCTGGGTGTACCTCGTCCTCTGGAATAGGCTTCGAGCCTCCAGACCTATGGCGTTATATTCCTGCCACAATTCTGAGACATTTGAGAGCAGGCAAAGCACTCTATGCGCGTGCAGTGTCTCCACTGCGCGCTCAACAGCTCAATTCTGCGCGTGCACTGTCTCCCCTGCGCGCTCAACATGTTCTCCGCGCGCGCTCGACTCTGCCTGTACGCGCGCTCAACTTTGGCCAGTGTTACAAAACTGCCGCAAAACCAGCCAATCACAGACTTCCACACACGGCTTCTGATTGGCTGTTCCTTCTCTATTAGCTAGCACTATCGACCGTATATTCTAAATAAAGGTTTATAAGTAAAGAGACAGTGTTGTGCGATTTGAATTTTAGTCGGTGTAGTCTAACGATGAGCTATATGGATAATTAGATAAGTAAATTAAAACACACAATGGACAAACGAGACTGGTTTATAGTAATACGTCATTGAATAAAAAAAATAAATACTATAATATTTGTTTATAATATTTATTAATAAATACAACTTTATTTACAATGCTTCCCTTATATAATTTCCTTTCAGTTGTAAATAATGATATATAATAATATAATTCATTTTCTTTTGTTTTTGTAAAGCTGTTTTGAGATAATGACCATTTTAAACGCACCGTACAGATAGAGAAGTCTGTGATTGGCTGGTTTTGTGGCAGTTTTGTAACACTGGACAAAGTTGAGCGAGCGAGCGTACAGGCAGAGTCGTGCGCGCGCGGAGAACGTGTTGAGCGCGCAGTGGAGACACTGCACGCGAGTAGAGTGCGTTTCCTGCTCACAAAATGTCGAACCGCGCGCTCAGGATTGTGGCAGGAATATAACGCCATACAGACCCTGTATAAGGGAATTGGTGTAGAGAGTGAGTGAGTGTGTGTATAGCTAAAACATTCATAATGATAGATACATGTTTTGACAAACACCTGTTCAAAGGCTGTTTTCTAGCTGCCTACAGGCCACTGATAATATATTTAAAGTTAATCAAAAACTTTCTTGCTTGCCTATGAGCTTACTATTAAGAGCCTACTGAAAGTGTGAATCTTGCAAAGCCTTTTGAGAATCTGTTGCATAGCTACAGTCTGTTGCAAAACTGCTGATGGTCTACACTAAAAGACATTTGGCTTTGAGATTAAAGGATGAATATGAGACGAGTGATTAGAAATTCAGCTTTCGTTTCCAGATATTTAGATCAAACCTCTGCACTATACAGGCACTGTAATTTATGCTACATCTGGCCATCCCTGACTGGCCCACATGACATCAATGGGAAATCAGGAATCATATGTAAATAATTATACTGTACATCATGCCTGCAGTACAAATGCATTGTTTCTATTTTGATTGATTGATTTTTTAATTTGCTATTCATGCTTGTGTGCATACATACCTTTACTATGTGTTGGCCAACAAATATATACTAGAAATGTTAGTTAGCTGGTAGACCTAAATATATTCTCTCTCTCTCACTCATCATCTATACGGCTTAATCCTGTATTCAGGGTCACGGGGGGCCTGGAGCCTATCCCAGGAGACTTGGGGCACATGGCAGGGTACACCCTGGACAGGGTGCCAATCCATCGCAGGGCACAGACACACACATACACTCACTCATTCACACACTACGGACAGTTTGGGAACGCCAATTAGCCTAACCTACATGTCTTTGGACTGTGGGAGGAAACCGGAGTACCCGGAGGAAACCCACCAAGCACGGGGAGAACATGCACACTCCATGCACACAGAGACGGGAATCGAGCCTGGCCGGGGATCGAACCCGGACCCTGGTGGTGCAAGGCGACAGTGCTAACCACGACACCACCGTGCCGCCCCTAAATATATTCAATATCAAGTTAAAAAAAAAAAAGGAAGATTGATACTGAATATAGAGTTTTTAAAAGGATATGGACTTTCATGTATTGAAGGTAAAACTTTGTGCTCAGTTTACGGAGAACGAGTCGCTCTGTTAAAGGATTACAAGAACGGAAACGCACATCGGAAGCTTTGCTAGCTAAGCTTTAAAAGCAGCAAGGATTTATTTTTTAGCAAGCTTCACACATCAAGGGATGGAGCAAGCAAGAGCAGTTTTGTGATAGCCCACAAAATCTAAAAAAAAAAAAAAGCAGTAAGCCATTCTCTGATGGGGAGTTTATTGAAGAGTGGTGAACTCTTTAATGCTAAGAAAGACGCATTTGGCGAACGGTAATATAATGGATCGATGATATACCTGAAAATCTGGATCTTCAGCTGCAAAACCAAACAGACAAATTTTTGACTTTTTCTCCTTGGCCCTGGCGAGAGCTGTGAAGTTCCTCGTCTTTGTAGACGGGATACAAAAAGACTTGAAGATTACAGAGGACCTGGGAGAAATGCAGAAAGGTATGATGACAGGAAGTGGTTTGACAAACTGGGACAAACTGGCAGGCGTTACAAAGAATGGTTGTCCAAATCTGAAAGGGAAAAATGTTGGACTTTTGAAGCAGATGCAAGATTAAGTGACTGAAATTAAACCAAAACAGAAATTGGTATTTTTGCTTTCCAGACCCATCACAATCAGCAGTGGGACCAGTTGTTTGAAATCTGTTTTACAGCCCGGAAATGGTATTCCTGCCAATTCTAAACTTGTTTGTAAGTTGTTTTGCATTCTGATGGCCCAATCTCTAGAAATCTAGCATTCTCTAACCGGGGTGTGATAGTATGAAGAAAAAACACCGGAATGTTTCCTTACTTTTGAGCTGGACATAATCACATGGCACATTACACAGCGCTGCGGAAGATGAGGTTATTCGCCAGCATGTCAGTAATTTTACTTTACCTTTGTTCTTAATGTAACAAGACAGCGTTATGAATTAGGTTTCAGATATCCATAACATTATAACGCGATGTTTCTTTTTGTCCATGAGTATAGTTGGGGTTGGGTACCGAAAACCGGTGCCAATACGGCACCGGTACCTATATAACCGGTATGTACCGGACCAAAACAGAACGCGAATTTCGGTGCCACTTAAATGCCTCAACTGTCGATTCTCTGGGGCTATGATGACACAATTGTAATAAGCATTAGATTCATCAATACACATGATTGTTAGTAAAATTTTAATTCTGTATTCATGGGGTGTCAGAAATAATCGGAAAAATTAATTATTTCCGTAATTAGAAAAATCTTGAGGACTTCGGAAAGCTTTGATAATACAAATCCAAAACATTGTTGCAGTAATGTTACTGTACATTTTATTTTTGTAGATTAAATGTTTATTAGATTAAAAAAATTAAACGCACAAATCATCAGGAAATGAGATCATCCGAGATGCGCGTGAACACATCTTGCGTTACACTTGCTCTGATGGCAGCAGATGGTCTACTGCTATCTTAACTTGCTAAATTAACTTTCGTTAAAATGTCTAAAACTAAACGAAAGTGTTGCTATATTTCACAAGAAAGAATTCCGACACCACTACGTGCAGCAAATGTTTTACAGCAGTTGCGTGTAAAGGGTCAGGGGTAGCTGAGTGGTTAAGGCATTGGACTACGGTTCGGAAGGTCCCAGGTTCAAGTCCCACTACCACCAAGTTGTCCCTGTTGGGCCCTTGAGCAAGGCCCTTAACCCCAACTCAGATGTATAATGAGATTTTTAAAAATGTAAGTCGTCTGCCAAATGCCTAGATGTAGATGTAAGAATAAAGTATGTAGATGTAGGAATAAAGTTAAAGCGCCGTGTTTGACAGTTTACAGACAACAGCTGGCACTATTGGTGTGGATGACCCCAGCCCCAGTCAGACGTTATAATGACGTCAGCAGCCTTTCAGCCGGTTAGTAGCAGGCTAATGTAATGTTAACTGCAAAATGCAAATCCTGCATTCAGGATAACAAATGGTCAAACGATTTGTAAAATACTAATGTAACATGGATTCTGTTTATAATTATGGCTTTCCAGCTAGTACTTAAACATTTAATATATTGTTCAATTTTAAGCATTCAATTTTTTGTTCAATAAAAATGTATTCTTGAGCCATCATTTTGTGGCTCGGTTCAGGCACCGTTTTGGCACTGGTACTGGTTTAAAAGTATCGATTTGGCACCGGTATCGAAAAAACCCAAACGATACCCAACCCTAAGTATAGTTATCTTCACTGACAATCACTGACAGTTTGTTGCACTATTGGATGCGTGGTGACATGGTCTGCCACAGAGCTGTCTCAGCCTGGGCAAAGTGCTTAAAAGTATGGGATCTGAGATCAGAGATTCGGGAGTGTTGTTGAAAAAAAGGCAAGGACTCCCCAGAGCTCTCAGATGCAGCTTGGATGGCAGATCTTGCATTTGATGTTAGGACTGCACCAAACTGCGAGGCAAAGACTTCTTTGTATTCTGGTGAAGCCTTTCATAAGAAAGTTTCTTTCAAACTAATTGGAGAGCAACATTTTTCACCCAAATGGCAACACTGAAAAAGCAACGTTATAAGCTGATCACATCTGTAGGTACAGTGTCATAAAAAAGTATTTGCCCCTTTCAGGGTTTTTTTTTTTTTTTTTTTTTTGCATATTTGTCACACTTAAATGATCCAGATCATCATACAAATATTAATATCACACAAAGATAACCCCAAAAACATCCTAATTATCCACAAGGCTTTTGGAAAAATATTCTGTACACTGTTAAAACAAACTTTTTGGAAGGTGCGTATCTCATTACATTTGGCATAAAACTATTACAGCATTTCATAAAAAGAACATCATGGCAACAGTTAAACATGAGGGTGGTAGTATAATGGTCTAGGTCTGCTTTGCAACTTCAGGACCTGGAAAACTTGCCATAATCGATGGAACCATGAATTCTGTGCTCTACCAGAAAATCCTGAAGGACAATGTTTCGCCATCAGTTTTCAAGGCACTGTACTAATCCATTTTAGCTGCTCTGCATGGTGAGTTTTCAAGACTTCAAAACATTCAAGAGCGAAATACGCATGATTCCTTCTCCCTTGACTTGCAGTGTGGATAATGCACCCAGTGGTGTTCAGCTCGAACCCACTGACCTGCAGTCTGATACGCTACTGGCAGGGCACTTTCAGTCAGCATCACTGCTGGATTTTTATTCTTCTCTCAAAGAGAGAGAATTTTCCACACATGCTCAGGAGATGTTGGCTCTTTCTGATATGAACAAACATTCTCAATGATGACATTTACCAAATCCTGATATACTGTAGAACCATCACGTATCAGCAGTCCTGCACATATCCATCTCACACATTTACACTGACTTTAGTGATCAACAAATAAATAAAACATAAATTGAATCCAGCATGTGGCTCCTTGGTAAGCAATTGCCCACCATTGAGTTAAATGATCAAGATGGCACCTTAAGTAGACCCAATTTTAGGTGGGAAAAAGTATTGGAATAGAAAGCTTTAAAGTCCATAAAACGTCATATGGTTGAACATTTTTTACTTGCAGGGATTGCATAAATCCAGGGTCTCAATGACAGAGCTGTTGTGATTTTTTTTTTTTTTCATGGTGCATTTCCAAGGACGTATTGCATCTTCTTTCAGTTTGTTTTGTTTCAGTTTTTTCTTGTTTCTGCCTCCAGGCTCCTCTTCAGGAGCTGAACTGTATGTCTATTAGGGTAAAGGTCTGGTGATTGGCTGAAACCTTCCATTTGTGCCTTGATTAAGTCTTCTGTTGTGTTGTCAGTCTGGGTCATTGTCTTGGATGCATGATGAAGTTCCTCCTAATTAGACTGATTTCATTTAAATGTTATCATGGGTAGCATCATCAGTAAATATTAGTGACCCAGTTGCAGAACACCTATGCAAGCCATGACTCTACCTCAATCATGTTTGACCAGTGAGTTTTTATCTTTTACATCATGAGCAAATCCTCTCTATCATCAATTTGGCCTTTTTATCACTTTGATAGAGATTACTCTTCTGATTGGTAGAAGTTTGATAAAGGCTTGTTTACATTTCCAGTTTCTGCTGCTGATGGGAGGTTTGGATCTGTGGTATGACCTCCAGAACTCTATATTTCAGATCTCGAAGTCTTTTTCGAATAGTGGATTGTGATACTGATACCCCCCCCCCCCCCCCTTCACAGCTTCCACAATTCTTCTGTCAGGAACTGTTTTCTTCGGCTGACTTGTTCAGGGACTTCTGGTTTCCTTCTTTTTGTAGACACTCCAAATTGCTGTACAAGCTGTCATGTTGTGTGAGGTTGTGGATAGACTGTGACACTGTTCTTTTATTTATGAGCACTGTTGATGAGCTAACCTCTAACTTCTGTGACATCCTGTTTTCTGTCAAACTTCACCTGATGGACTGTCCACTACACATGAAGGCAGAGTGGAGTGACTTGATACAGCTCTTCCTGGAGCATTTCTATCGGTAATCCATTCTTGCCTTGTCCATCTCTCCCATTCTTTGGTTGCTATGTCTAATCTGTTTGGCAGATCTGGGGTGAGCCGAGAGGAAAGCTGTGCAAAGTATCGACTCCTCTCAACTGGAGTTGGCCAAAGAAACCTATTAGACAAAAGGTGTACTTCTACAGTCTAGTAAAGCAGGATAGATTTTTAGAAGTCTCCTCGGAGTCTGAACATGCCAGTCTGCTTCTCCATTGTTATGAGTGCTGCTAGTGTTGCTGAGGATATTTATGATCACGTACAATATGTTGCTGCGAAGTCCTCAAACTGTTAACTTGTGAATTGTGGCCCTCTGTCACTTTAAAGAAGTTCTAGAATATCATGCAATGCAAGATACCCCATTCATTAAGCTACACAATCACATCCTCTGATCATATAAGTCAGCTTTGCAATCTTCACAAGTGTTTAAAAGTAATCCACTACAAATACACTGCTGCGGTGCTTGGTTTACTCTTCGATACAGCTTTTTACTAAATCATTTATTTGACTCCTTATGCCAGACCACAACAACAGCCTATTTGACTTGTTCTCTTCACCTCTAATATCCCTCATGTATTGCATTTAGTACACCAGTAGTCCATCATGCACAGCTTATACCAGTCCAAGAAGTTGGTTGTAGTCTGGCTAACCTCTCTGCCAAAAGAAAATGACATCCAAACAAACACTTTTTTTTCTTTTAGCTGTTCTTCTAGATGTGTTAAAACTGTGTGTGTGCAAACTGTTTACTATAAACATCTGCATGGTTCTTAGTATCTTCCATTAAATCGTCAGAGTCATTCATCTACTTTGACACAGTTGAACTTCAGAGAGTATCTGCAGTAATCAGGGATTTACCTGGAATGGGGTAGATAGTGTACTTATACCTCATGAGTGGGTAAAAAACCACTGGATCCTGGGAGGAGGTTGCTCAAGAGGCTCATGATCTCATAGGCTAACGTAGGCTTCAGTCTGTCACTGAAGAAAAATGTCTCCTTATGAGAAAGTCTTTGAACTGCTCTCCGGGTCAATCCTTCTTCACCTGTGTGTGTGTGTGTGTGTGTGTGTGTGTGTGTGTGTGTGTGTGTGTGTGTGTGTGTGTGTGTGTGTGTGTCTGTGTGTCTGTGTGTCTGTGTGTCATGAAGCATGAAGCGCATTCCGCTGGTCTTCACTGCTCTCTCTTTCTTTCTTTAGCAAGACAGCACCAAGTTCATATAATGATGCATCAGCTGACAGTTTCAGTTCTTTGTTTGGATTATATGATGCCAATATTGGCAGTGATGTTAAATCATTTTTCAGGTGAACAAATGTGTTTTGTTGTGCATTGCCCTAAACGGACTGATTTTTCTTTAAATGAAGATCCCTCAGTGGCTTATATTTCTCCCCTGTATCCAGGAAAAGTTTCAGCAGCTGATTAATCGTCCCTGGAAAGCTGTGAATTTCTCCAATGCTAGATGCTCCTTTCGCTTCCGCAGGCTTTGTCTTATCTCGGCCTGGTCGAACTCCATCTGCTGAGGCCTAGGAATTCGCCTTTCTGCTTGCCTAGCTTGACATTTTCATATTTGTTTGTGACATCTGTTTCTTTGAATTAACACAGTCCAGTGTAAGAAAGTCTGTCATCTATATGATACTACTCTCTGTAGCCCATCAAGGACCATTGACAATTCTGTGCTGAAAATGTTCGAGGCTGACGCTGCCAAAGGGCAGTCTGTTAAAATAGTATCATCCAAAGGGGGTTATGCACATTGTATATTTTGCTGATTCTGGGACAATGGGGACTTATGAAAAACCTAAGTCTGCATCTAATTCGCTGAAGACCTTAGCTCCTGTGAGACATGCAAGTATTTGTTGTAGTGAAGGAAGAATAAACCTTTCTCTGCAGACTGCTTATTGAGGTGTGTGAGGTTAATGCAAATATCTACACGGACCATCTCAGGACACCATTCTGTAGACTTTGGAGAACTCTGGAGATCTCACCAGTTCTCTCCATGCTTACTTTTACTTTGTCTATGCTATCAGCTCTGTCCTCTAGTTTGGGTTTAATACTAGCTGGTCTGCTTAGTACCGTATTATGTGTGCTGTACCACCTGGACGCGCTGGTGGTTTATCTGCTTTCGTTAACTGGTAGCACTTCTGGTCTCAGGGATTTCCGCTCCAATGTCTGCACTATCAGCGTGTGCATCTTCAACCTGACTGATTTCTGACTGTTAAATATGCATACCTTAATTCTGATCATGCTTCTACTATGACTATAAATAAGGATTTGTCACTGCAGTTACTGTAAGTTTTATTTGCATGCAGTGTTTTAACTGATTTGCAAACTTTTGTTGTAATGTCCTTTTTCTGCATGTCTGGCATGTCTCATCTCTGGAATGGGTACCGCCATTTTCCATGATTTCCCACATTTGTCGCATGAATGGACATGCGATGGTGTTTTGGCTGATTTTATACAGTATATTTTCTATAGACTTCTACTGTTTGTGGTCACTGCATCAATTTTTAAAATTGTATTTTTCTCATCTTAGGTCTGCTGCCTGCTGCCTTCTATCACTAGTGATTTTCTTGCTATGTTGACTGCAGCATTAAATTCTGTTCCAACTGCATCATCTCATTGCGGCTGGTGTCTCTCAGTCCCTCTTCTAGGTCGTCCCTTTAGATCACCATGAAGTTTCCTGATAGAGATGGGGGTGTGGATGGCAGCCTTGGCAAAGTGCTGTCTAGTACTTGTTTTCGTTTATGCCTGGTGTGTTTGGTCATACACACCAAGTCATAATTATATGTCACAATTAGTCATAATTCTATTATTGTATATTAAACGTGTGTCTATATTCCTATTTAAGTATCTGACTCAAAGACATTTCATTCTAACTCTCAAGTTGTTTTGATGCACTTAATAGCCAGCTGCTGATTCAGTTCCTGTTTTTTTTTTTTTTTTAGCCTTATTTGAGAAAAATAGTTCTACTACTTTCCCATTTATGTTCCAAAAAGATATGGGTTTAAATTAGTCTTAATGTTTGTTTTTACATCATTACCGATACCAATTTTACAACCATGTTTGATAGATAAACCAGAAGATAGACCAAAGAAACATAAATCTATGCTGTGGACTTTGCCTTAGAAATTGTGTATGAATTTACCACTCATTCTGAGTATGTGCGAGCACATTGTGCACCTCCAGCATTTCCCTGCTGTTAAAGACAAGGTTGTTTCCATAGACGGTTAAGCCAAAGCAAAGGAACAAATCCTATTTTCTGTCGTAAAACTGCTTATACTGTACATTCACAAAAGACACAGTATACCTTTCTTAAAGACTTTTTAAAGGTTTTGCATGAAGGTTTTGTTATTTCATATTTATCACTTTGGCTAATAACTATGATAAAACTGTCGGAATAGTATGCATCTCATTGGCTATGTACTGTATTTCCTTTTGCTTTAGGATGATCCAAAATGTATATAATTTTCCATCCTGTAGAATTTTGCACTTCACCACACAGCAAGTCTCTGACATGGTCAATTTACGGCCCCAATCTTTCAGTTGTGCTTGACCAGCAATAGGTGGCATCAACAATGTAACTAATACGTCACATGCTCTATAGGGGAAAACAAAAATCAGTAAATTGTATGGTTGGTGTACAAATGTCACAGTACTAAATAAATACCCTATCCAAAACTTTGGAGCTGCTGGTACAAAACTGCAAGCCATTTTATTTACTGTGGGATCTCGGTTCTTCATCCTGGCTGAGGTTTACATTTCACCCCAGGCCAGTCTGAAAGATGCACAGCAAAACCTGGCTGATCAAATATCAGGCTTGGAACAAAAACATCCAGATTCACAGAACGAAATTAATTGTCCCACCAGGGACAATAACACACTGTTCCAGAGTTTTTAGATGCATATCGCTCTGTATCCTGCGCAGATTTGGGGCACTCATATCACTGGTTCATCGGATGCCAATCTACAGACAGGACCTTAAAACTGCAACGCCTGGTCAAAACAGTGAAGAAATGGTTGGAGCTGATTTTGAAGCTGCAGCAACCTGGATGAACTGAGACACTGGGACATCCTACATCATTTTTTGTGAAGACATGTGGTCCAACCAAGGACAACCCATGGTTCACAGACAGATGAAGAAAAGAAGGATATACTGTCGTGCCCTGTTGTACTGTACATGCAACACCAATGCCGGAAAGAGATCTGAGGGACTAAAACAAGCTACACTGAAAAGATCTTAGACCCTGTTTGAGAAGGACAAATTCACACCCCTCACTGATGTCAGCTCAATGACACCTCTGGCAACACCTTCTTCCACCACCTACTCAGGCTACATTCACAAACCATGAAGAGAATGTGACTATTGCTGTAGATTAGCATTGTAACTTGGTTAGCTTGTGAGCTAAGATGCAGGTTGCTGGTTAGTTTCAAATTATCAAACCTTTTTATTCTTCTTTCCCAAACCCTGGAGTTTTGAGAAATTAAATGGTTTGGGTGGATGGATGATAAATGTGGAGCTCGCTTGTCCATTAGCTGAATTAGCTGCTTGCCGTAGAGGCTGTGAATGTGATTTACCTTTGCCCTATTAGCCAACTCTCAGTTCTTTCACTACACATTTTACTGCTGCATCTTTTTACTGCACCATGTTGTGTGAGACTAAGAATAAACTGCATCACGCACAAAAATCAGTAAAAATTCTCTTTAATTATTAATTTACTACAATAATTAAAACAGTAGATAAGCTACCACATTTAAACTGTGCTTTTAACTGCAACCAGAATTGCTTTCTGGTCTGGTCATCATGTTCATTTATACTTTCTTCAAATGTGAAACCCAGGGATCAAACCAAGAGTAGCATTTCTGTAGCCATGGAGTCAGCATTGGGAAGTATCAAATCAGCCACCCAACATCCCCTCATAATGTCTAACAGTCTATTGTAATACGTCTTCATGCCCTGTATATATCCTTACACACACACACACACTCTCTCTCTCTCCCTCTCTCTTTAGTCTGAATGCATCAACATGAAAGAAATGAATATTACAGTATCAAATGGTAAACAAGGCGTGTTGCTTGCCATGGTTTTCAGGGGTGGCTTACCAACCATTTCTGATCTGAATGGCAATTATTATTATTATAGCAAGAAACATTCTCTCATTGCTTATAGTAGTGTATTCTTTTATCATCTTGTACTCATTTTATCACTGCTCTCACTGTACTTTTCTTGTTTTCTGAGTCTGCCCCCCAAAAAAACTGGTGAATATCAGTGCCGTCCTTCCTCTTGTTCATGATTACTGTGACTCAGTGTGAATGAAAGCTGAATGTAATAATACAGCTTACACATTATTCAGACAAACACTAATTATGTCATTTATCAAAGCAAGTGCAGCTATACAGTGTACAGTACAAATACCTCACCAGTATTTGAAAGCGTCTGCATTAATTACACATGCAGTGCATCATAAATGATCAACACGCAGATATGGACGTTCTGAATAATACAAAGATATTAGTGTGAGTAATGGCAGTGTACACCTTTAACTTTCCAGGTAACTTGGGTATGAAAGCTAGCATTAGTGACGGTTGCTTGATTAGCACTGGAACATAGACCTGTTTTCACCAAACACTAAGTCCTCTTCATCCTCTCTGGTTGAGCAGCAGCTTCTGGTGGGGTACAAACTCACTGCTTGGACCCATCACACAGAGAACTGCACTACATAACATAACAAGCGTTTGTAATAGTATTTAATTGTTATTTGTTAAGTTTATTCATGATTATTGTTATGGGGGGGGGGGGGGGGGGGGGCTCCAACATGGCACCACCGAATATGTTGTTAAGAATGGGAGCCCCAACACAGGAATTAGGGGGGAAGCGTTGAGATGTGGGGTGATTGTTTGTACAGGACCTTGGTGGGAATTAATCGATTAGGGCAAAAATTATTTATTTATTCTTCTACTGACCTTTATTTATTTATCTCTAGCGAGATAAATTGTTTCTTTCAGGCCTCTTTTCAGTTTTTTCTTTTCTTAATCTTTTCACCTTTCTTCTCAGTTTTCTATATTCTCTTTTCTTTCTCTTCTCTTTTTAGTTTTATCATTTGTCTTTATCTTTTCAGTTTTCTCTTTTCTCTTATCTTTATCTTTGCTATTCTTTTTCAATTTCCTTTTTTCACTTTTCTTTTTTCTTTCCCCTATACCTGAGCAACGCTCTCATACCTGGTGCTATTTAATGTTCGCACAAAGTGTGCTGGTTTCTGGGGGTTTAAATAACCTGCCGGACAGGTGTAGCGCGTCTTCTTTGATTGGCAACATGGTGGGGTTGCCTAGCAACCAAGGCCGTCCTCTGCTCTGCCTGCCTATAAATCTGCCAGTTGTCTGCAGAGTTGCCGTTTGCGCGGGTGGCCATGTTGCAATTATGATTACATTTGCTAATGATTCATTCAAATGGTGGTGCGTGGTTGCTGGTGGCGACAGAGCAAATGTATTTTTTACTTTTAGACATGTATTAATTTATTAAATAATCAATCTAACAGGGGACCCATGGGGATCAAGGGCAACAACTGTCAATCACATATTCCAAAATTTAAGGGTTTAGATTTTTTTTTTTTAACAACTGCCTGTTTTGGTGGCCTTGTCTGGTATAAAAGAAACCTCAAATATTGTCAGTTCAAGATTTTACCATGTTAAACAAATTAAATAGAGCAGCGAAATGCTGCAGTCAATGTAATCAGTGGTGCTGTAAGATTAATACTGCAGTGCAGAATCGATCAAGTTGCAGGTGAACATACAGTATATAGCCAATATTAAAAACTACACCTGTCAGTGTTTTTAATGTCATGGTGTTTAGTCTGCTGATTGTACTGAAAAACTCATTATTATAAAAGTTGCTAATACTCACCAGTTTATATACAGGGAGACTATAAAACGTCTGTTGTTTCCTCCAACTGAGAAATGTATCCATACACTGTTTTAGAAACTTCCATTTGTGCCAGAGCTACTTAATGTGATGTATGCTGAGCTTGAATGCTTGACTGAAAAATGT
This sequence comes from Clarias fuscus, assembly GCA_030347435.1. Lineage (NCBI taxonomy): Eukaryota > Metazoa > Chordata > Actinopteri > Siluriformes > Clariidae > Clarias > Clarias fuscus. Next base: position 23,957,203 of record CM059211.1, on the reverse strand, counting down.
CTGCTTACCCATCGTAAGAGTGCTAGAAAAAATAATGGCTTAACCATATAAATAGAATTACCTGAGGAAATCTAGATGCACTCTGCACCATGACTTGTGTGGGTGATGGTGTGAAAACGATCTTACCTTGAGCTGTATGCTAATCTAGGAGAAACGTGTGCTTTTATTGTGAATAGGTTCCTAGTTTAGTCTCTGACCCTGCCATTTCATTTTCACAGCAAAGGGTTCACAAAACTAAAGAGTTTTTCCCACATCTACATTATATGCAATTACTCCAAAACACCACAATTAAAGGTATGTTCTGCACTTGCAAAACATTCTCATTATACAACGTACCATAGGGACCTTTTCAAAGTACTGCAATCCTACTTAACAGGAACATTAGGAAAATATTCGTATTATTGCACCAGAGGCACTTTAAGTTTCTCTTTACTGACAATTTCTGCTACAATATGAGTGTACGGCAGGACACGCTTAGGTACTGTACCCTGACAGGATACAAGATAATCAGTGTTATTCACTTTACCTGTCGCTGGTTTTAGTGTTATATCTGATAAGGTATAAATACACACCAATCAGTCATAGCATGACAATATCATTTATTACAAGGTGAGATAAATTAGGCAACAAAGTGAACAGTCAGTTATCAAAGTTGATGTGTTGGAAGAAGAAAAAATAAGCAAGTGTAAGTGGATGCAAATTCAGATAAAATGGTATTAAGATGAAAGGCCATGGGTCCAGAACACAGTTTAACAAGCAAAATCCAGAAGCAGGTAAAAAGTCCAGCCCAGCTACAAACAACATAAATAGTGCTTAGGCAAAATTGTATCCAAAACACGAACAGGATACAGGGTGAAGATTGGATAAGTGGAAACAAAATGGCTTAGTAACAGTAGAAACAAAGATTCTAGAAAATGACTTAACGGAGAAGCAGAGAAACGAATGGTTATGACTATAACCTCTGTTCCCTGAAGGAGAGGAACGAGGTACAACACATATTGTATGGGATATCACACCCTCTCGTGTCCTGGCTGAAGCCACCTTTATTCACGCCTTAAAGGCAGTCAAACCTGTGGTGACGTAGGTGTAGCCCCGCCTACCCTTATAAGCCCTCGTCACCACGTTTGACTCTCAGTTCGACAGCCGCTCTTCGCCGAGCGTAACCTCGTTCCTCTCCTTCAGGGAACAGAGGTTATAGTCATAACCATTCGTTCCCTTTCAGTCGATTCACTCGGTACAACACATATTGTATGGGACATATATTCACGCCCCGCTGAGCATCTACCAAGTTACTAAGAAACCTGATAGCTACTCTACTGCATCATGGACCCCGCAGAAAGGACACAATGGGCCACCAAGGGGGCCGTTATATCCAGACGGTAGGACCGGATAAAAGTGTGCGGTGAGGACCAACTGGCTGCCGCGCAGATATCACCCACGGATATCTCTTTGAACAGCGCCCACGATGTCGCCATAGCTCTTGTTGAATGTGCTTTCACACCCTGAGGCAATGGGACACCCTTGCTGCTATAAGCTAATGTAATAGCCTGTACAATCCAATGGGAAAGCCGCTGTTTAGACAGTGCTTTACCCTTTACTGGACTGGCACAGCAGAGAAACAGTTGATCACACACGCGCATATTTACTGTACGGTCCATGTAGATGCGTAGTGCACGTACAGGGCACAAATTATGCAACCTCCCCTGCTCTTCAGAAGCAAAAGGAGGGGGGCAGAAGCTATAAAGGTCAAAAACCTTAGAGCTATAATCAGTGGAAACCACTTTAGGTACATAGGCCACGTTTGGCCATAGAGTAACCTTTAAACCATTAGCAGCAAACTGCGTACAAGATGGATGCACAGACAGCGTGGAGATAACCCACTCTTTTAGCAGACGCTAAAGCCAGAAGGAGTGCCGTCTTGTATGAAAGAATTTTCATATCTATAGACTCAGCTGGCTCAAAAGGAGGACCACAGAGGGCCTCAAGCACTAATGTTAAATCCCAAGACGGGACGCTGGACCTCACAGTGGGTCGCAGCCGTCTTACTCCTTTTAAAAATCGTACTGCCAGCGGATGAGCCCCTGGTGACACTCCATCAAAGCCAACATGACAGGCTGATATAGCCGCCAGGTATACTTTAATAGTAGAGAAGGAAAGGCCTTTTTCTAGCAGTTCCTGTAGAAAAGACAAGACCTCCACCATGGAGCACTGATATGGAAGAACATTATGTTCCTGACACCATTGCTCAAAAGCCCGCCACTTGTAAGCGTATAAACCTCTAGTGGACGAGGCCCGAGCACTCTGAATTGTCTCGATCACATTTGGAGGAAGCCATTTTTCTCTCAAATTGGACCTTTCAACAGGTAAGCATGCAAGTTCCACAGTTCGGGACGTGGGTGAACCACCACCCCCCCTGCCTGAGACAGAAGGTCCCTGAGAAGGGCCCCTGTTCCAGGATGACTGACGCGGGTTTTGCCCGGGAGGTCGCTGCTTCATCGGGCGAGAGCTCGCACTACCTGATGGCGGTGGCCGTTTAGGAGGGAGCTGTGGGGTGATCACCTTTCGAGCCTGTTTAGGTTTCTCCTCTCATCGCGGGATGATGTCTCGCAACACCTCCGCCTGCTTCCTCTTGACATCAAACTTTGTTTGAATGGCATCCAACGACTGGCCGGATAAACCCTCAGCGGACAGCGGTTCATCTAAGTAGACGGCCCTGTCTCTATCTGGGATATCTGAGAGCGTGAGCCACAGATGCCTCTGCGCCACCACAGCGCTAGCCATGCCCCTGCCGAGGGAGAGAGCCGCGCATCGAGACATGCGCAAAATCTGTCACGGTCCTGACCTCGTTCAGCAGCTCACATACCGTGCTGTCCTGCAGTACCAGTGAGCCGAGCTCTGCTAGACACATCGCCTGATACGTCTGGAGCAGCGTGACAGAGTTCAGCGCCTGGGCTGTGCTTGTTTGGGCGCAGTAAATCTTTTCGAGCTGTGCGGAAGAGAATCTGCAGTGTTTGGACGGTAGGACCAGACACCCCGTGGTTATACGAAGGTGCCAAATAAGCAGCCAAAGACGGCTCCATTGACGGTGGTCCAACTAGCCCTGCTTTCTCCGCTCCGTCCAACTCTAAATACTGCCCATAGCCTGGTACTGTTACCCGGGTTGAGAGTGGCTTGCTCCATGACGCCGTTAGCTCACCGACAAAGTCGAGAAACATTGGCAAACAGTTTCTAACTGTTGTTGGTTCCGGAGGAAGAAAAAATCCAGAGAACCTCGACGGCTTCTGAGCCGGTTGTGGAGAGGGCCACTGCACCTCCAACTTTTCGGCTGCTCATCGGTAGAGAGCGAAAAATTAATTGTCGTCTTGAGTTGCTAACGTAGTAGCACCGGAGCTCTGAGTCTCCTGGTCGTCCTCCGACAAGCCGTGTGTTTCCTGACCGATGTTGAGCATGTCATCCTTCTGGAAAGCAGGCTCCTCATAGCCCGGCTGCTCGCCGGCACTGTAGGAAAGCTCACGGTCCTCCGACCCCTCAAAGTATTCCATTTGCTCTGCCCAGCTAAGAGCGGGGACTTCTGCCGCAAACTCCTCTTCAGCAGACACAGGCGAAACTGGGACTGCTAATTCAGAGAGGAGGGGGTCTTGCTGAGCGACCGTATTCTTCCCTAATGTTCTCTCCACAAATGTCTTTCTAGCGTAGAACGCCGGAGCTGGCGACAGAGCGCACATGACTCGGGCTCGGCTAGCGCTCTCCTAGCGTGTAGAATTCCCAAGCAGACGGGGCATGCTTCGTGTTGGCGAATAGCGGACTTCTTCCTTGCCACTGTAGCTTCCATGCTCGCGATAGTTGGCACCGTTAGCTCAGCTAACCAGAAGCCAACCAGACTGAGATGTAGCTAACACTCACTGACAATGCACTTAAAATCAGCGTTCCGCGGGTAGATGACTCACCAATTGAGGTTGTTGTCGCTAGCACCAACAAGAACAGTTGAGCTGATTTTAAGTCTAGTTTTGTACTGAAAACACGTAGAGTTGCTAACAGCAGCTAGAAAACTCTACACAACAAGGTGTTCACAGCGAGGTGAAGAGCGTAAGACCTGAGAGTGAACCGTGGTGACGAGGGCTTAAAAGGGTAGGTGGGGCTACACCTACGTCAGCACAGGTTTGACTGCCTTTAAGGCGTGAATAAAGGTGGCTTCAGCCAGGACATTAGAGGGCGTGATATCCCATACAATGTGTTGTACCGAGTGAATCGACTGAAAGGGAACAACAAGGCTACAGAGCATGTGACATCAGTCCTGCCCTAGGACCAAGCTGGTTATCAGCCATCCACAGTAGCTATTCCTGGTCAAAGACCAGGTCCTGCTGGTCATCACTGATGCTTATGAAGTGACCATTTTATCTTTAAATATTGGAAATGGGAAAAGTTGCTGCTTAAGTTTTTATAATAGCAATTTGCATATACTCCAGAATGTTATGAAGAGTGATCAGATGAATTGCATAGTCCTTCTTTGCCATGAAAATTAACTTAAATCCCGAAAAAAACTTTCCACTGCATTTCATTGCTGGCATTAAAGGACCCTCTGAGATCATTTCAGTAATCGTCTTGTTAACTCAGGTGAGAATGTTGACGAGCACAAGGCTGGAGATCATTATGTCAGGCTGATTGGGTTAGAATGGCAGACTTGACATGTTAAAAGGAGGGTGATGCTTGAAATCACTGTTCTTTCATTGTTAACCATGGTGACCTGCAAAGAAACACGTGCATAAAAATGGCTTCACAGGCAAGGATATTATGGCTACTAAGATTGCACCTAAATCAACAATTTATAGGATCATCAAGAACTTCAAGGAAAGAGGTTCAATTCTTGTTAAGAAAGCTTCAGGGCGTCCAAGAAAGTCCAGCAAGCTCCAGGATCATCTCCTAAAGAGGATTCAGCTGCGGGATCGGAGTGCCACCAGTGCAGAGCTTGCTCAGGAATGGCAGCAGGCAGGTGTGAGCGCATCTGCACACACTGGGAGGCGAAGACTTTTGGAAGATGGCCTGGTGTCAAGAAGGGCAGCAAAGAAGCCACTTCTCTCCAAAAAAACATCAGGGACAGATTGATCTTCTGCAAAAAGTATGGCGAATGGACTGCTGAGGACTGGGGCAAAGTCATATTCTCGGATGAAGCCTCTTTCCGATTGTTTGGGGCATCTGGAAAAAGGCTTGTCCGGAGAAGAAAAGGTGAGCGCTACCATCAGTCCTGTGTCATGCCAACAGTAAAGCATCCTGAGACCATTCATGTGTGGGGTTGCTTCTCATCCAAGGAAGTAAGCTCACTCACAATGTCGTCCAAAATCACAGTCATGAATAAAGAATGGTACCAAAACACCCTCCAACAGCAACTTCTTCCAACAATCCAACAACAGTTTGGTGAAGAACAATGCATTTTCCAGCATGATGGAGCACCGTGCCATATGGCAAAAGTGATAACTAAGTGGCTCAGGGACCAAAACGTTGAAATTTTGGGTCCATGGCCTGGAAACTCCCCAGATCTTAATCCCATTGAGAACTTGTGGTCAATCCTCAAGAGGTGGCTGGACAAAAACCAAACAAAAACCCACTAATTCTGACAAACTTCAAGAAGTGATTATGAAAGAATGGGCTGCTATCAGTCAGGATTTGGCCCAGAAGTGGATTGAGAGCAGCCCAGTCGAATTGCAAAGGTCATGAAAAAGAAGGGCCAACACTGCAAATACTGACTCTTTGCATAAATGTCATGTAATTGTCGATAAAAGCCTTTGAAACGTATGAAGTGCTTGTAATTATATTTCAGTACATCACAGAAACAACTGAAACAAAGATCTAAAAGCAGTTTAGCAGCAAACTTTGTGAAAACTAATATTTGTGTAATTCTCAAAACTTTTGGCCACAACTGTACATGATGTACTTGTATCCCATTTGGTAATTTAGACTGGAGATTACCCACGGCTCCACCTGCATGCAGATGCCTATGCGCTACCATTATCTGCGAATAGAGTGTCATTTTTCATGCTGTTCCAATGTTTCAGCTGATGTATTATTATCCCACATGAAGGGTGATGATGATGACGCATTCAATGCTGTTACATTCAAGACACTATCTAAAGTTGCACGGTGAGGGACGACTGCTACACTGGTTGCTGGAAGCAGGCAAAGAAGAATTTCAGAATAGTTTTATATACAGTATACAGAGATTACATGCAGGGGTTAAGTTGGGCCACGGCTGTTTTGTTTTCATTAGTGGTGTTAAGCTTCTCATTCTATTCAGCTAGCAGTTGCTGTATTTTTCAATGTTAAATCACTGTTTCCTCAAACCGAAAATTAGCTAGAATTTTTTTTCCCAATCTAGTATTCTAATTGCTCCGGTTTTAGCATACGTGCTGAACAGCTAATTACACGGGTGTGACCACATGTGCAGCGACCTCAGTCATTCAGACAGCACAGATGTCAGAGTGGCATGTGGATGGCAAGCTAGGGAGAAAAATAGGTCAGAAACCAGCGTGTTTGAAAAGAGAGTGTAAATTGGGCTGATATTCTGCTCAAGCAATGTTTCGATTTTTAATTAATTATAGTTTGCCATTAAATCTTGCCAGCTTTGTAAACATCACCCTGTTGTATATCTGGCAGCACAGTGTAAAGAGCAGCTGGAGCTCGACAAAAATCAGTAATATCCACTGCTTAAAGTTTCTTAACATGCACCGTTTATCCAGGCTTGTGTCATGTGTTCTGTAAAATCTAAGAAATTAAATTTGGCAAGCGATTCCTCATTTTCTGTCTTGACAGGCAATCACATGGGTGTTTCGATGGCTGCAATCACGTGACTGCAATAGCCTTATGTAGCCTTTACACAGTACAAAGAAGAAAACTCAAAAGATCATAAGGTATAGGCGTGATATTTTAATTTTCTTTATTTACTGCTCATGTACTGTATAAATGTAAGTCATGGTGTGTACTATGTTAACATGTTAATTTACTGTTACATTTTATTTTATTCTGTGAAACTACAACCGGAAGACGACTTCTTATTATGCATTATCCTCCTGTGAAACATTTATACATGCAATAACTAAATATGATATCATTTCATATTTTTAATCCACACCGGGTGAACGGTACCACATGGGGATCAGGAATTGTTATAATAACCCTTGATGTAATTCTGACGTATTATGACAAATTATCCATGACCTCTACAGACAGGTTTGTGTCCCTGTTGCTCTAAATTCCTGAGCGAAATGCAGCTTATTTTGTGTGTCTCATTAGCAGTTTGTTGGGCTTCCTGCCATTCGCTTCCATGTTCCTCCTCTGCAGAAGAGTTGGCTCCAATTATGTTCAGTGTTGTAAAGGTGTGATTTAGAGAGGAAGCTGTCAGACAAATGCACATGTCTCTGTTCACCCAGGTTTGCGAGTTCTGTAGCAACATATTTGGACAAAAATATAGCATGATTTAAATCTATCTGAATTTGGCAAAGAGATGATGGTGTGTGTGTGTGTGTGTGAGAGAGAAAATGTTAAATTATTTAATCTGCTTGGTGATAACAAAAGGTTCTGAGCAACTAAGTAATTTAGAGTTCATATTGAGGACACAGACTTGTACACTATTCAGTTGTGCACATGAGGTGACGTTTGCCCTAAACAGCTTTTATTTGTAAAGATTTCAGACCTTGAGCTTATGTTGATTTTCCTTGAGAATTATTACACTGCAGTATTACTCCAGCACCCACTGGTAATTTATTATTTATTTATTTTTTTAAGTAAAAAAATAAAATAATAAAATGCCATTCTAGCCATTTATAGAACATACCGTTTAAATCCATACATATGAAATATAAAAATAAATAAAAAAGGAATTGTGACTAACACTTAATTAAAGTAAATGTCTGAAGGCAAAGTGTAGTGTTGAGTCAGCTTGAACTTTAAGCAAGCATATATGAAAAAAAGAAAAAAAAAGAAATTATAATTTGTCTTGGCAAAGGTTATGTCATTTGTATATTGTAAGTACACAATATAGAAATTGTATAACTTGTCCAGTCACTTCTTACCAGCAGATCCAGCATTTCTCTCTCATTCCAAAACTTCACACTTTCTGCTGTACTTCTAAACCATTAGTTATGTGGTAGTTAGAGGATACCCTGGATCAAGTGCTATTTACTGTTGAATGATGAGGATGTGGTTAAATTAATGTGATGATTAATGTGATAATTGCATCTGAGAAATACCTGCAAAACCTGGCTCTTTTAGAAAACCGATGTATAACTCAAAAGTTTGTATAACCTGAAAGAAAATGTTAAAAAATGCCATTAATTTGGAAAATATGTCCGATAATACAAAAGATTATTTTCTTATTTAAGAATAGAGGAAATGTAAAGTCATTAATTATCAAATAGTTGTTTGACTTTTTTTTTTTTTTTTTTTTTTTAAATCGAATGATAATTGAAATCTACCAAACAACCCTGATCAATAGTTTACATATCATTGAATGTTTGGCCACATTATAAACACACAGGTTGACACACGCATGTTTAAATGGCTATTAAAGGGACATTTGCACACCTACACTATGACTCATTGTAATTGTAATTAGTGGCTGTGCATACTGTAAATAGCTAGTGAGTTTCTCAGCTCATGAGGTGATGCACTGACTTGGCTAGATACTGCACCATGGGGAAGACAAAAGAACTGCCAGTGGACCTGCGTGATAATGTATTTGAACTTTATAAAGCAGGAAAAGGATATAAAAAGATATCTCAACACTTGAAAATGCCAGTCAGTTCTGTTCAAACTCTGATAAAGAGGTGGAAAATAAAAGGTTCTGTTGATACTAAAGCACAGTAAGGTAGATGAAGAAAGATTTCCCCCACTACTGCCAGAAGAATTGTTCGGGACACAAAGAAAAAGTCATAAACAACTTCAAGAGAAATACAGGCTGCTCTGGAAAAAAAAAAAAGGTGTTTTTTGTGAGGTACTTGAACACAAATGACCTGAATGGTCAAGTTGCCAAAAGTTGCCGTTACTGCATCCGCGCCACGAAAAGACCTGCTTGCTGTACGCCAGGTAGCACTTAGACAAGCCTCACAGAGTCATTCGGAATAATGAGACCAAAATTGAACTTAATGTTTGGAAAGGAGTCAGAATGATGAATGGTGAAAAGTACACCATCTCCACTGTAAAGCATGGTGGTGGATCTCTTATGTTTTGGGGCTGTATGAGCTCCAGTGGCACAGGGACGTTAGTCAAAGTTAACGGCCAGATGAATGCAGATGATTTGCATTCTACAGCATGAAAGTTGCGCATGGGACGCTCTTGGATGTTCCAGCATGATAATGATCCAAAGCACAAGGCCAAGTTGACATTCCAATGGCTACAGCAGAAGAAGGTGAGGGTTCTGGAGCAGCCATCACTGTCTCCTGACCTCAATATCATTGAGCCACTTGCAAGGGGAAATCTCAAACCTGCAGTTCATGCGAGACAACCAAAAGAATTTAGAGGAACTGGAGACATTTTGGCAAGAAGAATGGGCAGCTATGTATACCGCCTGAGAGAACTAAGGACCTTGTGCACAATTATAACAAAAGAAAAAAATGGTAAACATCTTGCAAATTCTCTCAAGGTATGCAAACATTTTGAGCACAACTGTGTTGGGTATATACATATAGTTTATTATTTGGTTGTCTTATACTTTTACATTATACCGTATTGCGGGTGACAGCAGAAAATGGAAATAATAATTTTCTATTGCCAAGGGAGTGCTTGTGTTTATCATGTTTGTATAGACGCCACTGATAAAACTGACTCTTCTACTCTAGAGAAATCTATCAACCTTAAAGGCACGTACTAAACATAGAAAACTTTATTCATCTGAATGGGTATTCATCTGAAAAATCTACTTAAACACCCGAGTAACTCAGCTATTAAGGACTTCCAGTTTAAATATCGATTGAACTTATTGATTGTCTCACACTCTCCAGCTCTAAAAATTGCCCTTAGGGACTATTTTTGGGATTGAAGGAAGAGGGACATAATGTTCAATTCTACAAGTCATTGCCTTATTACTCAGCCAGGAAAGGTAACTATTATGCAGCAGTTAAAAAGAATTCATAGCTCAGTGTGTATGGAACATTTTCATTTGTTTACTTCGCTTGTTAGCTTTTATGCTTAGTCAGAATAATGAATTCCAGTCTAGTTTTAAGTGTTGACACTTTTGAAGGGTAGTTCTTCTAAAGAAGAGTGACTTGAACAATGCGTGATCTATAGTAGTTCAAGAACTAACTTTAGCTAGGAAGTGAGTGTACAAGTATATAACTATATTTAAACTTTGCGAGCAGGGAATGAAATGAACCGCTTTTTTTCATCACCATCTTAGAACTTTTCCAGGGAGCAATTTTAATGGTGTCTAGCATCTATAACTGTCCCAGCTACAAAATCCTGTACTTTTTTTTGTTATTAAAAGGTGTAAAATAATAAGCGACATAATGTTCACCCCATGACAGCTCAGAAACATGCTAGTGATGTGCTTTTCGCTCTTAGTGTAACCGTTGTAAAAATGCAGTGTAATGAAATGTGCTTCAAACATTTTAGAGTTTTATAAGCAGCAGTTGTTTTTTTCCCTATAGAGGTTGTTCTGGCAAACACAGAAATTTGTTGTTTTCATTCAGGGTAAAATGTTCAATACTATCCTACAAGACAGTCAATTAAGATATATAAAGTGCAAGTCGGAAGTATAGTATTCAAATGAAACGTTGTTAACTTAAGATTCAAAGCACAGCTTGCTGTATACAAATACATGAAAACTATTTTTTAAATCTTTCTTCCAGCTGCTTGCATTAAGGGGTCAATACACAGCGGACTCAGACTGCAGGGCTCGAGCCCGGATCCTCTGATCCCCAAATCAACAACCTAGAGCCTTAGCTTCCTAAGCCACCACTCCCCTAAAATCAGACATTTTTCCTGCTTAAAACTTGCGAACTGGTAACTTTAAACACGGGTATCTATTATAACAAGAAAAGCTGTAACACTTTACCATGGGTTCTTAGATATACATTGCTTAAATAATTACTAGCTCACCAAAAAGTAATTAAATGCTGTCACTGTAGCACTAATCAATGTAATAAACTACTAAGTTGGCTAAAGTGTAACGATTTATTATCGTTAATGTTAATGTTATCATTAATGTTAAATTACCATGCTGACAAAACCATAAAGCTTGAACGAATGTGTTATCTATATCATACATTGTCCTAATTTTGTTATGCTTTGTCACCAGAGTAAATGAATATTAATACCAAAATCATTACTTAATTTAATATAGTAATATTTCTGTTTCAGTAAGTGATTAGTAATAATTAAAGGACTGCAGTGAAAAAACTTGCAAAAAAAAAAAGTGTGTGTGTGTGTGTGTGTGTAATATATATATATATATATATATATATATATATATATATATATATATATATATATATAATATATATATATAATATATATATATGTGTATGTATGTATGTATGTATGTATGTATACAGGGTAGGCCAAATGTAGGGTTACAGTTGCTTCATTATCTGCTTCACCTTCACAATTACGTTTTATATATAAAAATGATTATTATCAAGAAGGTGGACTCTGAGCACTTGAGAGATTAAATGTTCAATGTAAAATTTCTAATATGTTATTATAATATATGTAAATAAAAGTCTAAATTTCTAATAAAGGAAAAATGTCTAAGTGTTAACTGTAACCCTACCTTTGGCCCACCCTGTATATATAATTAATTAGCAGAGTTATGCTACCGGTAACGTAATAACTAAGTGAGGGTCAGGTGAGGTGGTCTTACTAAGAGGCTATAAGCTTTTTAGTGTACAATTGAAAATATGTGTTTGAAATAGCTACTTAATGGCAGGCTTGTTGTTAAGGCTTTTCCCCCCAGGTTCCTCCATGCAATCACAGCTATTCACATTGTGTAATCTGTATCTTGTTATTCCGGGACTGGATACTTAAAATAGGGCAGTCGTTGTTACTGATTACATTTCTCGCTTCATTGCCAGCTTTTCTGTTTGTCTCTGGGACAAAAGGAAGTTTTTAATTTCACACTTGCTGTTCGGTTACATAAGTCCAGCTATAAAGCCGGCAGTATATTTTTTTCAGTCAGAGCGACTGTGCTGCTTGATGTTTGGACAGAAGTATTTGCTTTTCTTTATCTGAAAAAGATACAGTATGTGCAATTCTGCCTTGAAATGTTGTCAAAAGTAAATATCAGTCTTATCCTGCTAATGGAGAGTGGAAACATTTATCTTTAAAGTGTGCAAAAGATGTTTCACCGTGCCTCCTTGAGAAAAAAAAATAAAGAGCTACTGAATGCATGTCTGGAACACGATTATCAACTGATGAAGGTTTGGTATATATGGACCTGCAGGCCAAATTTGGAAATCAAGCATATGTACTGTATATTTAAGGGAATAATATATGTAGATATTTGTTATGAAGGCTTCAGAGCGGTGTAGTAGTGTGTACTGTATGTGTTTTTTAAATGCTCATCCCTTGTTTGTTGTTGACCAAAACTGAAGTGTAGCAGTGTTTGCTGACCCATAGCCTGGAGTCACAATTAGCCCAGCAACAGACATGAGCCTATGCAAAGGTTAGACTACAATAGCAACAATAACAACAACAACAGCAACAACAAAATCTGTGTTGCCTATAAATTCTTCTTCTGGTGTGTGTTTCCTCATAATGCAAGCTGAATTATAAAAGTCAGTTTCAAAAAGACGCCTTATGCAATGTGTACATCTTCATATGGCAGCTTTATTCGTCACGAAATTACAGTTGATTTAAACAGACCCCGCCCACTTGCCATCGCCGTGTCCTTCTTTGTGTCCCGCGAAGATGATTGGTCAATAGATTTTGAAAGCAAGCAAAAAAAAAAAAAAAAGGTTCCTGCATATTAAATACACAGAAGGTTTCACTTTGTTGAACTGTGCTTCATTTTGCATCGGTCTTTAGATTTCCACAGGCACTGCCTCCTGGAGTCCATGCAGCTAAATATCAGTGTTTTAAGTGCTTGTGGTTTTCCACTGTGTAAAAGTGGATAATGACATCCAAAAGCTGATCGAAGTGATGCTGCCATGTCAGATATGTTTGTGACTAGTAGTTGTGTGACTAATTCTTGTAGGCCTGCTTCTTGCTGCTTTTTTTAGCCTTCTTCAATGCCACCGTGTTGCCAGATTATTAAGTACCTAGTGTAGTGTGTGGCGCCTCAGTTTTGCCGTTGTGGTCTGGGGATTGTGTAGGCCACTGAAGCAATAACAATTTGCTCTCATATTCCTGGAGCCGTTCAAGAACAACATGAGCTGTTTTATCCGAAACATTACTCTGCTGAAAATATCTTTCTGAGCGTGGAACTGTGAAAGGGGTGGAGTTGCACAGCAAACGCCGTGCTGATCAGGTGCTATTAAGATCTTAATTGAACATCTGCGTAGATCTGTGTAAGTCACACTACACAAGAAGCTCAGTTGAAAATTGATGTTCACAATCTGATCGTCCATCATGATGCAAAAGGAGCCTGGATTCATTTGTCAAGTCCATGTGCCTTTATACCCTCTGTTGCTGATTGTAGACAATTGGAGCTGGTAAATGGACGTGTTGGAGATCACACACCAGTTTTGGATTCTGGCTGTGGCATGCGAGTTCGCTTGCACCATTCTCCTTTGATCGGCACTATGTTTTTGTCCACGGGGTCTCTAATCACTTGGAGATTTTCTATAAATCACTTGTGCCTGAGAAGCCCAGGACTAGAAAGACATCTTCACATGCCTCTCCAGCAACAACAATAACGCCATTGATCACACATTTGCGCATTCCGCTCAATGCATAACTGGACTGTAGCTGTTCTGCTGTTCTGATCGATTTATACTATACATTACAGTCACATGACATAAAGCTTGGTCAAAGGTTTCATCGATGTGAAGATGAGGAGGTGGGTTTATAGAAGAAACTGGCAGTTCAGTGTAAAACTTTTGTGTTAGATTTAGGTTTAAGCATGTGTGATCTATAAAGCAATTGTTTCAAAGAAAAGTGATTTTCTCACGTATAATTCATGGAAAAGTTCGAACGCATGGCAGTTCATTAAGTCTCAGGTTAACGCAAAGGTGTGGAATTTGCAGACGTCACTGAAGACAGAAATCATGACTGTAACAAGAGAGGATATCACCAGTGGGATATGAATATTTTCAACACATTACAAAAATAAAGTACATCATATTATTTAAACATCCCTGCAATTCCTTCAGGATGAAGTGTCTTCCTGTAAAGCGTCATCATCATCATCATCACCATCATCACAAACACTAGTGTATGATTACAGCTCTTGAACAAGACACTCATCACTGTGCTTTGTCCCTTATGCATGCTGCAGACCTGACCTGATTCATCAATACAGTTGTACCAAACTCACTGTATCTGAAAAAAAAAAAAAACAGGTATTAAAATAAGAATGATTAGGGACTATATGATAAGCCACAAACTGATTTCAATTGTTTTTGCACTTTAAAGTGTGTTCTTTTTTCTTTTTCTCTTTCTTTTTTTTTTTTTACACAGGCCTTCATAGAAAGTTTTATACATAGACATACGCACATATACACACACACTCTTTACTCCAGTTCAGTCTCAAGTGTCAGTCATAGAACTGTGCTCATAAAATAAATCACTACTTCACATTGTGGGCTGGAAACGTAGCCTTTTTGGATAGTTCTCTCTTTTGTGCTCTTATATTCATTCATCTGTTTGCACACCAGAGGAGTTTGATGAAAATCCTTACACACTGTCCCAACCCAGCTTCATTGTGCTGAGCTGTGATTGGCTGGCTCGAGTCTAGAAATGAAGAGCCAGCAAGAGGATGGGGGCGAGAAAAGCCGTCACTGCCAGGTCAGTGCATTCAGGGCTGCTGCCATACACGTCAGGTAATGGAAGGGTAGAGTCAATCAATAGTCGCTCTCTCTCGTTCATCTGTATGAGAGAGAAAGGGACAGAGATAAAAAAAATGGGAGGGAGGAAGGCATTTAGCTCTATGATGCAGAAGAGTTTGCATGGCTGCTCGTGTCATTTTTGTTTGTCCTGACATTCTGTTTGTCTTGTCTCTTCTCATTTTTAATTTTTTTTTGTATACCTCATTTAAATGATCATCACGCCCACTCTTTTACCCTCTGGTCACGTATCTTGCATCAGTAGAGTAACTTGCGCAGCAGGAATTGACCTACATAAACCTCAAGCACATACTCGTACATAGAGACACAGAAGCACAGAATCTTTTGGTGATAGACGGTTAGTTAGTTTACCTGGGTGGGTATTTGAGGGTGGAAGATGTTCTGCTGGCTTTCCACATGAATTGAGATGGTGGTAGTGGTTATGGTACTGGTAGCCAGATGATGATTAGGCGTGTTGGTCTTTGGATTAGCTGCTCCTGGCTGGTTAGCTGTTGATTTGTAATCAGTGTCGTTGCCAAAAGCAAGAATTGCGTTTTCTGTTTTGAGGAATATAAAAAGAAAGTGAGAGTGAGAGAGAAAACATGGTCAGTGCTTTAGATTTCGTCTTGCTTTGCTAAGCTCTCTGTTTAGCCCGCGTTTCTTCGTCAAGCCCTTCTGAACGGGCTCAGAATGCAGTCAAGGTACTGTTTTCCAACAAAAGCATTCACCACACAGAGCACAGTCAATGAAAAACAGATCAATAATAAGTAGAGAAAGTGGGCTCACTTGTACAGAATGTCCTGTGTGGATAGGTATTTATCACTGGGTCCTGTCTGAATGTTGCCATACTAACTTCATCTACAATAAATCATAGTTTTGTAGCAGGAATCACATTTAACATGCAATATCGCATAGCAGTGAACAACTGAGTTCGGACAAACTTCTCATGCACATGCACGTCGTCCAGACCTACAGACCTAGCACTTGTACGGCTGAAACAGCATGGTCTTTAGATAGTTATCATAATTAGGGACGGAGCATATGAAGACATTACCACTATGGCACATGCGGTAATTTAACTGTATGCCATTTTTTCCAGATTTCAAAACCGTATTTGAATCATCATGAGATCTGTTTCTAGTATACAGTTTGAGTGTCCCCATTCAAGCAGACATCAGACTGAACGTAAGTGCCTGGGAATGCTGCCAAGATGGCCACTGAGAAGAGAAAACGTATTACATGGACTCGTGGCATAATGCATAACTCGCAGTGGTTCGTACACTGACTGCAGGAGCCTCTGTAGATATTTACTCATCACAGCACTGCCTGATTTCATAAATGAGCTGTGCTCCTCAATAAAAATAAAAAAAAAGAAGAAATGTTGTGAGTGGAATCAGGAGGTAGAGTGAGAGCAGAATAGAAATGAATAAGCACTCTGGAGTGTTTTGTCCCATCAAAATGAAAATGATTACTAGCATAGCGATATCCTCCGGTGCACAACGTTGCACGTGTGAGAGCTCAGCGATACAGAGGGTTTTCACCTTTACGCAAAGAAAGAAAAAAAAATGGTTCATCATTTGTGGTCGTATTACTTTATTAAGTAAATAGCTGCACATCCTAGTGTTCGGCAAGGGAATGCAGTATGTGTGATCTGACAGCCGAGTGTGAAATGTTAAATTGAGCCAGTAGTAAATAAAACATTACTGGATTCTAAATCAAAGGATGTGCTCAGCTGTTCTGGAAAAATAGAGATCTCATTCAATATTTTTTATTTTTCTATTGGAATAAATCACGAACATGCAGCTTATTTCCGACAGCTCAGTGTTTTTAGCTGTCTGTTTACACACAGGTGACAATATGCAGTAATTGACCGTATAGTACACTTATTCACTTCCTTAAAGATAAAAAAAACAGTGTGTATACTTAACAGGATCGGAACATTACAGATATTGTGTAGCAATATTAGCCAAGCTCCGTAAATACTGCACTGTCCCGATGAGACCATATATCCAGTGTTCAGCTTAACTATCGCCGCTCTAGCTACATTTAGGTGAAGTATTATAGCCTGTAGTTAGGTCTCAAGCTCTAATGCTGGTGGTTATGGGTTGATAGTAACATGCAAAGCTGCAGGATGGGAATCTGAGATGACTAAATTGGATTCAAACAGCGTCTGGTACACCCAAATGTTCTGTTCTTGCATTAGAAAAAGATGTGTCAGACAGTGTCTTAGAAAACTGGTGTTTTGGATATATCCTTCCAAATATAAGACTTTGTGCATGTGCTCACTTTACACACACAATTCCAATACATTCCCTGGATGGCATAAAGAATGAGCTGCGAGGTATCATACGGAGAACAGTGAACTGGAATCAGTTCATATACAAATCACATATTGTTATTATCTCATCATTTAGATGTACAGTAATAGTCTCAACGGCCAGAGTGATAATGTTACATCGATGATGATGATGATGGTCCGTTAACTTGCATGCATGCCTCTAGAGAAGCTTGGTATTAAGGTTCAGTCTCGGTGAATTTTCACTCAAAAAAAAAAAACTCTCAGCTGCTTTCTGAGCTGATCTTTGCTTTTCTCCTCTTTGCAACTCTCTGACTCTTTGCACCATTAGTTTTACTGCAGGGAGCCAAATTACGCGCAATTACTGAGACATCAGAGTCAGCGCTTAGACTTAAACCAATACACACTCACTCTCTCACAAGCCAGAGCCTCTGACAATGTGTGTGTGTGTGTGTGTGTGTGTGTGTGCATGTGAGAGAGAGAGAGAGCAGTGAAGTGTGCACCCAGAGCAATTAAAATACAGTAGCAGACATGTCAGAAATAGAGACTTGCTGGAGAACAGGAACTCTGAGTGCTGCTATTGGATTCCGTGATCACTTCTCACCATTGCCTGTGAGTTAGCACTACTGCAAGCAGCCAGGCTACACGGTTTCATGCCGCTGAGCTGTGAGCCACGGCTACCACGTGAAAAATGCCTTGTCACTGCAAGGACAGAGACGTCTGACCCTAACAATAGTTTCCTGAACTGATTATGAAGTTTGGAGTAAACTTCAGAAAAGTGTGTTCACACCGTAAACGGGTCACGCGAGTAAAATCTATATAGCTAACACATAATTCAGATTAATATGTGTAACTCTTCGGTTTTATTGGCATTTTATTGTCTTCTCTCCGAGCAGAGGAAGAGAATAGTGTGAGTTCGATTGATGGGGCGAAAACCCTATGACAGTGGGAATTGCCTAGGACTAAATTTCAGCGAGGACAAAGTGAAAGGATTTACTTTAAGAAGGACTTAACACTGTTTCTGTTGTCTTGTATTTATATTCCTTTTCTTTTACGCAACACTCCCAATTGCTATGGGCAGTGATGTAGGACGCCAACATTTGGTTTATTTTAATTGCAGGAATGTCACAATAACCTAACACATACATTTTACACTCAGGTCATGACCAGAATAAAGCAGTAACCAAAGAAAAATGGAATGAATAAATCCCCCAGCTGGGTTATAGTTAAACAACATACTGTACATATACTTAGGATTTAATAGGTAGGTTTCCTGTAATCACATGACAGATGACACCCCTGCAAAAGGGCTAACAAGTGCATCCCCTGAGAGATCTAAATCTGTTGCTCACATGGCAACATAAGTGCAACCATGCATCTGCTTACATGAACAGATAGACGTCTGTGATCAGCTGGTGTTGCAGCAGAGGGAGTGAAAAACAGTTCCATCCTTCCCACTTAGACAGCAGGCTCAATTATACTGTACAGCCTTCGGCTGTAAACACTCAGGATTATAGGGTGACACTTCTGTTGGCTTTTCAAGCATTGCCCCCTGTAACACTGAGCCATGTTCCCACTACAGTGTGTCCATAATAAAATCGGAAGAACCAGTAAGAATTTGTACAACTTGGCAGGAACGCAGTAGAAACCTGTACAGGTAGTATTGTCTCCATTTACTGTATGTGGAGCTGGCATGTTTTTTCGGACATGTTTAAGGACAAAGTCGAAGCAAGATGCGGGAAGAACTTAATAAAGCTGTAGTAACGACGGTATTGACCTGTTGGCAGAGTAACTAGCAGATAAGAAGTCTGCATGGCATCCCAACTGAGTTGTCACTGGGATGTCACTGCGTTGTTGCTGCATCAATGGAACTCTAACAACAGCTTCTTCAGGCCTGTGCTATGACCATGGTGACATGACAGTGTTGGGGGACGTTACTTTTTAAAGTAACTAATTACATTACAAAATTACTGTCATTTAAAAGTAATAAGTTACATTACAGCATTACCTTCTGATAAAAGCTGGGATATGCGAAGAATAAAGAATTTCACTGTGCAGTAATGTATGTGTGACCAGTAAAGGCTGACTTAACTTGACTTAAGTAACTAGTTACAGTACTTTTCCATTGCAGAAAATGAAAACTCCTTTGTGATTCCTCATGCATGTTGTTTTAGTCAAGACCTTTATAATTATTCTACCAGCATCACTCAGCGAAGTTTAACCCATAAGCTGTTAACTACGACCAGCAGGAATAATAATAATAATAATAATAATAATACCAAAAAAAAGCATCAGGAATAACAGAGGGGATGCGGGGGTGGAGGCGGGGCTTGTAGGACGACTTTCACACACACACAAACGGAATGACTGCTGTCTGGCTCACGGATTACATAAATGGTCTGAATAACGGATTACATTTTTGCAAATATAACGAAATAACTGAGTACTTCAATGTTGGACCTAACGTGTTAGATTACTCATTACATCAAAAAAGTAATCCAAGAACTCTACTTTGTAACGCGTTACACCCAACACTGGTACTGTAGGTCCATGCCATGTTGAAGAAGACTGCATTAAGTTTGTATTACATTCTCCTGGTGTGTACCATGTTTCTGGTGCACACACAGCATGTAACCAGGTAGAATTTAGTACAAATACTGGATCCAATTCCTCACACCATCACTTTGTGGTGAGAAGCACCGCGGTATTTATATCAGCCTACCAAATGCAGTGCAAGTGTGTGGTGCGATCTGATCACACAGTCAGTTCAATCTTTTTTTGACCTGGTGACTGCGTGATCATACAGTACGTGTGATAAGAAGTTAGTGACATGATAGACGGATTGAAAACCTGACCTGACGTGCTAAGAAGGTAGTCTGCACATTTTCCCGCTTTGACCCTGTTCCCACTGTGTTCTCCGTTATTTTTAGGACACTGTGGGAACTTCATGGTTTTCGACCGGTTGTTATGGGGGTCTTGTAGAATGCAGGTCTAGTTGATATTCTTAGCTAAATCACAACCATTGGAGCAAAGAATGAACAACCAAAAGCGTAGCCCTTAATCTTGAGAGACGAAATCAAGTCGCAGCTGCACCGCTGATGCCGATGTCTCCCTGTTGATATTGCCTTTTTTTAAAGCGCGCTATGAACATCTCTGTCAGTCCATACTTGGACTCAATACTTCACAAAACCAGAAAGGGCCAATAAACTGTCTCAGTGACTCGTTATGCTTAATTGGTTCTTAGCGAAGCCAATCAGTAAAATCAAACTTCTTGTTTGACTCTATATGTTTAGTGATTTTGTTACACCGTAATTAGTTCATTATGCTTACATAGAAGGGACTCACTTAGACAGGTGTTGTCATGGAAATGGCTAAGGAAGTCGTAGCACAGCTCCCTGTGATTCCCACTGGCTGCACACGAACACCACGGCCCCACGTTAGACGTGGAGTTATCCAAGTAGTTTGGGGTGATGGTGGTTCCTGGGGAAAAAAAAGTCAGAAAGTACATATCAAAGCAAAACTAGTTCTTCTTAGTCAGAATATTCAGTTCTGTGGTCTGCAGTGTTCCAGAACACTGTGTGCAAGCATCTATGTAGTCGCTTGGTTGCAGGTTGCTATGATTTCACACATTGTTAAACAGTAATTTTTTCTACTACTCCCGCATCACAGCTGTGGGGGTGCTGAAAGGTTCAGAAAATCTTTATGTTCACACTTTTATACTATGTGTGTGGGTGAGAGACTGAGAGAGACAGAGAGAGAGATGGAAAGAGAGATTATATATGTGTTTTTCTGCTATCCATTGTGAATTGTGTGCATGGATGTCAACTAGAGATTGTAGATTTTTTTCTAGACATTTCTAGCTGTGGAAGATGTGTGCAAGCATTTTTTTTTCTATAGGGATTAAAAATGCTGCTGTCATACACATTGTCTGTGTAGAGAGAGAGAGAGAGAGAGAGAGAGACTTGGCTGTAGCTCAAACAGGAGAAAGTAGAAATGCTGCACTTTGGTGCTTTTGTGGCCTGAGATGGACTTGTTTAAAGACATCGATTTCTTTTGTCCCAGAACACAAAAGTGTAACATCTGCACAGCACACCTACCGTAACAACGTACTGCTTTAATGCTAAAGAACTAGGCCAGTTGTCTCTTCTCTACTTTTCCCTCCATCTCTTTCTCTACATCACTGCCTTTTCCACTTTCTTGGACCATATCGTCACAATAAACCATATACTGTATGCTCAATGGTCACCAAGCTAAAGTCAATGAATATCCTTCAAAGTGAAGAATCTTTCCATTTGTTGTATTTAAACGAATGTCTCTTCAAATTTAACATTCTCACCTATCAGACCAGTGTAGGCAATGAGGCAGGCTCCATAGTTCTCTTGTTGGCAGCCGCTGGCAGTGTGCTCTGAGGGCTGGCAGTCATGCTTGAACTGGGCCCAACGAGATCTGGGGGAATCATAACAACACATCCATCATCCAGCCAGCCAGCACATTCCTCTATCACACAGACACGCACACTTCCCACGTTTGAGTAAGGTAGATGGAGGTAGTTTGGGTCACATCAGGCTCAAATTGGCATTAACATTCCCCAAATAAGAAGACACAGAAAACATGCGGAAATGACAAAGCAGATATTTTTATCTAAACAAACAAAACAAAAGATATACTGTATATATCAGTTAACCACATAAAAGGAGACACGTTGCCTTTTTCTTTTCTATCACACACAATCTGTTGAAAAAAAAAAAGATGCCATGGCAGAACCAAAGGTGGCTGAAGTGTGTCAAGACTGACACAGCCTATTGTTCTGAAACTTAACCACTCTGTGTTTCTTTCTCTCTCTCTCTCTCTCTCTCTCTCTACTTGCATACACAGACATTTTGATTTGTTAGGTCTCCGCTTTGTCATCAGCCGCATGGCAGGCGTTCAAAAAAGTCACTACTGGAGTGCTGCCATGACTTCCAGACATTTAACCACTCAGAGATCTGGAATCAGCCGATTGATTTAAGGGGTTGTCAATAAGTCCTGATTGCGTATGGTAATAAGACGTTGTGGCAGTAAGTGCCAGCAGCTGGGAGTGGTAGGATTGTGATCAACAGGAGAGATGGATGAAAGAGTTTGTGTTTGTGACATGAACAGTTTGTGTGTGAGAGAGAGGGAAAGGGAGCTGAGCTCTCATTTTTAACTCCACAGAGAGTCTTGAGAAGTGACTTTTGCTGTCAGTGTACTCCCTCTTTGCCCCACTCTAATTTACTAGCCAAGTACCACATCTACTTCAACAGCTCCATATCACAAAATGGCTGAAAAGCAATAAGCAGGATGTTTATTTGCTACACCACTTCCCTTAACTGAAACTGGGGCTGTGGGACTGCTAAATAGTATGTCAAACAGCACATCAAAAAATTTTATGCCTGTAGACTATATCCACAACCATTACAGTACATACCATCCTACCTAGGGTTTGCTCGACACCTTTTAAAAATAATAAACTGTTTAAAAAACTGTTTAACCTATGAATCATCCATCACTGTTTGATGAGAAAAAATGAAAGCGATCTTAGTTTCAAATGGATCGCATACTCACTTGCACACAAGGTCATCCTCGCACGCGCTGAGCTGAGCCAGACAGTTGGGTTTTTCTCTTTCCTCATATGAGCATGCAGGGACAATAGTTTGGCGTCTGCGCTCAGAACATGCTGTGTCTGAGCACGGACAGAACAGCAACTCATGTGTGTAGTCGGGTGGCACACGGTCAAAGAACTTCCTCAGAGCTTTGTTGCACCGTGCACGGTTACAAGACCCTGCTTTCCCTGTTGGGGCGATGCAGGCTGACACATACTCTGTACGCAGCTTCTGGCACGTATCATCCACATTGCAGGCTTTAGCCGCATCCAGACAGTGATTCACCGTCGCCATACCTGCGTCAGACTCTGCAGAACAAGGGTGAGGAAGGAGAAGTAGAGGCATCAATCATTTGGCTTATTTATGAAACATGGAAGTGAGGTTGTGTGTGAAAGCATACTAGAGTCAACATACTGGTCAAAATGTGAGTGCACAAGCTCTCACTACTCACACGAGGGTTTGAAAGAGTGCTTACAACCATGTTTTATTTATGAAAAGTGGCAAGATATAAACTGATGTTGACTCTGCACTGTTTTCTTTACCAAATAAAACACCTATGATAAATCATAGTTGATGGAATTAGTGATAGCAGAATGTCGCATGGAAAAATGAACTTTCTGGCTAACAAATTGAACTTGTTCGTCAGCATTAAGTGTGCAACATCAGAAGAGAAAATGTCAACCACCAAAATGAGAACATAAAGGACTATGAGGCTCAGGCTGCCATTTGAAAACTTGTTTTTTGAATTTTTTTTTTTTTTTTAGTAAAGCTAAACTGATAACTGATTCCATACAGTGGGTTCCATTTAGTCAGAAGGAACTGTCCAGTGCTGAAAAAAAAAACTTTTGGAAAAACACAAATCTGCTTAGCTCAGTTAAGTTCAGTTCAGCCTTTATTTGTCACATATACATTACTGCACAGTGAAATTCTTAAATTTACTGTCATATCACTATAACACAATAAATACAAATATTTTGATTAAACTATATCTAAAAGTCTAGAACATTCTTAAAATACACACACATCATCAAAACTATTGACAAGTAAAGTGAAAAACATTTATTATTATTAAAATGCCACATGACAAGGGATATATTAGGCAGGAGGGTAAAAATCACTTGATTTGTTGTCTTGTGAGTGTTTCCTGGTATGCAGTGGTGATTACGTATCTACCAAAAGTGCTCCAAGAACAACAAAAAGTCAATGGTGCCCAAGGCTCATTGATGCATGTGGGGAGTGAAGGCTAGCCCACGTGATCCAATAAGAATCCAACAGAAAAGCAACCATAGCACAAATTGCTGAAAAAGTTAATACTGGCTATGATAAGACAGATGTCAAAACCCACAGTGCATTACAGTTTGCTGCGTTTTGGTCTGTATAGCCACAGACAGGTGTAAAAAGAAAGAAGTGTAACTGCCCACTGCTAAAAGTGCCTACAATTGGCATTTAAGCATCAGAACTAGACCATGGGTGATGACCGGGAGAGTGTTACCCACCTGGGTAAGAGATGGCACTATGGGAAGAAGGCAAGCCGGCAGAGGCAGTGTGATCCTCTAGGTAGTGTTCTGAGGCAAAACCGTTATTCATATGGATGTTATATGTGCTGCAAATCAATTACACCCCTTCAAGGCAACAACAGTAATCCCTAATGGCATTGACCTCTTTCAGCAGGATCATGCGCCCTGTCACGCTGCAAAGACTGTTCAGGAATGGTTTGAAGAACATGACAAAGCTTTCAATGTGTCAACTTAATAGACACAACAGCACACCTTCAGAGGTCTTTTGGTATCCATGCCTTAATGGGCCAAAGCTGTCTTGGATGTTCATGATATTAAGCAGGTGTTATGGTTGATCATTGTATAAACCTTTGGACAAATGCAAGAAAACTTGCACAATTTATTATTTTTTGAGAAGTAAAACATTTGGGAGGCTTATCTGTAGTCTGTAGATGACAGAACTCATGAGTGTTTTTCAGGTGTCTGGCATTGTGGTATATACTTTTTGCAGGAAGTGAGTCACATGGTTGATGACTTATGAACAAGCTTTGCAGAGGCAGGAGGCATTTCTCTGCAGCCTTTTCTGTCCAGGTGCTCTTTGTGGATGCATCAATATCAAAAACACTTTCTCACTGCAGACATGAGCCTGCTGCAGTCAGAATGGCAAGCTCAGGTAAATCACTGAGGTGAAGATGCCCAGTCTTTTACAAGCCTTTCTCCTCTGGCTTTATAGCCTCAGTGAGGTTTGTTGAAAGTGCAATCCAGAGTATAGTGCTACATGGTGTGGTACCTCACTTCCCTGAGTGAAAGTGTAGCAGTCCTTTTTTGCACATACATACAAAATCCTTTTATACACCGGCTCACAATTTTTTTTCACAGATACTTATAATGGAGAGAGAGAGAGAGAGAGAGAGAGAGAGAGAAAGAGTAAACTCCTCTTATGTGAACTTTCTCATGGTGGAACTACTGTAAATGTGGACTAAATCAAATCATATTCTTGCTGAACTGAATCAGATCAGATCAGTAGTGAACTAAAGTGTATCAAATCATTATGGATTTAATAGTATTGTTTTGTGTTATAATGTAGACGTTGTAGAGAAATGATGAGAGTGAATGAGAGAGAGAGAGAGAGAGAGAGAGAGAGAGAGAGAGATTCATACCCACACTAGAAAATAAAACCCATCTCAAATCCCCTCACACACTGTTAATGAATATAGGATGTGGTTAACTATAAGGGGGTGTCAGTCCTCCATGGCCTGTGTGCTGCTAGTGAATAGAACATGAGCAGGGATAAAAGTTGAATGAGTCTGGTCTCTGTATCAGGAAGAACGTCCCAACTGAGACTGCTTCTGCTGCTGCTTCATTTTTCACAGCAGACTAATGTAGACAATTGAGACAGACTGCTAGCATTACCACTATTGGGCTCTTCTTATCATTCTCCCTTGAATCATTTTTCTCCCATCTGCTTGCTCAGTCTTCTTCATCTTCTTGCTATCCTTTAAACCATTTCATCTCCCCGATCCATTTCGTCTTCTTCTTCTTCAGACATTATTTCTATCTCTCAACATGAAATCTACCTATACTATGCAAGACTCCCTCCACACTTCACAAGATCACCTCATAAACTCAATGGAACCAAGAGAAAGTACTGGAATATATTAATGAAGAACAGATGGTCAAAGGAACAAATATCTGCCCACACATTTTCATTTAGGGGCTGATGTTAGATTAATTTTGTATGTTTGTAAAAGCAAATAAATACAATTTGCAAATGACATTAGACCTTAAATAGTGATAAAACAGAAAAACCCTCAAAATATTTACAGCTATTTTAGATGCTTATTTGAGCTAGTTTAGCTGTTTAATACAACAAACTTACATGTCTACTACAATGGGTTCCCGAGTTTGCATCTCGATTCAAAATCACTCTTAGGTTGCATAAAAGTAGATTTCAGACTTGCCTCGGAAGTGAGTATGAGTTTCTTTATGAGTTCTGACTTGACTTGTCAATAGTAAATTTTATAATTAGTCTTTCCATGATTACTCAAACATAGTATAAGGGAAAGACACAGAAAATAATTTTTATTTGCAAATGTTTAGTTGCTTTAATTTTAATTTTGACACACCTTCTCATTCAAAGAGTTTTCTTTATTGTGTTCTTTAGCGCAAAAACGTCTCTTCTGCTTGTTGCCTGTCCTTAGCAGTGGTTTCCTAGCAGATATTCTACCATGAAGGCCTGATTCACACAGTCTCCTCTTAACAGTTGTTCTAGAGATGTGTCTGCTGCTAGAACTCAGACACATCTGAGACACATCTGTGTGGCATTGACCTGGTCTCTGATCTGAGCTGCTATTAACCTGCGATTTCTGAGGCTGGTGACTCGGATGAACTTATCCTCCGCAGCAGAGGTGATTCTTGGTCTTCCTTTCCTGGGACGGTCCGCATGTGAGCCAGTTTCTTTGTAGCGCTTGATGGTTTTTGTGACTGCACTTGGGGACACTTTCAAAGTTTTCCCAATTTTTCGGACTGACTGACTTTCATTTCTTAAAGTAATGATGGCCACTCGTTTTTTTCTTTACTTGCTGCTTTTTTCTTGCCATAATACAAATTCAACCTCTTTGAATGAGAAGGTGTCTCCAAACTTTTAGTCTGTACTGTATATTGACATATAGTGTGGCAGCAGTGCAGTGTATAAAATCAAGCAGATACAGGCAAGCAGATTTAGGTATTGTTCAAATCAACCATCAGAATGGGGGGAAAATGTGATCTCATTGATGTGACTGTGGCATGATTGCTGCTGCCAGATGGACTAGTTGGAATATTTCTATCACTGCTGATCTCCTGGGAATTTCATGCACAACAATTTCATTTACACAGAATGGTGTGAAACAAAAAACATCAAGACATCAAGTGAGTAACAGTTCTGTCTTGACAAGGGAGGTTGGAGGAGATTGGTTCAAGCCAACAGGAAAGATGCAGTAATTCAAATAATCACTACACACATGGTGAGAAAGAAAACATCAAACCCACTTGGATTTGGATGGGCTATCACAGCAGAAGACCAGATCTATGGTGGGAACTAAAGTAAAATCACTAAAACAAGTCTTTTAAAAATTAGAAGAGAAAAAAATGTCTTTGGCTGCCAAGTTTGTGAAGTTTGGATAATCCTGTGCTCGTTCTATCTCATTCTCATATCTCAGACTCATTTTCCTGGCTGATAGGAGTGGAACCTAACCCATCATTTTGAGTTTCATGGTTTTATAGGACATTTGGCAAAATATACAGTACTGAAACTTTGCACCTCGCATGCACATGTGGGCATTGCTCCAGTCGCACGTGTTCCCAGCAGTGAAAAGGAAGTTGTGCTGTGCAGTTGTTGGAAATGGGTTTCTCGAAGACAGAAAAATTGTCATACAATAGTTGAGTATTATTTCCGTGAATGAGGACCAAGTTTGAAAAAGGTGGCAGAAGAGTTCAGAGAGGGATGTTATAAGATGGCAAAAGTAACACAGTCATCTTGTCTATTGTTATGACATTTCGCCTTTCCGGTAGAGCATTCCGCGAGCAAATTGTCTCTTTTTGCAGGAATCTGCAGCAAACCTTTGTTCTGGGATATGTTTGAGAATAAACGAAATGAAGACTTTGTACAGCGAGGAGGTGCACACTTTGAACACTTACTGTGCATTACGCGTACCGTGGTAAATCTAAATTTTTTTGTTTAGAGACAAAAGGGTCTTAATGAAGTCACGGGCAAATCAGGATTGTCAGGATGGACCATGTGATAATGTGTAGTACCAAAACAAAGGACTTTTTAAATCATCGACTCTACCTTCTGTTCCTGTGGCCATTTTCTTCATCTTAGGTTGCTTTAAAAAAGACCATTGTTTGGGTTTTCTGACATTGTGTGAACCGTCCCATGCCTCTGTCTCCTACTGTACCTCTCACTTTGTTCTCAAAGTCTATAAAACTCCTCCATCACTGTTGCCGATAGCACTCCTCATGCCTTATATACTGTAGTAATACTTCTTGTGTTTAGTCTAACTCCAGATATCTATGCAAGTTCCTCCCTGGACTTAACCAGAACTTGTTAATTACCTTTGTTGTTTAATGTAAAAGATGTAAGTGACACATGGTGTTTGCCTCAAAACTTAAATGCTCTGTCTATGCTGTTAATAAAGGAGACATTTAAACACTGTCATGCATGCTGTGTGTATGTGTGTCGTGTGTGACTTGTCTCTCTCCCGGTTGGCAAGGCCCGTTAGCATTTCAGAGCATGGCGAATATTTCAAGCAATCCGTTTTTTTTCTCTCTCTCTCTCTCATTTTAAACTTAACAACCCTTTAAATTTAATGATTTTCATCACTTCAGTTTGAACAACCCTCAAAATGACTGCTATGGGCATTTCCTCTATAAAGTGCTCTGTATAGGATTCATTATTTCGAATTGGAAAGCCCTTTTGTATCCCTTTCTTTTTTTCCATCGCCTTCTTCTCTTTACCGTCAGTTACGCACCAGAAGGGCAAGTGGACGTCATGGACAGCCACAGCATTATGCGCAGTCACATGGTGTTGACCTTGTAATCCCACGCTACGTACGTACGTCGTTTTTTTTTTTTTTTTTGGTTTCTTAAATGGTGGGGTTGTTTAAGTTCAAGATTCAGCGATTTTGCTGTGTTGCTTTTATTAATTTTACAATTGCGTTGCCATGTTTCTATGCCGCGCTACGTTATGCTAACGCTAAACCTAGTTCTGAGTTCAGTACTGTTTTGTGTTTGTTCTTTTGCTTTAATATGCGCATTAAAGACGAGCCTGAGCCTCTCTACATCCATCCATGACAATCACGAGTCATTTTCTATCATTCTCTCTCGTTCAGTCACAGAGGAAGCCCTGCCGCATTGTGTGCAGAGAGGACTGTAATCAGAGAGCGGTTTGGCAGCATTTCATTTTCATCCGTCATTACTGGATTTCTTCCTGAGTAGGCCACTGATCAATACACTGCTGAGCTTCCTCACACCAGCACCCATTACCCTGCTACAGGCACTCGTACTGTCTGTGGAGCTCACTGTCTGCATCATAGCATCACATAAACTACTGCTGTGACACAACCCAATATCCCTTGTACCAGTCTTAATTGACACACACACACAAACAAACAGAGGTTGTAACTGTACAGTGCAAAGAAGAATGTGTGCTACTGTGTGGAATGTCTCTCACTGAATAATAAGCCTGGTAAAACAGCTTGTTTACAGGTCAGACTGACGTTAAAGTCAGGGAAATAACTGTTGATCAATGTTGTCAGGGGGAAAATATTTCACTCTTTTACTGTAAGGCCGAGCTTTTCTCTAAACCTCTTCCATCTTTCACTCTTCGCTTTGTTGATTTCAGCGTAGCCGGTCATATCCTGTCATGAGCACATGGCGTACGCTGGCTAATGACCCAGTTAACCCAAGAGTAAATATTTCTGTTACCTTAACTGAGTGTGTTGTGTCGTAAGATGTACAGTATTGCAAAAACGGTACTTGTTTCACGGGTATAATAGGCTCACAAACGTGCAGTGCTGTTAACTTGTGCATGTTCCCTCATCCATGCGCTTTTGCATATTTTTTGCAGGGCCCTTTGTTTTTGTTCTAGTCTTGGCTTTATCCCTGTTGTTGGTCTGTTTACTGTTTACACTTCATTAGCTTGTCTGTGTAGAACAGGCTGCTTCTTGTTCTCACTGCAAAGTCTTATTGTGCAAATGTCAAGTATCTTCAAATCAAAGCCTTATTTTCTCATGTTCCTGCATTTATATAATATATATATATTTTTTTCATTTTTATAATTTGACCTTATTTATGGATTATTCTAGTTTACTGATGCCGGCCTTGCACCTCTCTGTTCCCATGCTTCGTGGGTTTCCTCTGGGTATTCCGGTTTCCTCCCAGAGTCCAAAGACATGCGGATTAGGTTAACTGGTGTTCCCAAAACTGGTGTGCCTGTATAGTGTGTGAATGAGTGTGTGAGTGCTGTATGTGTGCACCATGTGATTGTACACAGCTTTATGTCTCAAGTCTCCTGGGATAGGCTCAACCCCCCCCCCTCCCCCCCTCCGTGACCCTGTATGCAAGATAAAGCGGTATAGACGATGAGTTAGTGAGAGTGAGTGATGCCGGCCTGACTATAGATTGACTATGGGTGATTATCAGCAGAATTTAAAGATTTATCAGCAAAGTACGGACAGGGGCACCAAATACACAACAGTACGACCCTGTATGAAAGGTAGAGCTCAATTTCCAGTTGTCATCTATCTATATTAGCATCTCATTCCACATAAACTGATGTGTGTATGTATTAGTCATTTTTAACTAAATGGAGTGTGCTTGCTAAGTGTTTGAAAGCTGCAATCGTTAAAACTCATGATTGAATAGGCTGCATTGAAATCACTACCATTACTGGCAGACAATTAATCTCTGCCCCTCAGTCCTATGAATTTTTCTCTTCCCCATCATTCCCACTACATTTGAAGCGTTTCATACTGTATATGACGTTACTAGATCTCAGAAAATGTGTGTGTGTGTGTGTGTGTGTGTGTGTGTGTGTGTGTGCGCGTGGTTGCTGATGAGTAACTATCTCATTATGTTCTGCCCTCAAGGCCCATATAATTCAGCTCATGCCTTAAGCACCTACAACCCAAGACTGACAAACCGGCATTTTTATTTAAGCTCCCATGCCGTGCAATAACATGGTTTCTAACTAAACTGTGTTTTGAGCATTTGTCAGTGTAGCCATTGAAAGGCAGGGAGATTAGAGACGATGCTAACTGGCAGGTGATGAGACATTTGGAGCCAAACATACAGTACAGCTCATCGTGTCTTTTTCTATATCCGAAAATATTCCAGTTTTGTGTCATAAAGCCCATTATTTTCTCTTTTCATCTTCGTGAACGCTCTGTACACCCTCTGGAGTTCATCAGCAGGTAGAGATTTACCGTCTCCATAGCGTCCCCTCCACTACATACGCTACCTTTCGGATTAGTTTCACTAAACATTTCTTAGCACTGACTGAAGACAGTCAGTTATTTTTTTATATATAATAAGGTGAGAGGTTTAATTATCACAAATATACTTCTCACATAGGAAACATATTAACCCAAATGTGTGATACGCATGCAGCCATATGTTATGGAAGCAATTAGAGAAACATGAATATTTATACAGCAAATTAACCTGTAATACAATGAACAGGCGGATTTAATTGCAGGCTGATGTGATGCAACAGGCTTGACAGAGGGTTGCAAATCTGTATTAGTTGGTAAAAATGTTTGCACTGATTAGCTATGTGCGTGTGTGTGTTTGTGTGTAAAATACATACCTGCAGCGATGGAAGCCAGTCGAACATAATCAAACCCTCGCTCCACAGGCTCATATGGATAACTCTCTACAAGGTTCAGTCCTACAAATGCACCCACGCACACGCGCACACACACACACGCGCGCGCACACACACACACACACACACACACACACACACACACACGCTGGAACTTAATTACTCAGTAACGTGGCTTTGGGCACATCATGGTTTACTCTGTGTGTATTAGTGATTTTGTCGTCGTTTGTTTTGACCTGTGTGTGTGTGTGTATGTGTGTTGGTGTTTACCATGTATAACAGACTGCTTGAGGCTCCAGTAGATGCTGAGACAGTTCTTCTCCTTCTTCATGCCACGTTTACACTGGCAGCGGTGTAAAGGACTGGCTAGCAGAGCGGTTACAGCGTTCTCGCAGTGGTTCCGGGCCCCTGGCCCCAGCTTCACGCTCCCCCCACCTGCCACACACTGACGCAGAGTGCGTAGTCGTGGACTGCACACCTCATCACTGGAGCATGAATCGCCTGCAGTCAGGCAGTCCCACTGCCCTGCCAGCACCAGCCAGGGCACTCCTGCACACAGAAAATGGGCAATTAGACCACACCACACTGCCTCTCCGTATATATATCAGGATTGACTATGGAACCTGAAGCAATTACAGAAGAAATAAACACTGAGGTAAAGCTACATTGTGCTCATATAATGATTATTGCGTAGACATTATTTGTTCTGAGATAATTAGAAATGCTAGACTAAAATGTGCAGGTTTTTTTACACATGCATAGATGTTCATGCTTTAAAGTCGGCTGCAGTACGATTTAACAGCACATGATAATTAAGGCCCCTGTGTTTTAAAGATCTGTAACACCTGGAAGCTAAAAATGTCCCATTTTTCCATGACCTGCAAAATCACCAGGCATGTCACCCTGGTGGCTCAGAACACCAGACTGCGGCAGCCACTGGAACGGCATGAGACAGAGATCCACACACACACACACACACAAAATCACAGGGATCTTTTCTGTGCAAAGAAATGGTTGTCTATTTAGTGCAATTATCCTTTGTAATCTGAAAATGCTATATTGCAAACATACTGTAATATTAGAGGCATTAAATAATTCAATGCAGTGACCAAAAATAGTTACAGCCTATACTGTTAGTTCAAAATTATCAAAAACGGGTTAAACTATGTCCAGTACCCTTCTACACTGTTTCATCGTGAATTTCTCATGTATTTTTAATCCCTGTTCTTAATGCCTGGTGATAAATTGAGCTTATTCCAAATCAACAGTAAAATGTCACCAAACTTGTTGGGCTTATATGCAATCCTAGCACAATCAGCTTTTATCCATCCTTTTTATTTATCAAGTACTAATCACTGTTTTTGTAGCATCTTGACATTTTAGATTTCATTCCAAAACACAATGGTTGGAGAGACTGCACAAATTTTCAGACTTTTAAATAAAAACACACCACGCACCGCGCCACGTTCCCTCCGATCCTCCAGCACTGCTAGCGTTGTCTCAGGGATCGAGGAAGACTTAGACAACTTAAGACATATCTGTTTCTTCAATACTTGGTCTAAAAAAAAAAGAGAAAACTTCCCAACTGTGTTTGACTGATGGTACTTAGTTGGTAACCTAGTAACCCAGTTTCTATCCAGTGACGGAAACTTTAAAGAACTTTTGTAAGTCATTCTGGATAAGAGCGTCTGCTACTGTAAATTCATAAATGTAAATGTAAACTACGGTGTTCTTTCCCATCAATGGAATGATGGCAGTTCTGCTGATATCATAGTTAATGGGAAGTCAGTGTGACTCCCAAAAACTCTTAATATAAAGATAATATAGGTAAATACAATTTAATTAAAGGTACTTGAATGTTCATAAAAACCCATCAATAGAATACTACAGTGTGAATGTCACAAGAAGCGTGGTGGTAACCATCAGAATGACGTCCATGAAAGAACACACTGAAAGAAGAAGGAACTGGAATATGAAAGGAAATACACTGAGCAGAGACCAAAGACCAGCCCATCTAGTCTGATCCCACAGAAAAGCAAATGCAGCCCAAATCACGATAGAAAGGCACCAACACACCCAGTGCACCATGGCAAGGAGCTCAAGGCCCACTGACCTGGCCTTCAAACCCCCCAGATCCCAATCCAATCGAGCACCCATGGGATGCATCGGATAAACAGGTCTGACCATTTTGAATGCCAGACTCCTTCGGGGTACACCACCCGAGACCCTGCCGAGCCAGACCCTGAGGAGAACACGAAGCCTAGGTGTTTAGAATGTTGATGTTTTTAATGTTATGGCTGATCACAATAAGATTATTGCTAAAGCACCACAATCTGAGGGAATTTGTGATATGTAATGTAATGAATGTGTTCCAAGTGTCTAATCAATATCCATTTGTTTAATGATGCAATTAAAATTATGCACAGAATGCCTTGAGTTATTACATGAATTCCAATTAACCTGTAAACAATAAACCTGCTGCATCAATATCCTCACTCTGAGCGGCATAAACAAGAGCTGCTTGACATACCGTAAAAAAAAGTCTCGCTTCGTCATCTTGAAAATGACACAACATAGACAATTAAAGGCTTAGATACACCTAAGTAATCAGGAATCCTATTGAATCAGAAAAGTCTGTAGTTCCTGCCAATTATTCGTTTGAATCCAAGGCAAGAAGGAATCTTTATCAAATGACACTTACAGTACTTGTCCACTGTCAACAATATTTACTATACAGTAAGTACATTGTGTCCCAACTTTGATCAAGTGTCTCTGATTTAAAGATTTGTCTAAAACAACACTGAGCTAGAGCTAAGTGTTGTGTACAGCTCATAAAGCAATTCATATTAGGGGGAAAAAAAAAAAACTTTGCAGACCTTCATGAAATAGATGTCACTCAAACATGGTTCTACCGCCTGCTGCTGTTTTTATTATGCTTGAGAGCGCAATATTTTCATTATGCTTGGGAGCACAGTGTTTTCATTATGCTTGATAGTGCAGTGACTTTCCCACCGAACATCATGATGTTTCAAGAGCGGATAAATCCTTGCACATGTACATCTTCCCGACACACAAAGAACAGATGAATGCAGTGTCGCATGAACGGAAGAATAACACGAATCTGGCCATGTTTAACGTTGAGCGTGATTTGTTCTACCGTAATCATCTAAACTTTCAGAAAAGCTAAATTGTTATTGCTGTGATCTGGCAAAAAGAATAAGCTTTTGAATGTTAAGATTGGAGACAATTAGCTGAGCATTTGAATTATTGTGTATAGTGCGGACTGCTGCAGTCAGCCAAATGAATGTGTTGCTGCTAAGAAAAGACTGCATGACAACCACTTGTCATGTTGTTGGTTGCCAGATGTTCAGCCAGTGCTTGCACAATTATATTTAATACAGCGGATGCGGTCCTGTTTAGTTTATACAGTCCCCTCTGTGTGCAGCTAATAGCATAATGTACAGTACTACTCAGCCTGTCTGACTTTACTGACTTTTCCATTAACCGTGGCTAAATATGATAGTAGGTTGGTTGCTAGCGAATGGCAAACAATTGGTTTCTCCAGATTTGCAGTTTTAAACACACACATACACTCAGCAGCACTGAATCACCTGACATTGAGTGAGTCACAGTGCTGTGGGTGGGAAAAAAAAAGATGAAGGTTTAAGAAACCGGGTTAACCAGTGACAAAGAGGAAACAACAACAGAAACAAGAAAAAAAAAAGGATGAGAAGCAGCTCTGGCACTTCATATTAGATAAACACATAAACCAAACGTATCACTTTAACAGCAAGCCCCTTGTGACAAAAAGAGGCTAATCTTGTGTGGAAGATCAAGCCGAATCACAGACTATTCTATAATCAGGTCATTTGTTTATGAAGTGATTTGATGATGTGCGACACAGCTTCGAAGCAGTCACGAATGCCTCAGCGCAATACTCCTAGTGCTTCAAAGCAGCCTGCCGAAAGCAATCAATTTTTTGTCCTCCAGATTGATTCTAATACCTTTCGCGTCTTCGCGCTGAAATTAATGCGTGTCCATGACTGAAATTAACATAGAGAGAGGGCGAGAGAGAGCGAGAGGGAGAGAACTATGCAGAACAATTAGTGATGATGCTGATGATGTGAAGGTGTGCGTCTAAGCTGATGAAATAATGAAGCACTCCAAGGGTTCTCAACTAGAATCCGACTCATGAAGCGTTTAGGCAGCTGGATCAGGTGAGCTGGCAGTACAGAACATTTCAAACTCTGCAGGCTAGGACTGGAGGTGAAACCCTGTGTCTATGAGCTTTTCCCCTCAATTAGTCCTGAATACAATCCTAGAGCTGAATACACACTCTGCATGTGTGGATGATTAGTGTGTGTACGTGAGTGTGTCCATGGGCATGTGATCTCTCCCCTGCCGTGTTAAAACGCTATCTCAATGTGACTGGCTTCTTCACAGCGTGCTTCTGTTTCTCTCTCACAAGCCCTGACACTGACACGTTCCCTTATTATACAAACACGTCTCTCAGCTTTTGCATTTTGTGGGTATAAGCATGAATTCGTCCTGAAAGTAAAAAAAAAAACACCTTTAATAAAAGAAAAGAAAGAAGGTTAATTTTGAAGGACTGGGTGAAATAATAATAAAAAAAATGCAAATCTTTTTAATCCCCAAACAAATACCTTTTAAATTACCTTTTCATTTCAGGCTTCGTGTCTGTGTGAAATAAAGAATATTATCATCTGCGTTTCACTTTCATTTACCTCATGGTCGGGAGGGTAATATGGGTAATATTTCTGTTTCCAATGAGTTTTTGGACATGACGTGTTGGGCTGTATAATCACCAACACCGCTCATTCATCTGCACACATTCACCTCAAAGACTATACCAAACACCATATTAGAACTTTTGTATTGCATCTCATGAGGGAAAAGTCCAAGTGGGTTAAGGTAAGAAATGGACAGTAATTTTCCTCTTAGTTTCCCAACAGCATAGTCACCCTATTAATATAACTAGCTGTCTAAATCCAATCATCGACACTGTCTGCCCACTATCGTTTTAAACTTCCACTCATGCAACCTTACAGTGCAGCTGAACACATTAAGAGGACAGTGATCACTGTCCTCCTCCACATACACGAACTTACTGACATGCAACGCTGGCTAATGTCATTCTGCATGACAGGGGAGTAGCTGCTGGCTATTAGTGCTTTCTGGCATGAATAAATAAATTAAATATTATTTGCCATGAAGAAGTGTGCAGACTTGACAGTTTTGTTCACAATACAGAGAAACTTTTTGATAGACCATAGAAAAAGCAATGAAAATCCTATAATCTTTTATCTATAGTTGTTACTTAAATATTTGCTCTGCTTTTCTATCTGTGTTAGAGCCAAACACGCATGAGCCCATGACTTCTGACATGATTATACTGTATACTGGCCATGACCGGTTCTAAGCATAAGTGAAGTGCTGCCGGGAGAATGAATGCGTCAAATGCTTTGCTTGCCCCAATAACAACTAAATATCTTAGAGCGGGTGTGTCCATATAGGTGAACTAGGTAATTGCCTAGGGTAGCACTTTGCCAAGGGCAATGAAATGAAAATAAAGAAAGAAAGAAATAAAATAACATCACAGAGTAACAGTAAGCAGAATGATTTGTCAATGTGCCAATCATGTTGCACCTGCAGCCATCTCTCTCTCTCTCTCTCTCTCTCTCTTTGATCTCTCAGCCCCAGCTCTCACAACCCAATTGTTGTCTGGCTAAGGGATACCAATGTGAGATTAAGTAAATGATGCATCATCATATCTAAGTGGCCTAAATTATCTGGCTGTGAATACACAAGAGAAGACGATTGAATGAGGATATAGGTTACATTAAGTGGTTTAATATGCGCATGTGCACACGCTCACAAGCTCTGCTAAGTATGTCTTTAAATTTTACTGTTATTTTTGAGCAGAAAAACCTTTTGTATTTTGTTCAGTTGTATTTTGGCTCCATCAAATCCTCACGCTTTCTCAGTTGAAAAAGAAATCCCGGATGACAGGTTAATTCTGATTGGCCGTTTCCTTGAAACCAGAACCAGGCAATTAGAACTGGCCTTCTTCCAGGCTTCGCTCTGTGTTTGAGATCTTAATAGAAGGAAAGAGAATCTGAGTGAGCGAAAGCAATGCATGTAATTGTACAATATTTTTTTCTGTATAACGAAGAGGTGCGAATACAGGAAAAAACGCCATATGATTTGATTTGTGGAGCCGCAGTAGGACAAGAGTTTGCAATCCCTATGCCAGCTCTTATACTGGTCCAAGTAATAGAGACAGTCACCAAAAGAAAGAAAGAAAAAACGTTAATGATTTCTATTATGACACCCTTATAAATCGGTAGGTGTTAGAATGTATCCCCAGCTATTGAGGTGTTAATTCTGTTTTTGGAAAGTGGAACACTTTCTAATGACTATTGGCAGTTGGATTGGAATACACACGTGGACAAAATTGTTGGTACCCTTCGGTCAATGAAAGAAAAACTCACAATGGTCACATAAATAACTTTAATCTGACAAAAGTAATAATTAAAAAAATATATATGAATGTTAACCAATGAAAGTCAGACATTGCTTTTCAACCATGCTTCAACAGAATTATTTAAAAAAATAAACTCATGGAACAGGCCTGGACAAAAATGATGGTACCCCTAGAAAATACTGAAAATAATGTGACCCAAGGGTTAATTCAAGGTGTGTCCACTAATTAGCATCACAGGTGTCTACAATCTTGTAATCAGTCAGTGGGCCTATATATAGGGCTCCAGGTAGTCACTGTGTTGTTTGGTGACATGGTATGTACCACACTCAACAAGGACCAGAGGAAGCGAAGGAAAGAGTTGTCTCAGGATATTTGAAAGAAAATTATGTTAAAGGTAAAGGCTATAAGACCATTTCCAAGCAGCTAGATGTTACTGTGACTACAGTTGCACATATTATTCAGAAATTTAAGATCCATGGGACTGTAGCCAACCTCCCTGGACGTGGCCGCAGGAGGAAAAGAGACGGATAATCCGAATGGTAACAAAAGAGCCCAGAAAGACTTCTAAAGAGATCCAAGGTGAACTTCATGCTCAAGGAACATCAGTGTCAGATCGCACCATCCGTGGTTGTTTGAGCCAAAGTGGACTACATGGGAGACGACCAAGGAGGACACCATTGTTGAAAACAAATCATAAAAAAGCCTGACTGGAATATGCCAAACTACATGTTGACAAGCCACAAATCTTCTGGGAGAATGTCCTATGGACAGATGAGACAAAAATGGAACTTTTTGCCAAGGCACATCAGCTCTATGTTCACAGACAGAAAAATGAAGCATATCAAGAAAAGAACACTGTCCCTACTGTGAAACATGGAGGAGGCTCTGTTATGTTCTGGGGCTGCTTTGCTGCATCTGGCACAGGGTGTCTTGAATCTGTGCAGGGTACAATGAAATCTGAAGACTATCAAGGGATTCTAGAGAGAAATGTGCTGGCCAGTGTCAGAAAGCTGGGTCTCAGTCGCAGGTCATGGGTCTTGCAACAGGACAATGACCCAAAACACACAGCTAAAAACACCCAAGAATGGCTAAGAGGAAAACATTGGACTATTCTAAAGTGGCCTTCTATGAGCCCTGACCTCAATCCTATTGAGCATCTTTGGAAGGAGCTGAAACATGCTGTCTGGAAAAGGCGCCCTTCAAACCGGAAACAACTGGAGCAGCTTGCTCATGAGGAGTGGGCCAAAATACCTGCAGAGAGGTGCAGAAGTCTCACTGACAGTTACAGGAATCGTTTGATTGCAGTGATTGCCTCAAAAGGTTGTGCAACAAACTATTAAGTTAGGGGTACCATCA
The DNA here is from genome assembly GCA_030347435.1 of Clarias fuscus. Taxonomy (NCBI): domain Eukaryota; kingdom Metazoa; phylum Chordata; class Actinopteri; order Siluriformes; family Clariidae; genus Clarias; species Clarias fuscus. The sequence continues at coordinate 23,917,594 of CM059211.1, read as the reverse complement.
TTTTTGTCCAGGCCTGTTCCATGAGTTCATTTATTTTTTTATAATTCCGTTGAAGCATGGTTGAAAAGCAATGTCTGACTTTCATTGGTTAACATTCATAGAATTCTTATTTATTATTACTTTTGTCAGATTAAAGTTATTTCTTTGACCATTGTGAGTTTTTCTTTCATTGACCGAAGGGTACCAACAATTTTGTCCACGTGTGTAGATGTGAGTGGCGGTATGGATACAGGGCAGAGGTATTAATTAGGCGTCTACAGTCAGTAAGAAGGTCTGGTTTCTGAGTGAAGGGATCTTAATGGGTAGATCCTGTGCAGGTGCTTTTGCTGCGTGTGTGCTAGTGTCAGTGTGTACGTGGAGTTGTAAAGCTCATAACTCCAGCAACAGAATCTAGACAGAATTAGTCTCACTCCACAGACATGTTGAGCACATTTCAGTCTTGCAAATTATTCCAAAATGACAGACCTTGTTCTGGCATCTCTCCTTAAGGGGTACATGTTCTTCTCATTAACGTCACATCCCTGCGCTGTGTGTATTTTTGTGTATAAGTAGTAGTGTGTGAGTAGTGAGAGCAGGATGCCCCCCCCACCAAGTGTTGATGCTGTCACATAACTCTGAAACGTCTGCTAGCAGGCTAAAAGAGTGACACGCAAGCTCAGCTTCTTATATTGTTGTCCCAGAACTGTTTACTCATCATCCCACTTCTCTGCTTTTTGCACAGACAGGAGCTACAGAATATGACACACAACGAATGTAGCAATTACTTGTGTCTGATGGCCAATACTGCAAGCATTCTCCAACCAGTCATGACAATATTTGTTTGCGCCTGTGGGTGTGTGTATATTCTGGTGTGTATGCAAAAGCTCCTGTTTTTTTTTTTTTTTTAAACAGAAACCTAATGAAAAGACAATAGCATTCTCGTGCCGTGAAACAAGATAAGTCTACGAAGCAACCCACAGTGAAATTACCCAATGCTCAACTGTTCTCTTTATAAATAAGGGGTCATACAGTAGATAGTAGACAGTTTCGTTACCAGGAGGACACCAGACAACATGCAACATGCACAGGATGGGAACAGGCAAAACTCTGTAAAAGCTTTGACCCGAGCTGGGGATCAAAACGGGAACTATGAAGCTGTGAAGCGGCAATGCTATCTGCTGTGCAAACACGCCAGCGGAAATTATTGCGCTTTTGTAAAAAATAAATGTTTTTTGTCATGACAAGCACCAGCTGTGCATTCAACGTCTCAGCAGAACACCGAACATCTGGAATGAATAACTGAAACAAGACAAAGATGTTGATTTCTCAGATTAAAGAGGTTGAATCAAATTAAACCACACATACTGATTAGATAGGACAAAAGCAGCCAAATATCAGCTTTCATATATAATCACAACTGAGATGAGTACTGTAGGAGTACATGTATAAAATGTATACATGTATCAAAATAATACAGAATTGACTGCAATTTTCTCATCATGAAGTGTCTACTGCATACCTATAGCCAGGAGGCTGTGTCATCAGATGGTTACCAACGATCCTGAAGTGTTTTGACCCTTTAACCACTCTCCTGTTCGCTGGTCAGCAGTAGTGGCTAGTCACTCCCTCCTGGCTGCCAGCACAACTCTTCCCTCATGCTCCAAATCCAACAAGAGGCCCGCTCTACTGCCTCCTCCAGTCTTCACACTGCCATCTTTGGATCTCAGCAGGGTACAACCATGTCTGCCAGCCTTTGTCCCTAGATCTTTATATCATTCCTCTCAAACGTCCCTTCCCACCTCTCTTTCCACGGAACTGTAAGCTCCACTAGGATGACCTTCTTTTCTTCCATGTAGAAAAGCACTGTGTCGGGTTTTAAGGTAGGGTGGATGACACCTGGAAACTGAAGACTTCTCTTCAGGTCTATTCTAAGCTTCCAGGCTTGGGCAGAAGACTTACCCTGGTTTTATTTGGCCCTGGTGACCTTGTCCCCTTCTTGATGAATGTTATACCTGGTGATGGCTTACTCCTAAGTTGTCATTTCCTGGTCCTCTCCTGCTCTAAGATATCAGCTAACACAGCCAGTACTTTTTCATTGTGCCATCATTGTGCCCTGGGAAAGTGAAGTCTTACACCCTGTCAAGATGTGTGCCATAGTTTCCTTTTGCCCGCAGAGCTTGCATGTTGGGTCTTCCCTCATGGAAGGGTGTCATAGATAGCCTTAAGCAAGAAGTAAATCTAGTATAGCTCAAGTCTCCGTAGGTCCACCCATGTCACCATTATCTTGGGGAGATCCCACCTTGTCCAAGCCTCCTGGGATCATAGCTCCACAACCTTTGTCTTCCTCTGCTCTGCCTCTAGGTCCCTTATTTCCACCCGGACCAGGACTCTTCTTTCAACAGGGTTGGCTTTCCCCCCACCTCTGGAAGTGAGTCATTCCCAGGCCTTCCTGTACATGGTGCTCCCTAATGATGTCTTTGAGCACTAGGTTCCCTTCTGCTAGGGCCAGAATTGCAGAGTCCTCCCACTTCCATCCGGACCTGGTTTTTATTCAAGCTTTTCTGACCTTGTTGTGTCTTGAATCCTTGAGGGTCATGGCCACTCTGTACTTAGCAACTTAAAATTATTCCCATTTAAATATATTACTTATTATACAAGAGTTAGTTCCATCTTAGACAAGAGGCATTCCACAAATGGTGCTAAAGGCCCGTAACAGCACTAGTGCAGTAATAAACACTGCCTAAACCCACATTCAGAACCAGTCATGGATGCACTTTCAGCAAGAAAACACACCTAATAACATAATGTCATCTTAAACAACACTTAAGATGTCTCCTTAATGAACATTTGACTATCCTTAATAAGTGCTCCTAAGTCCCTTTTATGTTGTTTTATTTATACTTAAGTTAACTGCAAACCTAACCAACATCTAAAACAAGACTATATCCCAAATCCCTCTCTAACCCTTAATCAAGTGCACCACGTGGTGTGTGGAACAAGGGATTGTGCACGCTAATGCACTAGTTTCCATTTAACAGTATTTGAAATTTAACTTCAGAACCCAGAAGTTAACGTAGACAAAAAAATGGAATGGAATAAATAGAAATATAAAGAGAAACTTATGAGATTTACAGGACTATCCACCACCTCCATTGGTTTTTCTCCACACTTTTTGTTTACCTTGTACTGCTAAAATTTTTTAACTAATTTTAAATCATAATATTATCAAAATAAATAATATCAAAATAAAATTTTAGTGAATTGAATTGAACTTCACCCCTATTAATTACATTAGCTATTGGTCGCCAGCTCTGCCAGTACCGGTTAATCAGTTCCACTAGTTGCAGAAGGATATGTGTTGATGGAGAAAAATAGCTACTAATAGACAAACAAATCATAAACTGTTCATAATAAATGGTGTGTGTGCGGGGAGGGGGGGGGGGGGGGGCGGACTTGTTTATAAAAGCAATATTACACTCCAGGTCGTGCTGTTGTGCTGGATAATCATCACAACAGCACTCCCTCTCGTGTGATATCACTTAACCAATAGATATGATTAGATGAAAAATCTCAGCACCATAATTTTGTTTTAACAAGTCCAAAGTATTGGATAAGTCATTCTCTAATAAATACATTAAAAAAAAGTATTTTCTGAGCACAAGGCGGAAGAGTCGTGAACACAATAACGGACATTAAATGTAATCACCTGCACCACAGCCCACAGTTCAGGAATCTCTGGTGTGAGGTAAAGGAAAAAATAGAAATGGGGAGAATGAGCATAAGAAATTAATCCTTCACTGAACAGGACTATTGAGGAGCAGTGAAGCAGTGTGGGGTGGCTTTAACTTTTCTCTTTTGGCTGCTCCGGCAAAAATAAACATAAAATTATTTTTTTGATATATGGAATATGGAAAATGTGTGTGTGGGGGCATGTCTACGCGTGTGTGTTCTACGTTCCTACAGGAAAGTGGCAAGTTAAACCTTTTCACACAGTGAATAAAACATCTTAGCCATGCCGACTGTGACATTAATGTAAAGTTCAAATTAAAGGCCGCATTTGTGGCGAAGTCTGCTGAAGCTTGCACTTTTAATCTCAAAACCCAAACAATACCAGCACCTTCGACTATGGGTACAGGACGTCTTTCTCAATTTGCAGGCAAGATGATGTTTTAAATTGTTGTTTTTAATTTTTTTTATCTTGTGAATGACACTACAAAGAGGAAGGTTCTTCTCTAAGCAGATATAATATGCGTGTGGAAGATTTCACTAAATATTACTTTAAAGTGTTTTGATTAGCAAATTGATGAATGAACCTTTAAACCCCTGTAGGCTGTCTCACACATAAATTTAAAAGTATAACTAAGAGATATGGAAATTATGTAGTAATAATACCTTAATGTCCTGATTTTTTTATCAAAATCTTATTCATTAAAGGTTGACACGAATACACTAGTGAAGTGTTGATTAATTCATTACAGTGGCACCTGTTAAGGGGTGGGATAGATTAGGAAGCAAGTGAAAAGTCAGTTCTTAAAGGTGTTTTGATGAATCGAACAAGATATGCGGTGTTTAGTACCTTCCAGAATGGTTAAAAGAGGGATAACTGGTGAACCAACGTCAGGGTCATGGGTATCCAAGGCTCACTGATGTGTGTGGGGAGTGCAGACTGTAGAACACAGAAAAGCTACTGTAGACCAAACTGAGGAAAGCGTTAATGCTGCCTACGACAGAAAGTTGTGAGAACATACAGCGTATCACAGCTTGCTGAATATGCGTACAGTAGCTTCAGACTGGTCTTATACTCATAATGACCCATACTGACCCTTGTCCACTGATGAAAGCTGCTACAGTGAGGATGTGGCCATTGGAGGAAGCAGTAGAGTAAGGTTGGCTGGTTTGATGGATCATATTTTCTGTTACATCATGTGGATAAAAAGAAATACATTTGCTAAATACAATTTCATGCCCTTTAATGTAGTGTCTGTAACTTTACCGTAAAAAGTCAAATCTTTCAATGATCTTAAATGTCATTCAGGTGAAACTTGGTCAATTTAGGTTTCACATGAAAAGACATAAACCTGAACAAGTGGATTATTCTAAAATACTAAATTGTCGAGATATTGTAACATGAATTTGACATGTTATGGACACTATAGATTTTTTGCTTTTTAAACTCGTACCAAAAACTATTTAAGCAACAATTTTATGGACCATATGCCTCTAGAAACTTAGACCAAGTTTATCAATACAGGTTCTCCCCTACTTAAGAATGAGTTCTGTTCCAGGATCTTGTTTGTAAGTCGGATTTGTTCGTAAGTTGGGGACTGACAAAGTCCTATACGCTGTAACACAACTAGACAACATAAAGCATACCAATCCACTTGACTAAATCTGTCCCCTTTCCCAACACTGGCATCATGTGGCCAAAAACCATAGCTGTGCCTAAGTAAATGAATTTCACATTTCAAATGTTGTATATGCACCTTTAAATCTCCAAAGGGAATCCCAGACGCCATTTTGTCTCAGAACAAATTTCCTAATTTAAACAATTAAAAAATGAAACAATGATTTATTCCACAACCCAAAATATTCATATATAAAAATAAAAAATAATTAACCTGCACTTTACCTTTGAAAAGAATCAAGGAGGAGGAGGAGAGGGGTTATTGTGTAGGACAACTTTCTCTCTCTCTCTCTCTCACACACACACACACACACACACACACACACACTCACACACACACACACACACACACACACACACACGTGTGAATGTTGACTTTACTTAGACTGAAAGTTTGCCAGAGGAATCCTGGATGCCATTCTGTCAAAGCTTGCCACTTTCTTGGACTGTAGACCCTGTTTTGTTAAGGATTTTCTGAAATAAGGATTATTCACATTTTTGGGGTACTGTAATGGGTTTTACGCATGGGGAACACCACAAACATAAACATGAGGCGAGGTCTTAAGGAAATGGGGGAATTTTATTTACAAAAATGGGGAAGGAAATGAGTTTAAGGAGGTAGGACAGAACGAAAGGGAAGTAAAGTATGTGAAGGTGTGCACGTGCAGGTCTGGTGGCAGTGCCCAGCTGGCATGCAGACGCAGGCTGGCAAAGGATGGCAGCAAGCAGAGTGGGCCCACATAGTCGCATTCTCGTGTCTCCATGAGCACTCTTCTTCCTGCTGACTTGGCCAACTGGCCCCTCTCAGCTCTCCATTGGGTGCAGCCTTAGGCAGGAGTCCCTTCAAAACTATTGTACACACCAACCTGTAAATGCTCTTTTGTACAATATTCATTAATTGCTAATTTGCACAAACTATTTTTATCTTTGCTGCTAATTGCAAGGAACGTTTACTATGTACTGTTTCTCCTCCCACTACAGTACCCAACTCCACCTCATTACCACAAAGTATTGTGGTATGTCATGTTGTCGCATTGTCAATTTGTCGCTCTTGTTTGCACATTTGCACGTGCAACTATGTTGTCTCTTTTGTAGAAAAACTTAGATAGTTCTCTGTTAACTTAAAATGTCAATCTGTCTTGTATCAGCTAGCCAGCTAATTAGGTTTCTTAGTTAGCAAGTTAGTTTTATGTAGGTGTAGGTGTAGTATGTAGTACCTTGGTCCTGGAGGAACATTGTTTCATTTCACTGTGTACTAAACTGTGTATGGATGAGGTGACAAAAAAAGCCTACTTGACTACTTGACTTCACTTGGCTTGACTTAATTTCAGACGTCCGATGAATGGCTTTCCCGGCTAGGAACGGAGAACAGGGTCTATTCGGCAGCAGGATCCCGAAGGATCCCCGCGACTGAAGTTACTGTTAGCAACTTTAAATTTTGAGGGAAGCACGATTGATCACTTCCATGTTGCAACTTTAGAAGTAGCTTCTTTGGCACACAAATATTCTGTATTATATGTAGAACATAAGCACCAATACTGTGTTTTGGCCAAATCTATGCTGTCCCATAATGTATAGATGTTCATTCTATCTGAAGGTGATTCAAATTTTCGATTTATTACTATTGTTACCAAGATGCATGGTGCATTGTTTGAGTTGACATGTAACAGTGTTTGTGCTGCAGGTGCAGAGTCTTATAATCAAATCTTGCAAACTAATCTTATAGTCTTAACAAGTCCATGAAGCTATAAATTGTGTGAAATGTTGAAGCTCTGTCAAGTTCCCCAATCTCTTGTGTATGTTAGGAGAGGAAAACAGAAACTTTGTTCTGCCAAGCTCCTATGCAGTTAGATGATAGATGGGATGAATATCCAAGATGTTTGGAACCTGAACATATTTGACAGGCACTTACAGAGTTTGGCTCTAACTGCAGCATAATCCCATCAGTACCACTGCAAAGTGTGTCTAGCAGCCTATGGGAAAACTGTTACATTATATGGCCAAAAGGATATGGACACCTTTATAGACGCATTACAGTAGTTTCTGTATCTTCCGCATACTCTGTGTATATTTACGATAAACTATTGTGTTGATTGGCTGTGTTGAGTCACATATAGCCACACCCACCGCGAGGGAAAAAGCGCTATATTTCGCCAAAATAGAGATGCTCATAAAAAAAGAACAAAACTGCTCATAACGTCCTTCTACTCAACATTTTTATTTTATTTATTTATTTATTTATTTTATTTAACCCCAGGCAAATAACAAAGCACTGGAAAGTTTCATTAAATTTTGTCCAGACAGTTTTGTATGATGCTGTGACAAAATTGGCTGAACAGACATACAGATATACGGATCGACAGAATTTTTCTGAGACTAATTTCTGTTCCTCCAATCAATAGAACGTAAAGATATCATTGAAAGAGTGAGTTCTTTCCAATGCACAGACAAAACCGTTCTTCTGTTTATATAGATTTTACCAGCTGCATCAGGCCCATTAAAACTGACTCCCTCTGATTTCTTTTTGTACAATGCATAAATAAATAAATGTATACAATAAATGTAAATACTATGCTGAATACTTAATGGTTGTTATATATTATTGTTATTTGCATCCATATTATATGCGTCAACATTCAACTAAGTTCAATGTCACACCATTGCTTCCATTGTGCATTGTCCACAGTTGTAAGTAAACCACATCTGTGAGACTAGACAATCATTGTCTTGTACTGTAGTGTTTCAATTAAGTGCCCCTTTCAGGAGTGCCATCACACCTGTACTTTGTATGGACTGGTCTCCACAGAGGTTGATGATGGAAAGTGGAAGTTGTATTTTGTGTAAGTGCAAATGGAAGCATGTGCACGCAAGATGCACTTATCTTTTCCGAGCTGAAGTTGCCAATTTGTGGTTGTAAAACATAATAAATAGTTGTTTTGCACTCACTTTTGTCATGTGCAAAGTCACAGAAGACAGGACGTGGTGCTATAAATCCTACCTATCATACCATACCAAAAATACATCATGGTTGACTGCGTTAGTGCCCTACCCATAAATACATCTATGACAGCCATTGACTTGTGGGTTGATGCTTAGTATTGAAATTGTATAATTTTTACAGGGCCCTATGCAATTTATTTATAGCATGTAAAGAGCGTCCTGATCTTCTTTGTGCTACCAAAACAGAGCTGACCTGTTGATGCATAAACTTCACAAGAAGCATGTGCAGAAGCTTGGCTATAGTTTTAGCACCAGATCCTGTAAGGTGTGAGATGGGGTCTCATGGATAGGATTTTGTTTTACATCCAGCACATCCCAGAGATTTGCGGCTGGATCAATTTGAAGTATTTGTCATGTTCCTCAAACCACTCTTGGACAATCTTTCTGTCACTTGATCGGTAACAAAGTTTAGGTAGGTGATTTGAGGGAACATTTTCATACAGTAAATGCCAGGACTGAAGGTTTCTGGTTGTCCTTCCTTGGAATAGTTTTGGTAGGTTGATGGTTTAAATGTTGTGGCTGATTGGTATGGTCTATGTTTCCTTCACTTTTCTTTGCTCTTGTTCTGCTACAGCAAGTAGTGAATCAAGCAGTTAATATGGATACAGATCCCATTGGAAAGACTGGTAAGCTTCTTCACTGCATTGCAGCAACATACGTTGGCCAGAAGAACACTGAGTGCCTTTACTGCATTGGAATGCAGATTAGTGGAGTAAGGATAGGCATGGGCCAAATGCAACAAACTTCTAACCACAATGCAACAGCTCAGTGAATTGCACATCTTGAGGGAGCCTAGTACATTTTCCTGACTTACAGCAACAGACTCTGATAAGCACATTTTCTGAACTTGCTGAGTGCTTGTTTGGGGAGTTCTCGTTTGGTGGTTTGCAGAAAGAATACATACAACCAGAGATACAGGGGGAACAGAGACAGCACTTCAGGCTTTGAAAGTGAAAGCTACTTCAAGCTATAGCAACAAGGTATAGAACATTTTAAACATGCTTAAAACCTCTCTGTGCCAGGTGCAAGGGGTACCTGGATAGGTCTTTGGTGCACAGGCCCAGGTGGCATTAAATGATCAAATGTCCTTCTGTCTGAGACATGAACAAAACACAAGACCCACCAAATTGCCTTTAGGCATTCATCTGTACCAGCGCATTATTTCTGCTAAATTATGTTTCAAAGACTGCAAAACAGTGAATGGAAGGAACTATGTGGAGTGGAGTGTGGCATCATCTTAAAGCCACTATATCAGATCAGAAACCAAAGATAGTTTTGTGCCAGAACAGACTATGATCATGCCTCTAAATCCTCCAAATCAATTTCTGTTGTCGTATTTGAATTGATTAAGATGATGGTAAGATGTGTTTCCCATCTGCAACTTCACCATTTTAGCTTGGTAACTCCAGGCCTGAGCCTATCTAAGAGCTTAAATGTGGTCTTAAAGATACTACATTCCTGTATGTTATGCCTGTAAGATTAGATACAAGCCATGAACAAACATGACTGGTCTGTAAGCATATAACAGAAGCATGCATATTTACACACTGTTGTGGTGTACAGACGATTCTTTCACCCCAACAGAAGCATAGTCACATCAGTTTATAGTCTTTCCCTTTGTTATAGTTTTAGCACCCTAGAGCCCCTGCATTGCTACAGTAGGATCTCCATTATTTAGATGACTGACTGCTATGGTGACAATCTCAACAGCAGGTGAGGAGCCAGACAGAGCTTCTGAGAGCTTCTGATCTTGTATGTGGAACTGAACTGAAAGTCAATTATGAGATGAGTCATTTGACAGACTTCACATTTCATCTGTAAGAAAATTGACTCATGGGCCATGCAAGCCATTTTGACACAACACGAGGCTGGCTATATCAGAAATGCAGACAGAAAAATGGGCAAAGGAGAAAAAAAAATGGAGGCTTGATGCGGATATCTGTGTCCTTGAAATTGAAGTTGTATAAGTTGTTTGGCTACATTTTCAATCAAGTAGTGGACCAATGGCAGATGCTGATATAAAATGTCTTACCTTAGACCAAGCTTTAATGGACAGCCACACAACCAGAAAGGGAGGAAATTTTATCTAGTGCTTAGCTACAGTTGGGCCACTAACACATCCATATTTCCTCCCTTTCTGGTTATACTACAATCTCAGTATCCATGCCAAAGATACTGAGATTGCAGTATATCAATAAATGTATCAAATACACCTCGGCCACATTTTACAGACTAAATATTGGTCATTGCGAACCATATGCTCTGTGGCAAGTAAATAGAATGCCATTTTAATACACTGTGATTCTTATCTTCAACTGAGTACAATGTCAGCAAACATTGATCCAATGCGGTAGGACGGCATTAATTGGTAAAAATATGTGACATAGAACATTTCCTAAAAATGCATTCAGATACATTTGTACTGTACATGTCTACAGTTGTCTGGGGTTGCATACAGTATATACACAAGCTGTTTCTCTGACTTATCTACTTATCTACGTGTTTTTCAATATATACCCCCCAAACAAAAATTCGGACGATTGATGACATGAGTGTGTCAGAGGGACGTCATTTCAACGGTCATCAAACGACCAAATGTTTATTGGGAAATATGCTTTGTAAAGTTGACTTTTTACACAGTCATTGTGTGATGGCTCTGCTATTGGTAGACGACAAGAAAATCCAAAAAAAAAAAAAAAGCCAATAGGAATGTTCGGCAAGCTGAGAAGAAGCTGGAGGCCTGGTGGTCTTCTACCCTATCATAAAGCCATTGTTACAACTAATTAGTAAACATACTGTACTATAGAAGTATATTTTTCTTCCAAGACATATAAAGCCAGCTAACCGCATCTCTTTAAACTCCTGGTGATGCTGCACCGTGGGGTGGTTTAACAGACTTGTAGGGAAACACATTCTTCCTTCTCCCACATGCATAAGCCCAAAGACACCCATGAATAGCTTGTGTTGCTGTGAATGATAGGGGTATGTACCACTGAGCATAGCCATTTTCTTGGCGCTCTTGGCTCTTGGCCACAGATGGCTATGGCATCATTGAACTCACAGTCTCTGGACAATAATGTGTTAACGCTTTTCTGTGGCTCTACTCAGAAACCAATTTCTCTCATGTAAAACTACCCTAATGCACTGCATGAGCAACAGTATAACCAGATAAGGTAGTTGTTATTAGATGCTGTGGCTACAACAGTTACTAAACAGCAACATTTGAATATGATAAAACATGGGGTAAATTAACTGCTCTTTATCTTTAAAGGAATTATAATTAATTTGCTTGTAGCGATTGAAGAAAACTGGTGGGAGTAAAAAATATTCACCGAGTGGAGGTGGACCTGCACTGTTTCATATATAGCAGTAAATGCATTCAAAAACAAAAGTCTTTGGTCACAGATGACCTGCTACCGAAAAGGCTTCCTATTAAAGAAGTGTTGTTTGAACTCAGCATGTGGCTCTTGATGTTGCTGGCCACATGAGGGAATGCAGGGAAGCGAGAAAGGAAGCAGATTCTATTACCACACATGAGAAATAAGAACTCACAAACTGAATTTGTGGTTCATTTTATGTGGCTTCCTTACTGAGTGTATTTTTCTTCTTCTTTTTCTTCCTTCCTCTGTTTCTCATTCTTCTATCTTTGTTGATTTATTTATCTGTGTCAATTCATCGATTTATTTATTTATTTAAAACCCTAAAAACTGGCTGACATCTTACTTAATAAGAAAAAATCGACTTCTTTCGCTAATTATGCCATTACTGCATTTGCATTTCCATCTTAATTCAAGGCTAAATGTATATTGTTTTGACTGAATTAAAACAGTCTGGGCGGCCTCTTGAATCATTTTTGAGTTAACAGTAATGGGGAAAAAAACTTTAAATACAGTCATCTAACTGAAACGAGTCCTTGAGTGAATTTGACCTTCTGGCAGTCGAGTTAATGTATAATGTATGAAATAATGATTGGTCACATGCTGCATATTTTACTGCATTCTATTACAATAAATAGAAAGTAGTATATATGCCTGAATACATCCTTTGACAGGGCAACAATAGCCATCTTATGTAGATGGTAAATGTCATATTGGTATAATTCTTGAGTTAATATTAAGTATTGAACTATATTAAAGGGTGGTTTTACAATGTTAATTAATCTACCCTACAGCTAAGGAGGCAGCAGTGTGGTGACAAGCAGATACTGTATGTATTTGTATTCATGTTTTTTTTTTTCAGAAACATAATTATTGAAGTAAGGCTAATAGCCACACCAGTGATTAATTTATTGGAAATGTATCTGTGTTATCAACATTGTCAATTGCTCTTATAATCTATTGATTATCCTAACTATAGAACCAGCACTGTGTTGCATTTAAAGAATAACAATAACAGATAGCTAAATTCATTACGATAATTTCTGGGTTGCTTGACTGTGAATATATTACTGAAGCATCTGAATTGATATCTTCACATATCAAGACTAATTGCTTAATTAATTATTACAGTGGACCATGATGAGAGGGGTATAGAGTGAAGCGTCTAAAATATACATGAGTTTAAATCTGATTTCCTTTCATTAGCAGTGTTCAGACTGGCAGATATAATTCCATATATTGGTTAATCTGATTTAAGCAGATTCCAAATAGCAAACAAGTCTCGTCTTACACTCTAAGGTTTCATTCAGTCACCTTTAGCTTTGATGACCGCACACAATGTGGTGAAAATGATTCCTCATTCTCCCAGAACTCTAAGCACTTTCATAATTTGAGACCTGGAATATGCCTGTGCCATCAGGGAAGAAAAACTCCATTGATCTTATAAGCTGGTTTTTTAGTACATTTAGGTCATCAGTTCAGTTCATTTTATGGTCACATGATGTTACTGAGTCTAGACCTGACCAATGGAAGCAATCACAGATCACAACACTGCCTCCAGAGGCTTATACAGTGGTCATTATGCATAATTGCTTCATGCTCTTCCCTTCATTCCCTATCGCTCTGAAATAGGGTAAATCTGAATTCATCAGTCCACATGAATCTTATTTCTATTGCTCTTTATGCTCACCAGCAAATTGAAGCCATTTTCCTAATTAGTCTCACTAACAAGTGGTTTTCAGCCGTTTAGTTCTCATCACACTGTGTGCGTATGGAAATGTTTTTACTTTCACTATTAAACATAGTCATGGTTTTTACTGTTGATTTTTTACCATGCAACTTCAAGTGTTTAATTGATCTCCATTATAATTTTTTTTCTGAACACATTTCTTCTACCAAGTTGATGGTTCACCACTATCGTTCCAGGTTTTGCTAAAGTTTGAAGGCTTCTTAGCCCATTTCCAGTAATTTCAAATCTTCTTAGGTTTCTTTGCTGGAGGCAGCCCTAGGACCATCCAGACTTTTGACTGGTATTAAATACATACACATACTGTACATTATACAGTATACTGTATATACAGTACTATGCAAAGGTCTTAGGTGCCATATTTTCTGTAGTAAAAATTTTGTTATACAAGTTTATTATGTCTGCATTATTACAGTATATTCAGTACAAGACCATTTCCGACAAAGATACACTAAAATTAATGAATAAATAACATTACAGGCATGCAAATGTTCTTCTGTAAAAAAAAGCAACATATTACATGACAGACCAGTTTTCAGTTGGGGAAAAAAAATCAATAATGTAGCCTCCTGTGTTTTGCATGAAAATAGAAAGGAGCGAGTGTGACAAAGTTACCAAAAGAACTCATATTCTCCAGCATGCTCAGTAAAACCTAACAGCTGTTTTATTTACAGTACTGTGCAAAAGTCTTGGTAACATCCAAACAAAAGCCATATGCAATGATGCTTTTGAAAACATTTCTACATTAAAAGAAACTTCTTTAAAAAGTAATAACATAAACAATAAACGGTCAATATTTGGTGTGGAAACTCTTTGCTTGAACATAAGCGGTAGTGTTTGATACAGATTTGTGCAGTATTCTAAGTACAGTGGAACCTCGGATTGCAAGTAACACGGTTTATGAGTGTTCCGCAAGACAAGCAAATATTTTTAATAAATTTTTATTTGAAAAACGAGCAAGTCTTGGTTTACGAGTGCCGAGTATAATGTATCACACATGCGCCTCTTATTTTGACACCGAGCGTCACTCTTGCGCTGCGGAATTGTGGGTAATTGTCTACCCTGCTGGGTCTTAGTGCTCGTCTCTTACTTGTATAATCAACATTTCCCTCGCTGTTTCAGCGTCTCCTATGTGTGTGCGCGCGTGTAATTTGACACCGACACACGCACACACACTCTCTCTTCTCTCACCTTTTCACCCCCCCCTCCCCGGCTTCGCAAACACACAGAAACTCTGCTCAACATGCTGTATAATGCTCAATATGTTTTATAATCAACATATATGCATATACTGTATGTATAAGAATATTTGTGTATACAGGATGTAATCACACAAAAAATGTTTTTGCTGTTGCCTACGCTGAATACATTTGGAAGCATCACTGTTCATTACTCATATGCAAATCCTAATCTACTGCAACTTTTCAGAAAATAAATGTTGAGAGCTAGTGCACTACCCTGTCTGGCACAAATTGGTCTGTGAACCCCGGCACTGTTACTATAGATATATAAGAAATAATGGTCCTGCAGACTAAACACACAGATAATCAAATCTGTTTGTTCACAATTTCATTGCAGACACTTGGTATGAATATAAGACTTAAGAAACAGACATATGACTTTAGAAACAAAAAGCGTGTGTGTGAATCTGTCTTTAGCCTCTTGGTTTTGGAACCGGCTAAATCTAATGGCACTTATCTAGAAATCCATCAGTCGTCTTTGTAGAAATCATGTAAAAACAATTAAGCATCCTGTGTTTAGTCAGATTTCTTCTTTTGACCACCTGAAAGTTGTTGATTGGACAGTCCACTATGTTAAATCTCTTACTGGCTGTTGTGTTTCTTCATCCCCTCTACCTTCCTTCTCTGTGTGCTACAGTTCATTCAATTATTCTGGTATGCAGTTCTAATTGTGAGTGTATTGCAGTATTAAAACACAACAATAAAAACTCTTTTTGCTTTGTACATCTTATGTAAAGACACACAGTATGTGTGCATTTATGTTCTCTGCTCTCCTCTCCGCTGCTGCTAACTGGACACCCACACAGGATAAAACGATTGTCTGCATCTTGTGCAGTGGAGAGTAAAATGTGTAAAGTGAAAAAGGATTGTTTGTGTATGTTGATGTGTGTCAGATAGAAAAAATATATAGGTGTTTTTTTTTTTTTTTTTTGAAATAATTGTTTTCTGGGTCTGGCCAAAAAGCCCCACATTCTTAAATAAATTAGAAAACTAGAAGACACCACAGCAGTGTATACACATGCCTTTAGCATGCTTAATAATCAGAGTCATTTCCAGGTCATGGTGATCTGCCAGCTTGGACAAAATACTACTTGTGTGTATGTGTGTGTGTTTGGAGAAGTTCCTTTGATCTTTTAATGGATGTTTAATTTATAGAACATCTATAAAGAAGTGATTGACAGCAGAGTTGAAATAAATTTGTTTGGACATTGCAGGAATAATTTATGCAAATACCCACGACGACTGTAAAGTATAGCCTCCTGTTAATTACCTTCAATGATCGACTTGTTCACACTAGTCCGGTATGCCTTGTTTGGTAATGAATATTAAATGTGTTGTAAATAGTTAATTCTGTGCAGTTTAAAGGTCTTAATGAGACCTGCATCTTGGAAATAGAGAGCATCTTGGTCATCTGTTAAAGGGTATTGCAGCAACAAAATGCTAGTTCACTTTAGTGTTTCCTGAGTCTGGTGGAGTGCTGGCTGTAATTTGAACAGGGAGCTGGAGTAAGGGAAGCTCTAAAACATCATGGAATGAATAGATGGTAGACAATTTCGTGTGCATAGTGTTGAGAGAAATATCACACTATTCAGTGAGGTAATGCCAGAAGGACACACTTTAATGGCTTGTTCGAATGCTTAAAATAATTGAAAGTTTTTATATTTTGATTTACCACCCGGCGTGGCATCACCGAAACAATATTAACCAGTCTCATCGAAAGCAACCACTGCTCATTGCTTCATATTATTCCATTTTTAACAGCATAATTTATTGCTAAGCAAGAACCTCCATATAAATCATATAAATACCACAGACTGCATTTTAATTTGACAATCTAATTATTTGACAGTCGTAACGATCCTGATAATATGCAATACAACCATGCTGCAGGAAGCAGTCACACACGCAAACACCTACTAATAATGTAAAAAGGTCTTGCTTTTGATGAAACAGATCACTACATAGCTGCTAATGATGCATTCACTCTCACTGTGCTACACAAAAAACAAAACAAAAAAATTTAAATATTCACATGAAGCTGCTAACAGCAGGGCTTCCAGGCAAGCAGCCCAGTGGCCATTAAAATAAGCCCAGAAACCAGCCCGATAGCCAAAATTCAAAATATGATTCTTCTTCGTCTTATACCATGCCTTTGACGTTTTTCTGCTGTCATTGACAAATGTATTACAGTATAGGATTTACAACGTAACATCACACAATTTAACCAAGCAACATTAAAGCAAACAACATGTTCCTAAATATTGTAGTTCTTTTTACCAAAGCCATAAAATGGGAATGGGCTTCTGGCAGCACGACAAAATGCCCTGTGTTCAGTCATGTGGTGCACATCATTAACCACATACACAACAAGCATACATTAGCAGGGAGACTAGATAAATTCAAAGAAAATTTCAGGAAACCTTTGGAATACAAGTGCATGGGAGGATGTGAAAATGTGAACGTTTTTACCAATGTACCGTAAATCATGTGGGGGAAGGCATGGTGGCCTGCACAACGTATTAACATAGTCAATTTTTTATTTTGTTCTGAAATAGAAACAATACATGTCTTTCTCATGCGCCCCTACACAAGAATTTATAGCATTTTTAAATTTCCAGAAGAAAGTGAGGAGAAAATTGCATTTAAAAGGACACCCCACCTACCTGTACATTTATAACCGAACATTGTATAAAAACAATATTCGAAAATGAAAAAAAGAAAGTCAGAAAAATAAACATATGCACATCACTGGTATTTTGAGACCTGGTAACTTAGTCCAGATTGAACTGATTAGCTTTGTGTCTGTTTTTCTACAGAGTGTAACCAGCTAATAACTTGATCAAAAGCACTTTTAAACTTAAATGTTTAGGCAGCCTCAGCAACATTTCCTGCTGTGTTTGTTAAACTGGGTCGTTGCCCAGAATGATCTTTTGAGGCAAATCTCTTTTTTAATTAGAGATATCAAAGTATTTCATTAGCAGAAAAAATGCCATTTTAAATATATATCAGTATCATATATACATTTCACAAATATATCAGATGAATATATACAGGTCCTTCTCAAAAAAGTAGCATATTCTGATAAAGTTCATTATTTTCTGTAATGTACTGATAAACATTAGACTTTCCTATATTTTAGATTCATTACACACAACTGAAGTAGTTCAAGCCTTTTATTGTTTTAATATTGATGATTTTGGCATATAGCTCATGAAAACCCCAAATTCCTATCTCAAAAAATTAGCATATTTCATCCGACCAATAAAAGAAAAATGTTTTTAATACAAAAAAAGTCAACCTTCAAATAATTATGTTCAGTTATGCACTCAATACTTGGTCGGGAATCCTTTTGCAGAAATGACTGCTTCAATGCGGCGTGGCATGGAGGCAATCAGCCTGTGGCACTGCTGAGGTGTTATGGAGGCCCAGGATGCTTCGATAGCGGCCTTAAGCTCATCCAGAGTGTTGGGTCTTGCGTCTCTCAACTTTCTCTTCACAATATCCCACAGATTCTCTATGGGGTTCAGATCAGGAGAGTTGGCAGGCCAATTGAGCACAGTAATACCATGGTCAGTAAACCATTTACCAGTGGTTTTGGCACTGTGAACAGGCGTGTGCAGAGACGCAAGACCCAACACTCTGGATGAGCTTAAGGCCGCTACCGAAGCATCCTGGGCCTCCATAACACCTCAGCAGTGCCACAGGCTGACGCCGCATTTATTATTTTTTTTCAAGATGGCCCAAACAATCAGAAAGGGGATTCATCAGAGACAATGTCCCCAGTCCTCAGCAGTCCAATCCCTGTACCTTTTGCAGACTACCAGTCTGTCCCTGATGTTTTTTTCTGGAGAGAAGTGGCTTCTTTGCTGCCCTTCATTAAATATATGAAGCTGAGCGCTACCATCATTCCTGTGTCATGCCAACAGCTGTAATGACATGTAACTATTTTTTGCAAGCACATTTTGTGCAACCTTATGCTGTATGCTTATCTTTGCTAATAGCCATAATCATTGTTCTGATTATGGCTATTAGCTGTATATAGGTATATACTGTGTGTGTCTATACGTATAAGTTATGTAAGTTATTGTTGTGATGTATCTTCCGCATATCACACTGCACTGTGAGAGACAAAATCAAAGAGAGGTAGCAAACAGCACATTTCTATCCGATATAATTTGCTTTATTTACAATATTAGATATCCAGTCTTTACATACGGATAATAATATGTAGTGACTCAATTTTTTGTATTTTTTTGAAATAGTGTTGTTATCTGGGTAATCTCATAAACATTGCCAGTGTGCAGTTCCAAGGCGCACCATGAGCTGCCCTAGATTTTGTGTGTTGCATTGTGCAAGCCTAGATGTAAGCTGAAAACTGCTATTAGTTTCTTCTTCATGTTGCTCAATATAAAACATGCATTTTTTTATGCCAAAATTGAAAGTAGTCTAAAACATCTGCTTGAAATGCTTGCTCTACTCTGTAGACACAACTCAAAGAAAGAAAAACAAACCCATACTGTACATGTTTGTCATGTGTCTCTCTTATCAACAGAAAGGGAAACGTACAGTACATGCAGCAAGACAAACAGTGCTTCCTTGGACCTCGGCTTCCCAGCCATGGATTGATGTTTTGTTGTAAGTATTTGAGCTTGTGTGCTCCTAAAAAAGCACTTAAAAGGGTCTTTACATGTAAAATGTTGCACTATGCTGTGCCACTGCTGCAGAGGAAAGGCTTTTTAATTTTCCTTTTTTTTTTTTTTTTTACTATTTGCAGAGTGAGTCAGCTTCCTGAGTCCACTCTTTTACAGCTGTTGCTCCTGTACAGCTGTTGCTGCTCTAGCCATAGCCATTTGTTTATTTGTCTATATGTACTGTATGTCTATCACAATTGGCAAAGTTAATCCTCTTGTGCACTGAATTTGTCTTTCACAACATGGGAACTTTTGACAGTTGCTCAGATACAGGCACAAATCTTGTGCTCAGTTCCGTAAATGCATTTCCCAAAACCTGAAAGACAGTCAGACATGTCAAAATCAAAACTTAAAATGCCAATCAATCACTTGGTCTTACTGAATGGATAACACACCTGATAACCGCTTAAACACGGATCCAATAAATTCTCCTGAAAGATTGTGAGGCTGCTGACAAAAGAAATCGCAGGACAGCCGGCCCATAACACAGAAGGAAAAATGTATTTATTCCAGTATTTAAAAAGCAATACATTAAACAAAAACAAGCCTGGCTGCAGTATGAAATCAACACATTATTAGAAATCTCTTTGTACAGTGACATAACCTGTAAGGAACAAGAGGAGTGAGGTAAGTAAACTAATATGAAAGTTCTTCTGAGTTCTTCTCTCACCTTTTGGACATTTCTTTTGAAAGGAGCCCAGTATAGCCATGAATTAAGCAATGTGCCTCTTCAATATCCTGTCTGAAGCAGAATGTCTCACAGAGGAGATACTTACAAAGTCAACAGCATGCCAAATCTATATACCTTATAGCCCTCATTAAGTCAACTACTGGCACAGTAGTGGCAATATAACTACTACAACTCCTGTTCTGGTTGGAACACTCCGTCACTATAAAAAAGCCTTATGCTGTTTCAACAGTACAGATATTATAGAATGCTGTGACAATGGTGTATTTGATGAGGAGTACTCGTTCCTCATGCACTCACTTTCAGTAACTCCTTTATCCTGGAGGCCTACATTTGTAAAGTGGAGGAAATACAGGTACACGCTTGATGAGACACCAGTTCATCACAGTTCACTGTACACACACCTGTTAAGTACCCATTTCTACCTAGAACATATACCGTATTGAAGATCTGAGGACAGGTTGATCTGAGACTGCACTTTTTGACATGCTTCAGTCCTACCCAAGTTATGGTTGGTTAAACAGTGCACCATAAGTGTATCGGATTCAGATATTTTCCGCCTTTTGATTTGCTGTGCACTCCTCTCTCACTTGCCATATCATACACACCTGAAAATAGTTTCGTTTCTTTTCTATTAAACACCTGACTCGTTCTTCATTATCACATTGCACTACTGTGTTTATACTGTATGTGCTTCTGGTATTACTTTAATGATTGTTCTGTCTGAGTAAACCGAAATGAAACGTGAGATGTGTATTTGCAATCATATAATATTGCTAATTTGATGAAGGAACACTGGGTCTGTTTAAATGGAAACTCTACATAGCCAGTTAAAACTGGCTATGTAGAGTTTTGACCTGCATGTCATAGACAGTTAAATAAAAATGACATCCATGCAATGACAAATGGGTTTGGCATTAATTTACTATATGTAAACAATAGGAATTGGCATAGTGCTGTGACCAACAATTTGTGTGTTCACTCCAATTATGGGGCACCGTTATTCACCAATTACTTAAAATGTACTGTAGGTTTACATTTCCGCATGGTCACACGGGGAAGAAATAATCTAATCACATACTGTAGTATAATATTTTTATTTAGATGGTGTGATCACATTTCAGTATAAAATTTGATTTATAAAATGTTTTTCAGCAATTCATCCTGGATTTTTGCAAAAAAATCCTAATAATAATTCAATAAAATCAGATGATTTCAGCTTCCTGACATGGCACATTTCCTGCGGTCATAAAGGGATTGACATGGTCATCAAGAATTCTTAGGGAGGCTTTGGCTCAATTGGTACCCCATTCCCTAAAACATTACAATGCCACCACCAGTCTGAACTGTTGATTCAAGCCATGATGGATCCATGCTCGCTATGATGGATCCATGCTCGCCAAATTCTGACTATTCCCGAGTGTTGCAGATGAAGTCGAGACGGTTGTCCATTGATGGTGAGCCCATGTGAACGGGTGCCTTAATTTCCTGTTCTCAGTTGACAGGAGATGCACCCAATGTAGCTCTCTGCTGCTGTAGCCCATCTGCTTCAAGGTTCAGCGTGTTTTGCATTTAGAGATACTCTTCAGGATACTTCAGTTGTAATGAGATGTTATTTGAGTTACCGTTGCCATTGTTTTAGCTCAAACCAGTCTGGTCATTCTCCTCTGACCTCTGGCGTCAACAAAGCACTTTTGCGCAGAGAACTGCCACTCACTGAATATTTTCCCCTTTATCAGACCATTCTCTGTAACCCCTAGGGATGGTTGTGTGTGAAAATCCCAGTAAAGTTTCAGATTTTTAGCACTTTTAGTCATACCATATGTCGTGCCCATGTCTACCTGCCTAAATGCATTGAGTTGCTGCCATCTGAATTGCTGATTAGATATTTGTGTTAACAAGCAGTTGAACAGGTGTACCTAATGAAGGCTGTTGAGTGTATACTGTATATGCACTGCCCGGCCCTCCAAAAAAGAAAAGTTACACACGTTAAGATTTGAATTAGCAGTATTTTGCTTTGATTACTGCATGCATTCACCATTGCATCATTTGGATAAGCTTGTGCAATGTCACAACATCTATTTCTTTCCAAAGTCACATTTGAATGAATGATTGGCGAGTCGGACGACTGCGTAAAGTCTTCTCTAGCACATAACAAAATTCCAAATGGGTTTAAAGTCTGGACTCATTATGGACTCATTATCTTTAACAATTTAAGCCTGATGACTCCTGGCATTGTTATCTTGGAATGTAAAGGAAAAAATCCATTGATAAAAAAGCCTGGTAATTTAGTATAGTATATTTAGGTCTTCAGCTGAACTCATTTCTTGGGCACATAACGTTGGTGAACCTAGACCTGAAAAACAGAAGCAACTCCAGATCATAACACTACTACTACAGCCTTGTACAGTAGGCACTAGGCATGATGGCTGGATCACTCTGGATCAGTATTATTCTTGCCTCATCAGACCACATGATCTTTTTGCAGTGCTACACGGTGCATTCTTTATGTTTCCTAGCAAACTGAAAGCTTTATGCCGATTAGCCTCACTGAGAAGTGGTTTTCTTAAGGATACACAACTGTTTAGTCGCCTTCAGTTCACCTTGCATTGTGGGTGTGGAAATGCTCTTATTTTCACTATTAAACATAGCCATGAGTTCTACTGTTTTTTTTTTTTTTTTTTTTTTGGCGTTTTGACTTGATTTCGTGAAATATTTACATGCTCTTTAATCATGATAGTACAAGATTTTTCTTGACTACATTTCGTCCTTGAAGGTGATGGTTCACCACTATCCTTAAGGTTTAAATAATGCATTTTACAGTTCTTAACCCAATCTGAGTAATTTCAGCAATGTCCTTAGTTGTTTTCTTTGCTTGATGCAGGCAATAATTTAACCCTTCTGAAACAGAGTATGTCGTCTGACATGGGTGTTTAAGAAATGAGAACCTACTCACTGCATTAGTTAGAGTTAAATAACCTGTTGCCAGCAGAATTATATTAATCACTGTACTATTTACTTGGTTAAATTCAGGTAGTGACTCTTTTTTTTTTTTGGACAGTGTATAATACAATATTAATAAAAAAAAAACTGTACTAAGAACATAGCTTTTAATTTTATTGCTTTGTTTGCTGAATATACAAATATACTATAATATATTCATAACATGTACAATCTATATACTGTAAGCCTAAAATGAACACACACATCTTGAAAGATATGTTCTTAATTGTCCTTTTTTAATTCAGCTCATCAAATACATAATAATTAGTAGTTTTCATCTCTGATCAAAAAAGTCTTAAATCTTAAAATTGTTGTTCAATGTATTCATTGAAAGGAGAATCTGTTCTTACTGTTCAACAGAAATTTTTCAGCTCTAACCACTGATGGATCCAATTTGCCTTGATACCTTATTTCCACAGATCTTGATCCTTATTAAATAATAATAATAATAATAATAATAATATATACTGATTGCTCACCATACTCATCACTTCCACCATTTGTTGAGACAATCTGCCTGCAAAAGCTCCATTTTATACAATTGGTTTTATGACTTTAAAACCTGTTGCTTCGGTTAATCTCAGGCATTCCTATCAGGCTCATTAATATTCACACAGAAGCATATCTTGGGGGGGGGGGGGGGGTGGGGGGGGGATTTTTTATTTTTTAATTTTTTTAATTTTTTTTTAGGTACAGATACATAGGAAAATCAAAGATGTTGAAATCTTGAAGTGAAATTTGCTGTTACTGATAGTGAACCATATTTTATACTGTATTTTCTGCCATTCAACTGAACAGGGTCTTTAAGATTTTATGAGTCGGTTGTGTGATGTTATTTGAGTCTGCTTTAGTTCTTTCACTGTTTGTTTCTCCAGCTTCTCCCAGCATCCCCTTAACACCTCTGTACTTGCCATGAGGGCATTTGAAAAGCCCTGTCTACCTTACACCCAGCATCACTCACTCATGCACTCATTACATACAATTGAACTCACTCTGAGCATCCTGGCTGAATTCTATAGCAGCTCCATCATCCCAGGGAAAACACTAGAGGAATACACAGGTCTCCTGCTCAAGTGCTCCAGTGGTCAAGAAGCTGATCCCTCACTGGAACAGTGTCTGCTATGTTCCTGTCACGATGCCAGAATGTTGATGAGATGGGGTTTAACCTGGGTTCGTGTACATTTACAATTAAAACTGAATCATGTTCTGGATAAGGTCTACTACTATTATTATTTTTTTTAAATATAATGTAGATATAGATAGACGGAATGGTTTGTAATATAGGCTACTGTATATATAAACCATTTCTATAGTAGAAATAATTGGTGCCAATACATCCATGATTATGACCTGACTACTGTATATTTCTCTTTATGACATATTTTGTCATTCAAACATTTGTCAGTGTTCATATATTTGACTGCAAATAACCTTTTAAAAGCTTCCATACTATTAATAGTATCTGAGGATATTTGTGATGCAGTCAGAACTCTCACTGAGTTTACAAATCTGATCCAAACATTTTAGAGTAAAATTTCCAGTGATAATTATTTTATAAGTAGAGTTTTTTTTCCATCTGGCAACAGAACAAAATGACTGCTGCCTGCTACAGTATACCTGTTATTCTCACTTTTACTTCACCCACATGTGTAGCACACACACACACATACACACACAGATAGAGAACAAAGAGCCTGATACGCTACAGTATATCTCGCTCTCATGCGCTCTCTCTATTTTGCACACGCACACACACATAGAACAGAGACATCTAATATAAAACTAGCTACAGTATAATTTTCACAAGACTTAATGACTAATGTTGATTAAAAAAAAGAACATGGCTATAACAGGGTTTAACTTGATTTTTTTTTTATACTTTAACATCTTTTCTGTCTTAATATCTGGGTTTATTACTATTTCAACACTAATGTAATCTTTAGGACCCTTATCAGTTCCCTTAAAGACCTAAGTACTGGTAAAATAAAGCTTGTTGTGGCTTTTTTGATCTTCTAATCTTTAACGAGAAGTTGCACAATCAAGTTGCACAGTCAGATCTATAAATTTCTGGACACTGACCAAACTTTTTTTGTGAGATGTTTTTTTTTGTTTTTAGCTGCAATTACAGCATATTGATTTGAAATTAAATTGTGAATGTGAAAACATTTGAACTTTTAGTATTTTAGTATTTTTAACTGTTAACCATGTACGAATTACAGGCCTTTATATACTGTATGTAGTCTCCCTGTTTAATAGACCAAACCCAGAAATTATTATGGCCCAGTTCCGGCGCACCTCTACTACGTTCATCTTTATTAATCAAACATTAATCAATTGAATCATCCATTTATTCATTCATTTTTACCAGTGCCGCAAATGGGACAGCACAGCCACGTCTTTGCCAGAAGTGGGAAGCATCTGGATACTCAGCTGTTCCTTATTTATTTCATTTACATTTTGGCAGATAAAAGTTCTACAGTTGATTTCATGTGGTGCATTTCCTGTTAATTCTTAACATAAAAGTCCACTGCTAGTGAAGCAAACCATCATTAGGCTGGTAAGAATTATCTTCCTGCTGCAGAAAAACATCTGCAAGTTGACCAGGTCAAAGACAGGTCCAGTACGAGGTGGGCGTACAGTATCTGTGTCAAAATCAACAATCAAAATGGAAACAGACAGAACGTTTTGGACTTTTCTGCCTCTGAATTTCTTTCAAATCTTCATAATAAATAAAATCATTGAGACTTTTAGTTTTATATACTTCTTATATGCATTTAATATGAATAGGTACATAACAGAGACGCATAAACCCTGTTGCCCACAGCCATAGCCGATATTTGTGGCTACTGTATGATGCCAAGAGAGCACAATAAATAATTTATGCTCTCTGTTGAGATGCTTTTACTTTCTTTCCTTCATCATTCATAGTGAAACTAACCAGTCATTGGCTTTGGTGAGCTCATGTATGAGAATGAGAGTGTAATTTGCACTTTCTTCTAAGTGTTACAAGGAAAATGCCACTTTAGTCTCCACCATCCCAGGCTGCTAGCTGTCATGCTATACACTAGATCTAAACAGAAGATGGGATTTGTAGTAAAATATGGAGGAAAGCATTCTCAATATGGTTACACTCCAATTGCAAAGCAAATGTGTGTCACTCTTACCCTGCCCTAGAGATCTCTCTCAGATCCCACTAATCTTTCACATCTTAATTACTTAGTTCGCTTTGGAACATGAAACGTTTAAAGTTTCAAATTAAAGTTAACACTGCTAACATTTAGTTCCTCTACACACCACTTTCAGTGTTGGGCTCAGGGCATTATGTGTACCTTTGGGTGTTCCATGTGGTGAAACACAGGAAAATACACGCTTCTGGCTTGTTTATGCCTTGTTTATCAGTGTGAGGTGGTCTAAAGTTTTGTTATAGCATGACAAGATTTTCACCCTAAAGAATTTGTACCTAAACATGATTTATCCTTTTGTTAATATTACCATAAAGTATGAATGTTTATGTCCTGTCTTTGAGAGAGATGCCGAAACGTGCGAACATGGTACACTTGCCAGATATACTTACTGTATGAGTCATAATATTGTAAGCACCTGTCTAATATTGTGTAGGTCACCCTTTTGCCACAAAAAACAGCTCTGACCCATCAAGGCATGGGCTCCACAATTCTGTAATTTGCCAGGTGGGGCATTTGTGGGTCTTAAATTTTTTTTTTTTTTTTTGCCGCATGGCAGCGTGCTGCATCTGCAACAATGTTTAGGTAGATGGTATGAGTCAAAATAATATCCACATGAATGCCAGGACCCAAGGATTCCCAGCAGAACATTGCCCAAAGCATCAGACTGCCCCTGATTGTTGGCCTTTTTTCCATAGTGCATCCTGGTGCCATCTCTTCCACATGTAAACAAACCACGCACATCCAGCCATCCACATGATGTGAAAGAAACCATGATTCATCGGACCAGGGCACCTTCTTACACCGCTTCATGGTGTCAGACACCAAATTTGCATTCATCAAAGCATGTGATCATCAAAGCATCAAAGCAACTTCCCTTAAAAGTGTGATTTTATGGCTATGTGTGTGCAATCTACAGCCGTGACCAAAAGGTTTGACAATGACACAAATATAAATCTGCTGCCTCATTTTTTTTATGAGGGTAACTTGCATATACACCAGAATGTTATAAAGATATATGTTGATCAGATGAATTGTAAGTCCCTTTTTTGCCATGAAAATGAACTCAATTCCCTAAAAAAAAAAGAATTTCCACTGCATTTCAGCCCTGCGACAAAAGGACCAGCTGAGATCATGTCAGTGATTCTCTCATTAACACAGGTGAGAGTGTTGACAAGGACAAGGCTGGAGATCACTCTGTCATGCTGATTGAGTTAGAATAACAGACTGGAAGCTTTAAAAGTAATGTGGGGCTTGAAACCATTGTTCTTCCTCTGTTACCCACGTTTCCCTGCAAGGAAACAAATGCAGTCAACTTTGCACAAAAAGGGATTCACAGGCAAGGATATTACTGCTACTAAGTTTGGTCCTAAATTAACCATTCATCGGATCAAAAACAGATTCAACTGAAGTCCAGCAAGCGCAAGAAGCATCTTCTACTACAGGATCGGGCAACCACCAGTACAGAGCTTGCACAGGAATGGCGGCTGGCAGGTGTGAGTGCATCTGGATGCACAGCAAGGTGAAGACTTTTGGAGGTTTCCCTGGGGTCAAGAAGGGCAGCAAAGAAGCCACTTCTCTTAGGAAAAACATAAGGGACAGACTAATATTCCGCAAAAAGGTACAGGGAGTGGACACTGATGCAGACATGGGGTAAAGTCATTGGTTCTGATGAAGCCCCTTTCTGATCAGAGAAATTATTCAGAGAAGAAAAGGCGAGCGCTACCATCAGTCATGTGTCACCAGTAAAACCTCCTGAGACCATTCATTTGTGGGGTTGCTTCTCAGCCAAGGGAGTTGGCTCACTCACAATAAGAACACATCCATGAAGAAAGAATGGTACGAAAACATCCTCCAAGAGCAGCTTGTACCAACCATCCAAAAACAGTTTGACAAACAAATCTTTTCCAGCATGA
Organism: Clarias fuscus; assembly: GCA_030347435.1. Lineage (NCBI taxonomy): Eukaryota > Metazoa > Chordata > Actinopteri > Siluriformes > Clariidae > Clarias > Clarias fuscus. Next base: position 23,889,366 of record CM059211.1, on the reverse strand, counting down.
AAGAGCATGTTGCCATAAGGCAAAAGTGATAATTAAGTGGTTTAGGGAACAAAACATCAAGATTTTAGGTCCATGGCCAGGAAACTCCACAGATCTTAATCCCATTGAGAACTTGTGGTCAAAGTAGATTAAGCGCATGCCAGGACGAAGGCCTTGAAAAAGCAGGGTCAACACTGCAAACATTGACTCTTTGCATAAATTTAATGTAACTGTCAATAAAAGCAGTTTACACTTATGAAATGCCTGTATTTATATTTCAGTATACTATAGTAACATCTGAGAAAAACACTGATGCAGACATTGTGAAACTTTATATTTTTGTCATTCTCAAAACATTTTGGCCACAGCTGTATTGTCCTGGGTAAATAAAATAAAAAACTGTCCTTATTATATTTTTATATTCTATTGCGTTATGTGGAAATATTATTTTCAGAGGTATTGGTGATATTAATGTATGCAAAACATTTGTCGTTATTTGGCTTATACAGTATTTTTTTTTGGAAATGCCAGATCTGTCTTCAGTTTCACTTTGAAATGTGCCTATGACTCAAAACCCTAGAGCAGAAAGGACTTGAGTGTGTACATGGATGCTGTTGATGCATTTGCAAAAGTGGGGAAAGTTGCTGGAAGGGATTAAGTGGGTAAATGAAATTGACTGATGAGCTCAACACTCTCAGAAAAGACACTCCTATGTCCTTTTAAAACCTACAATATTTCCTGCGTGGAGATGTGTGTACAAAATCTTTAAGCAAGGCAAGGTGAACAATTGTCTGCTTCCCTCTAATCAGGTTTTAGATGCGTCTTTTATACATGCCCTGTCAATTATGATTACAATAATCAGCTTGACTGCCACGAGTTTCTGCTAACACATGGCCAGAAATAGTACATATATATATATATATACACTCTCACGCACAAAAATCTTGATAAATCACATTCTGTCAGAAGAAACCTGTAGAAGAATGTTTATGTACACAACTTTTACGCAGACATGATAAATGAGCCCCGTGTTTATTTTAAATATTACTTTGCTATTTATTCCATCCCTTCCTTCCATTCTTTTTGATCCTTGCCTGTCTGTCTCAATCAGACGTCTTTGTCAAAACATCGTCTTTACTCTGCGTGTACTGTACAGTATGTGTTCGTGTGCGCACATGTAAAAGGAGGCGGTATATGCTATGTGAGGCGTTCCTAATGCACGGTGAGGATTTTATCTATCCAGCCCACGTCTAGTGTCACAAGGTGTATGCTCTGAAAGACTTCACACCTGCTCTGCCTCCTGATCTACAGCAAATCCAACTTCACATATGCGCCTACTGCTTATTAGCATCAGCACCTGCTCCGTAATTATGGATTCCGTAGGAAACTCATATATAGTTCAAAGTTAGCCTCTGGTCTCTGCAAAGACCTTGCACCATTATGAGTCATACTGGGCCTTATTTATAACCATGGATTCTCCTGGTACCTTGTTATTGTGTTGACCTTGTCTGTCTCCTCCTGTGGTCATGATTATGTATTTGCCTAAGTCAAGTCTGTCTATGTGTGTTCTTGAACACTCTGGCTGTTCTGACAAGGGTTCATGAAGAAACCTTAATTACTATTCTCAGCTCTTACAGGCTGTCACCTACAGTATGCCTCATGCATCTATTGCTCTGATGTGCTCCATAACCCCGTATCAGTCCGACTACATTAGCACTCTTAGCTTGCCTTGACTCACTATATATCGGTGACACTAATTTATAGCTGTGTTGAAGTGATATTTGCATAACTCTTTCTCTATACAAATTTCACCGCATAGATGAAGAAAAAATTAATGTAATTTACTGTATAGTGGAGTGCAAGGGTTATCACAGTCTTACAATAAAATAAAGAAAACATAAGAAAATGTTATAAGAAAATAAAGAAGATTTAGTTGATAATGTTTCTCCATTACAGACAAGGAACAAAAATTGCCTTGTTAAAGTAAGATATCAATTGTGTTAATTGTAAAAACAAACAAAAAAAATGATGACACGGACAACATTCTTCTCAAGATAACTGTTCAAATCTCGAAAGTCATGATTTTCAACAACAACAACAAAAAGGAACATAATCAGTAAAACTATCTTGTTAATCACACAGCTCATGATTTATCTCATTGACGTGTGCTTCATCGCTATTTCAGAACATAATCATTAAAACCAACATCATACTTCCTTGTGGTCCTTTTGCCTCATTTTTTTTCTCCTCTTTTAACATTTTTATTTCACACACGTCTATGGGTACATCCTATCATGCTGAGAGACTAGTTGAAATGCTCTGTGTGAAACTTCTATGTGTCAAATACTGAGTGTCAGATCACGTTTCTCTCACTGTCCTGATAATCCATCCCTTTCAGTGCAAGTGAATGAGAGAAAAGGAAAAAAAAACAAGGAAAAGAAAAGGATGATTATACCCAAGGTATTACACTTGGACACTCTTCTGCATTCTCACTTTTTATTGTATTTTTGTATACTGGTAAGTTTTGGTTTGTTCACATATTTCGCCGTTGTGTTGATGGTTGACAATTTATGAGCTCAAGAGCATCTCTTGATCCTGAAGTGAAGCTAAAGTGGATGCAAGCACATGGTAAAACAGAACAAGAGAAGCAGGCAAGCATTTACTAACTGATATCTTAGTAGAGAGACATTAAAACGACAGCATTTCCTCGACCCATCAGTATTAGTATACATTTACATTAAGGCATTTAGCAGAGCTCTCTTAAACAGAGCGACTTACAAAACTGTGCAGACATGTAGAGGACGTTCGTTCCACCACCAAGGGGCCAGAACAGAGTAAGAAATGTTGATGTGAATGTCCGGATTCAGAGGAGAAATCTGACATTAAGAATACGTTCCTGGACCCACATGTACAGTAAACCACCTACTCAGCTTGTAACTTCCTTTATAGTACAGAGCATGTAAGATGCCTTAGATGTGCGGTTTTAAATCATTAACTTCTATTTCAGTGGCAGTGTCTAGAATAAACACATATGCTCACCTATCTGAGCTATGCATAAAGCAGAAGTAACAGTTTGTTTTTTTAATTTGTTTCAGTGGGACCAATAAACATTATACAGACCATAGGAAAATAGTGGGAATGGCAAAATTATTCTTTTCTATTGTGTATGTGCGCGTGTGTGTGTGACATGATTTAGAGCTGATGGTGCCTTACTTCTCAGTTTGTGGTAATGGTTCCCAAGGGTTTATTCATCCTGCATGTATCAGTGACATTAAATGATTTATTAAATGTAAGGTGAATGTTAAGAAATGTGAACGAATGAGCTTGATAAATAGTAGTTAATTAGTGTGAAGTGCCTGTGTTTGTGAGCAGAATATTTAAACACTAAAGCAATCAATTGTAACAAACTAATTAGTGGTTTGTGTGTGTGTTTAGACAGGACTTTAAATGATTTCAATTTAAACATTAATGATCCTGGTCTCTTGTTGATATCTTGCAGAAGCAAATTGATTCCTTATGTTTCAATTAGCATTAGGTTTCCCTCAGGGGAAATCCCTCAAACTAGAATTTAGGAGGTTGGCAAAAGAGGGTGACCTCACTGGATGAAGTGTTAGCAGGTTTTCTGGTTGTTTGGCAGACATTTGGCAGAATGAATTTTGAAAATATGATGAAAGTCAAGGTTTTTGCTTTTTCATTGCAAATAAATCTCGGAGTTGTAAAAATCAGTACTTATCAAAACATATTGGCATTTCTTGATGATATAAGCCATGTTCTCTGATCAAATTGTCTGCTAGGGCGCCTGCCTGTAATTGTAGCTCATATTGTTACGTCACATTTTTAGATTCTTATAAAACTTGTAATTCATGCACCATAGATAATGGTAACTATTCAGTTATCTATTTCTCAGGAACAATTACCACAAACCTGAAAAGGGATGTCAATTACTGGAAATTGGTGAAACCTCACAAGTAAAATAAAAGTAAATAAATAAATGTTTATAAAGTTGATTTTAGCTTCAAAATATACAAATAATTAAATATTATTATAAAAAGATTTTTCAGGTAATTAATGGTCGATACTACTTGCAGAAGCTTGGTCCGATCTGTATTAATCTTGTAGCCATAGATCAAGAGGTTTTGATGGCACTGTTTTAGTGATTGCAGTGTTAGTGGTGCTTGGACTCCACTGATTCCTTCTTATCTATAATTCTCTATGAAAATCATAAAAATGACATGGGATCTGACATATAATAGCAGTGGGTTCTGGATGGATTTCTGCAGAGCTTCTTGCATTGGTAACAAAGTCAGTTTATATGAATTCGATAGCTGCAGATTAAAAGGAAAAATCTTCACAAGTGTTTCCTTATTTTTCCTCATTATATGTGAATCTTTTTGTCCCACATCCGACTCTTCTTATTATTCTATATTCATATGGCATGGGGGAAGCACATTCTATATTTTGATTCTTCTTCTTCATACAATTATTTTTTTTATAATTCTCTCTCACTCAGTTGAAGATAAAGCCCTGTTGCATTGTGTGCAAAGAGGACTGTAATCAGAGAGCGGTTTGGCAGCATTTCATTTTCATCCGTCATTACTGGATTTCTTCCTGAGTAGGCCACTGATCAATACACTGCTGAGCTTCCTCACACCAGCACTCATTACCCTGCTACAGGCACTCGTACTGTCTGTGGAGCTCACTGTCTGCTTCACATCAACTTCTGTAATGACCATATGATTTAACTGTTATAACCGGTTATAATGAACATATATTTATGTTATTATAAGAATATACAGGTAACTCTTTAACAAATAATTAAGCAAATGTTCGAGACAAGACAAATGTCATGATTTTGTAGGAGGAAAAACATTTCTGTTTGAATATGCCATCCCGGAAATCTTCATTATGCTGCAGTCTCTCCATATCTATACTGGAGATGATATAGGATGAATTTCTTGGCTGCTACGTCACTATAGACCGATTTTCTTCACATGTTTTTCCAACACTGCCAAGAAGTTCAGGTCTCATTCCAAATGTTTTTTTTTCTTTCTAGATCACAAATAGTGTTTTCTTCACAGCTTTCAGTAACCCAAGGTTCTCTGCTTCTACATAAAATTTAAAAGATGGCAAAAGTCAAATGAAAGCAAATAAAAGTTTGTCTTTAAATATATATTTCATTAATTTACTCAAAATTGTATGCTTAGTAAGTACTGTGGCAGATTTGATGCATCTCAGTTCAGGGTTTAGGGTATGATCATTAGCTTAATGTAATATTTTAATTGTTTAATCTGTTTATGCAACTTTAAAACAGTTTTATAAAGTTGTGAATTCCTGAGTTTGAGCTTTTCCAAACTTACATATGTAAGTTTTTGTTGAACAGAGCATGTGGAAATGTTCTCACTATTATACAAAGCTGGAATTCGGCAGTTGATCTTTAATGATCCAACTTCCCAAATCATTTAAGTCATCTCTATTCATGATTTTTTTTCTGACTACCTTTCTTCCATAAAGATTTCCAAATTTTAATAAAAAATTCTTAACTGAATTCCAGTAACCGATTTCAAATCATAGTTATTTTCTTTAATGCAGATCAATTGCATTAATTAATAATCAATTAATTTGACTCTACTGAAACTTTTTTTTTTCCTTCTTTTTTCTGGGCCAGGCAATGTATTTTGCTTGTGTGTTAGAGTGTGGAGTCTGGTCTATTATGTTTTTCCTTAGGAAAGGAAAATCCAAGATCTTTTTCATGTTCTCTTCTTCTTTCGGCTGTTCCCATTCAGGGGTCGCCACAGCAGGGGTTAGCTCCATCTAACCTTATCCTCTGCATTCTCTTCTTCCACACAAACTAACTTCATGTACTCTCTCACTGCATCCATAACTCTCCTTTTTGGTCTTCCTCTAACCCTCATGCCTGGCTGTGCCAACCTCAGCATTCTTCTACCAGTATATTCACAATCTCTCCTCTGAACATGTCCAAACCACCTCAATCTGGCCTCTCTGACTTTATCTCCAAAACATCTAACATGGGTTGTCCCTCTGATGGACTCATTCTTGATTCTATCATCCTTGTCACTCCCGAAGAGAACCTCAATACAGTATCTTCACCTCCAACTGCTGTCTTTTCTTTAGTGCCACTGTCTCTAAGCCATTGAGCATCGCTGGTCTCATCACTATCTTGTACACCTTTCCTTCACACACCTAATACTTTTCTCCATCCGTTCCAAACTGCCTGTACACACCTCTTCACCTCCTTTCCATACTCTCTGTTGCTCTAGACCGTTGACCCTAAGTCCTGCACCTTCTTTACCTCTGCTCCCTGTAGCCTCACCACTCCCCTTGAGTCCTTCTCATTCACATATTCCTCTGTCTTACTGCGGTTAACCTTCATTCCTATGTTTTCCAGAGCATACCTCCACCTACCTAGAATTTCCTCCACCTGTTCCCTGCTCTTATTACAAAGCACAATGTCATCTGCAAACATCATAGTCCATGGAGACTCCTGTCTAACCTCATCTGTCATCCTGTCCATCACCAGAGCAAACAAGAAGGGGCTCAGAGCCGATCCTTGATGCAGAAACACCACCACCTTGAACTCATCTGTCACACCTACAGCACATATCACAACTGTTTCACAGCTCGCATACATGTCCTGCACCACTCTAACATACGTCTCTCCCACTTTAGACTTCCTCATACAATACTACAGCTCCTCTCTCGGCACCCTGTCATATGCTTTCTCTGAATCTACAAAAGACAATGCAACTCCCTGTTACCTTCTCTGTCCTTCTCCATCATCAGGCTCAAAGCAAATACTGAATCTGATGTACTCTTTTTAGACATGAAACCATATTGCTGCTCACAAATGCTCACCTCTGCCTGTAACCTAGCTTTTTTGATGATGGCTCATCAACTCAATCTCAAAGATTGGCACCAATTCTCCTCCATTCCTCTGGGATCATCTCCTTCTCCAAGATCTTGTTAAACAGTCTAGTCAGAAACTCTACTACCACCTCTGCTACGCATGTCCATACTTCCACAGGTATGTCATCAGAACCAACTGCCTTTGCACTCTTCATCCTCTTCAACGCCCTCCTCACTTGACTCTAACTCTTTTACTACTTCCTTTTCCACAACAGTCACCTCTTCTACTCTTCAGTCACTTTCATTTTCCTCATTCATCAACTCTTCATCAAGTACTCCTTCCATCTTCCCATCACCCTCCTAGCACCTGTCAGTACATTTCCATCCCTACCTTTAATCACTCTAACATGCTGGACATCCTTCTTATCTCTATCTCTTTGCCTCGCCAACCTGTACAGATCCACCTCTCCCTCCTTACTGTCCAACCTAACACGTCTTCATACAGTATGCTCTTTGTTTGGTCTTTGCCACCTCTACCTTCACCTTATGCTGCATTCCCCTGTACTTCTGTCTACTCTCTTCAGTCCTCTCAGTGTCCCACTTCTTCTTAGCTAATCTCTTTCTCTGTATACACTCCTAGACTTCCTTGTTCCACCACCAAGTCTCCTATTCCACTTTTGCCTTTCCTGATAATACACCAAGTACACCCCCCCCCCCCCCCCACACCAGTCTCTCTGTTTACCTTAGCTGTAGTTAAGAGCCAAAGCCTGTCTCAACTCCTCCCTGAAAATTGCAAAAAAATTCTTCCATATTCCAACTGCCCCCTGCTCTGCCTTTGTCCTCTTCACCTTTCTCAACACCAGGGTTATTTTGCACACCACCATCCTGTGTTGTCTGGCTTCACTCTCCCCTACCAATACTTTGCAGTCACTGATATCTTTCAGATTACAACGATGACACAAGATGTAGTCCAGAGTGCTTCTGCCTCTGCTCTTATATGTTACACTATGTTCCTGGCTCTTCTGGAAGAACAAAACTGCCATTTCCATCCTGTTTGCAAAGGCCGCTACCAGCTGTCTTTCTTCTTTCATGTCCTGAAGACCAAACCTGCCCATAACATTCTCATCACCTCCTTTCCCTTCCTCAACATGTCCATTAAAATCTGCACCAATCACCACTCTCACACCTCTGGGGATGCTCTGCATCACTACATCTAACTCACTCCAGAATTTCTCCTTCTCTACTAACTCGCACCCTACCTGTGGGGCATAACCACTAACAACATTGCATATCACACCTTCAATTTCCAGCTTCAGACTCATCACCCTATCTGATATTTTTTCACCTCCAGAACACTCTTTACAAACTCCTCTTTCAGGATAAGTCCTATCTATTTCTTTTCCCATATCACCATGGTAAACCAACTTGAACCCTGCTCCTAAGCTGCTAGACACACAGTATATCCACCATCCTTCTCTGCATCATGTCAACCAACTCTCTTGTCTTCCCCATCATAGTCCCAACATTCGAAGTCCCCAATAGTAAACTGTATTATTTATATTTGTAATATTGCTAATATTTTTGTTTAATGTTGTGGTGGACAGTCAGTATGGAGTGTATGCTGTTAATTAAGGATTTTTTATATGTTCAATAAAACTAATATTTCTCATTTGTGTTTCATGCTTCTCATATATACAATTCTTTAATCTCATTAACATGTTTAATATGGCTCATTTATTTCTCATTCAAATGCAGCTCTGTTTCTCATGTCTCAGATTTCCCAAATGTTTCTTAAGTAAGACTCGTGTTCTATCTCCTATCACCTTAGGGAGAAATAGAAAAGGAAAAGTCATGTCTCATGAGACTGAATACACGTATTACATAAGTTTTGAAATTCTGATTATGATTCTAAAAGTGTTTGAAGTGGAGACTTTCAGTTTTATTCAACACGTCTACTGGTTTATCCATTAGAGAATAACAGCCATTAATAAAGCCATTAATTAGGGATATAAAAGGTCTGTGTTTACTGTATGTGAGTTACTGTAAGTGGTGAAATTGCTTCTGTGTTCATGGAGAGATAACAAAAACTTTGGGAGTGCCCAAATTAACACTTCAGTACAATCTTAAAAATATGGAATGCAGTGGTGAGAACTGCAAAAATAAAAGGTCTGGAAGACCACCGAAGACAACCAAATGGTTGGCTGTAAAATGATTTCATTTGCAAAGGTAAAACTCCTTTCTACTTCAAGAAACAGCTTCCCAGGCTGCCCAGTTCTTGAATTATATTCATTGGACAGATAAAAAAAAATAGCTTGTGCTATAATTATTGGAAGAGAAGAATATGAAAAAGGAAAAGAAGGGCTTATGAGACAAAGTGTACTACATCATCTGTTAAATATGGTGGAGGCAGTGTTGTTACAGGGGCAAGTATGGCTGCCATGGATGCTGTTTATTGATAATGTGACTGCTGATAGAAGTAGCAAGTTGAGTCCTCGCAGATTCATTAAAATTTTGTGTAAGAAATAGGACAGTGCTTAACTGTACAGATGGATAATTACCCAAAGCATACAGCAAAAGCAACTCAAGAGGTTCTTAATGAAAAGAAATAGAATGTTCTTAAAAGTTTGAGTATGTCAAGTGAACTCAACCCAATTGAGCTTGCTTTTTACTATATATATATATATATACACACAAACATCCAGAAACTTCCAGACAGCTGCTATAAAAATCCTAGAAAGCAGCTTAAGAGAGAAAACTCAGCAGTGGATGGTGTCCACAGGTTTAAAATATACATTGTCGGGCAAAAAAACTCACACAGACTCTAATATTTTGTTGGACCTTTTGCCTTCATTGCGACCATGGCATTATTTTGATAAGCTTATGCAATATCACAACATTTATTTTAGTCCAGAGTCGCAATAATTTTTCTCCAAAATCTTGTATTGATGATAAGAGAGTCAGAGCACTGTGTAAAGCCTTCTCCAGCAGATCTCAAAGATTCTCAAGTCTGGACTCTATGGTGGCCAATATGCGCTCCCTGAACCACTCTTTCACAATTTGAGCCTGATAAGGCCATTTGTGAGGCTGATGCGGGCGTGCCATCATGGAAGAAAAAAATCTATTGATGGAAAAAACCTGACCAACAGAAGCAACCATCACTGCCTCTTCAAGTTTGTACAGTAGGCACAAGACATGATGGGTACATCACTTCATATGTCTCTCTTCTTACCCAGATGCATATATCACTCTGGATCAGGGTAAATTCTGGAGTCATCATCACCACATGACCTTTTTCCAATGCTCCACAGTCCATCCTTAATGCTCTCACAAAATGAAGTATTTTTTTGAAATTATCTTCAGTGATGAGTGATTTTCAAAGGGCTGCTTAGTTTACTCCCAACCCTTTGAGTTATCTTCGCGTTGTGAATGTGGAAATGCTTTTACTTTCACTACGAGGGGGTATCAAAGTTTTTAGATTCGCATGTCTTCAAATCACACAGGAGGATTGCCTGGACTGATCCGTTTGACACACTGACAATGGCAGCAATGTAGGGGGTTGTTCTCATCATGCACAAGTTGCCAAATATTTTCAACATTTTTGGGGGTTGAGCTCGTCAAAGGGCTTCTTGATCTCTTGTTCTTGATCTTCCAGTGATGTCCACTCTCGAAGCGGGCATGCCACCTCGAAGATTGCAGCATTACCGTAAGCATGCAGAATCATGTCAAACATCTATGCATCAGATTTGCCCAGTTTCATGCAGAATTTCACATTTGCTCTTTGCTCTAACTTGCTGTCTATGATTAATTAGCAGACATGGTAACGGCACATCGTCAGAATAGCAACAGTTGCACAGCACCCGATGTTCACAGATCAGGCCTTTTGGCACACTGACTTATGAAGGTCAGTGCTCCCTGTGACTGTGCATGCAGGCTTGTGCTGCCATCTGTTGGCATGTTACAAAACCCGTCTCAAAACTTTTTGCTACCACCTTGTATTAAACATACCTGTAAGTACTACTGTTGTTTTTTCTACTATTCGAGTCCACTAAGCCTTTAAGTTATTTCTCATCATGCTCACTCAGGATGTCTTTATGACCACATTTCATCCTTGAGGATGATGGTTCTTCACTACTTTTAGGTTTTAATAATGAGTTGAACAGTTAACCCCTTACTGCATCTGTTATGGTTAAATAACTTATTAGCTGAACCTTATTAATCACTGCAGTAAGTATCCAATGAAAGGCTTTTAAATATTTGCTTAGGTAAATCCAGGTGGACTTGTTTTTTGGTCAGGCAATGTAAATAAATCATTCAATTTACAATTGTTGTCCAATTACTTTTGAATGTGAAAGTGATACTACCATTTTTACATGGTCCTAATTCGTAAATGTTTAATGCAATGTTTTTGCTCACTCCTTTGAATTAAAGCTGAAAATCTACCTTTTAATCACATATTGATTCCCCTCTGGGATTAATAAAGTTCTTTGAATCTTGTATTCAATTGTTTTGGTGTGAAGAGGCCAAATATAAAAAATAATACACTAGAGATGGGGGGGAAATTAATTCAGTTATGAATTGTGATTCTTTTGTGTGCCGATTCAGGTATGTATTGCCACTTTGACAAATCGAGAAATAATTTATTACATTTATAATAGAGATGCACCGATCGATCAACCAGTGACCAGAATTGCCTGTTTTCAGCTTGGTCAACCATGATGATTAGTCTTGGATACAGTACAGTATAAGCATTTCTGTGCCGAGGGCACAAGCTTCGGAGTGGCGAAGCAAAGACGAATTTTTATGGCTTTACATTATCTAAAGTTGCATGTGTTAGAAAGCCTCAGATCAATCTTTTTATTAAAACTCTCTCAACCCACTTATTACACACACTTGCACCAGTCTCAAAAACACCACAAGCACTAATTAGTCCTGAAACATACACATTATAAGCTGAGAATGACCATGTGCTCACAATTGCTCGACAGCACACAAGACTTTGGTGACATTTGAAGTGGTAAAATGTCACCGTTTCGATATACACACTTCTTTTCTAAGTGTGTTTAGAAACAATAATTATGGTAGATGACAGAGATATATGCTGTAAAAGGGTACCTTTAAATGTAATTGAACTTTGAGTTAAATGTTAAACTCTTGTTCTTAAATTTATTTTGTATTGTTCAAACATTGCCGTTATTTTTTAAGTGAGGAAAGAAAAGTTGAAAAGAAATGCCCTACATTTAATTACTTAAGATGTTAAATGAAACTTTCAAGTTATGACAACATTTATTAAGGTTTAAGGTTTTAAAATTGTAACAAAAGTGGAAAAAAAGTCATATTTAATCAGGATATTTATAAAAATCAGCACCTAGGTATTGTAATGCAAATCTGCACAACATGATTAAATTTAAATAAAAACATTTATTTGTCTCATACACTGTCATAGACAGTGAAATGTTTACAGTATAGAACTGCTGATGGGCTAAAAATGTTAAAACAGAGGGGTGGCCACAGCGAACCATCTGGTCCGCATGCTTGGCACAGGTTTTACGCCGGATGACCTTCCTGACGCAACTTTCCCATTTGATCCGGGCTTGGGACCGGCACTGCATCCAGTGGCTAGTGCAGGTTTGGGCACTATCTGGGAATCAAACCCAATTTATATTTCTATACAAATATAGAAATATAGAAAAACTTTTAGCCGAAAAAATTTACAATATGTACAAATAATAAAATAAAATTGAACTGAAATGGAATTGGGATATAGAAAAACATGTCCAGTCATAAGCAAGACAATGTGCAAAGTTTAAAGTTCAAAGTTCCAGGTTAAGAGGTTCAAAGGATATCCTACATGTCTTGTTAACTACAGAGCATGGTACAGTGGCAGAGCTTTTGTGTTGATAAGCAAAGTGATGTCTGAGGGTTTAGAGGGATTTCTGTCCTGTCATGCAGCAGGTTTTTGACCTGAACTAAAGCCCTAAAGCACACAATGTAATTGGGCTGGAGCACAGAGAAGAGCAGCCTAGTGCTGATGCACCGATACTGTACACTCATTACAGTAGATGTCTGTTTTTATGTCTGAGTGTCTTTCTTTATCTTTGTGGTATAAGATCGAGGTTCTTTCCACTAGAATTTTTTATTGTGTTAGTGTTGTTTGGAAGCGTCTGTTGGATTATTCTAATTAGGACTCTCAGGTGGCTATTCACAAGTAGTTTCAGTCTACCTTAGGGTGTGAATTATGGGCAAAGCTTACTATTTTGAAGCTTCAGCTTAAAATTGGTCTGCTTTAAACTGTGCAATCTTTTTTATTTATGATTTATTGGAATGTGGGATTCTGACTTTTTGACGCTAACTACTGTAACTGTGTAGCTGCAGACATGTGCTTCTAAACCTGTCATCATTTTTCACAGCCTCAGAAGCTCTCACCCACAACCAAAGGCTGAAATACCAGTATCCTCATCCACCTTTCACTGTTGTCTAAATCGCTGGTAGGTGGGCTCTGGAATCGCCATTCTGCTGTAAAGAAATCTGATTTAATCTCAGCTTTAACGTCTTTTTACTCTCTTGAAATTCTGGAACTAACTGAGATGTGGAAATCCTTACAGAACTCAACTTCAATCTGACATTTAACTCGCACGTCAGGGAGGAAATGTCCTGGACTGAAAACCAGTTGTCCCATTCCAGCTACTTATTTCTATGCTACCTGATAAAAACTGGAAACATCAGTACAAGATACTTGCAAACTCCACAATTTGCTAAAAATCCTTCCAAAATCTAGCTTTTTAAAAATTTTTTTACCCCAATGAACTGCCAGTTCCCCCTGCTTTGTCCTTCCTGACTGCTCAAGGCCACCACCATATATAATGGGAAAATTTAAAAACATATGCCAGACATTCATTCTTACCCCAACTGCTACACTAATGATTCCCCTTCTCCTTCAAGTCATCTTATATTGCAGTCTTACCACTTGTCCCTTTCACAATGCTCCAGACATTTCAGCAGATCTACTTCTCTTCATTAATACTATCATCATTGGCTCCAAAACATCTAATCATGTACTGTACCAACTGAATTAAAGAGTGCAAGGTCTATTGTTATTCTGAAGAAACTCACTCTAAACCCAATTTTCACCAGGGGTGACTGTGTGACATTCTGGCTGTGTCAAGGTCACTGGAGCTGATCACTGCCACTTCAGTCAAGGCTTGAGATTCTACCATTTGTGCTGCAGTGCTTCTTAGAAGCACCCAGACGCAGCTCTCATGTGTAGTTTTAGGCCTGAAAGCAGTAGTCACCAATAAAAAGTACTTTACTTATGAATATTCAAACCAAGCCAAAAGTAAAGTCAAACTGCTCCACGGCTGAAACACTCCTGGTGGGACATGAAGCCATGCAAAGGACAAAAGAAAACCATGCCAGCAAACATAACATTAAACATCTGCTGCCAGTACAGCTTATCAGCTATAGACTGGCATCACTTCTTTCTAAAATCTTCAACTGTCCTTCCATCCCTTACAAAAACAACCGCCAAGATGCTAACCATTCTTGCTTCAAAGCTGTACATTTCAAAGAGACTGCTTTTTTTGGAGTTCTGTCTTCAGTCCTTATCTTTTTTTTGGCTGACCTTTCAGCAGCATGGGACACAATACCCGTTGTACATCCTCATGACTCTTGGAATTCAGGGCACATAATGGCAATGGTTTTCTTCCTACCTTGACGTTTGGTCATATCAGGTACGTGGATGTAATCTGCACCTGCTACTGTATAAGCAGATTCTACACTCATGTCCCACAAGACTCAATACTTCGTTTTAATTCTGTCCTTACTTTATACTCGATCTCTTATATCTTATAATGTATATGAGGTCATCTCCTCACAAGGGTTCTCATACCATTGTAATGTGGATGACAACTCATCCTCTTCTTCCCTTCCTTAGACACTGTTCTCTCAGATCTCAGCATGTCTGGCAGGCATCTCATTGTGAAAGATGAGTACTTGGCTGGTAAGTAAATCCAGTAAAACTGACCTGATGTTCATTCCAGGGGATCATCCCCATTTCAGGATCTTGTGATCTCCCAGGACAACTCTTTAATCTCATGTCTTTGTGTAACCATAAGTGATCAACTGTCCTTTTTCTTCCCCGCTACTAATCTGACATGCTCATGTCAATTTCTCAGAAGGATCATCAGAAAGGTTAGTTCTTTATCACGCAGACCACCCAGGTCCTTCGCTGCTTTTTCATTTTGACACTGGACTTTTGTAACTTGCTCCCGGCAAGTCTGCCATTGAGCCCAATTTGAGCTCTGCAGCTGATTTAGCACTGCTCAACTGGTCCTATTGTCTCTTAGGGTAGGAAGAGGGCATGCATCAAGACCTGGAACCTACAGTAGGTGCTTGAATTAACTTCCTCTAGATTTCCAAAAAGCTGAGTTACTGGCAGTCTTAAACGTCTTAAGACCTACCTTTTCATGAAGTACTTAAATTAGAGCTTTATTTAAAATGTCTTGTCTGTGTGCTTTTCTTACTATTCCCAAAGGATTTTAATGCATGATCTAATGAACCTGTATTTATTGATAGAGACTTTATAGCACTTCTGTAAGTTGCCCTGTATAAGAGCATTTGTCAAATGCCATAAAAGTTTTTTTCTTGTATTTTACTCCTTTCTTCTCTTTTTCTCTCTTTCTCTTTGTAAGGTTCTGCCAAGAGAGAGAGAGAAAGAGAATGGGAGATGGCTATTGTACTGTGATGATAGTTGGCAGGGATTATACTCTTTTTTTTTTTTGTATTGATCATTTTGAGGTGTTTGGAGAATGTAGACATAATTGAGATAAAATAAGACACTAGGGATACATACTGTATGCCAGATAAATTTTCATTTAGAAACCAATTTCCACTTTAATCATATTTCAGGTTGTTACATTTTTTAAATATTCCAGCCAGCCTCCATGAGAGTCAGTTGTGCCAACTGTCTCCTGTCAAACAGAGGATCTATTTAAATGTTTTAGTAAATTGATTTTCAGCACTGATGCATGTTTTAATAAAACATCCAAACTTCCTCAGGTATGTGTAGGAAGTGAGGGAGTGAACAAGCAATCACTAGATATGACATCTTAAGACACAAGGCACAAGATGTCATATCTAGTGCTTGCTTATTCATACGTAAGTGATGTGCATGTGTGCGTGTAGAAAATTAGTATGATGTATATTATATTAATATAATATTAATAATATGATCATATTATTATTATTATTATTATCATAATATTATCATATATACAGTATACTGTATAAATCTGAAACGTATAGCAATAAATTTAGTGATCAAATATTTATACAAGTTTTTCTTTTCCTCGAGTGTGTATAAATATTTTTGACTCCAGAAGCTCACTAGGTAGACGGCGTCCCCCTCTGCTGGTGTGCAAAGGGGAGGGGCCACTAGATCGGGGCCACTAGGCTGGTAAATGATCATTGTTAATGGATCTCGGGCTTTCACCACGCTATACAAATGAGGCAGGGAGTTTAGCTCAAGGTCTTAAGATCTAAATACTAGAGTTGTGTGGCAGATGCTAAAAATGCGAGAGTAGCATGTGAGTGGAGTGATGTCATGGGCCCCAGGGACTTCAAAGGAAAGAACTGAATGTCGCCGTTTGATCACCACTTCAAGGACAGCCGCGAAAGGACTGCACGAGCTCCTGTGGCACTTTCACCCAAGATCCAGCCGTCACAATCCTGCTGTCAAAAAGGAAAAAGGCCGCTGTGCTCAACCTTCAGGCCGCCCCGCTACTGGATGCCTGGTAGGGGCCACGTTAAGGAACATGCAGGAGTCCACACGGACCCACTCTGCCCACCCCATCGCTCGCCAGCCTTGTGCAAACATTCCACCCACACGTGCACACCCTCACTACTACTACTTCCGTTTCTTTTCTTCCTCATTGCTTAAAAACTCTCTCCTTTCCCAATTTTTTCTGAATACAACAACCTATTTTCCAAAACGCCTTGCGTCATGTGTGTCTGTGGTGCCACCAGAGCAAAAGATCTTACAAAATATATATATACAGTAAGTCCCTGACTTATGAAGTTGCGCAGATCCGAGTGGACTGCAGGTCTCTGAACATTCGCAGATGTGAACATATTGCGAAAGTAGCTCATGTGTATTATACAAAAAATAGGCACTGCAGGGCACCAGATATTGATATTTACAATTATCAAAAATACTACATGTACAAAAAAAATACAATTACAAATATACTTGCAAATATACAAAATGTACTAATACACTCCACACACACATAAACAGAATATACAGTATATACATAATAGTGTATATCAAATATAAATATTCATTCATCTTCTATACTGCTTATCCAGTACAGCCTATAATATATACTATATATTTTTATTATTTTCAACATTGTACATTAAAACTGAAGACATTCAAACTATGAAAGATGTTTTAAACAACCCAGAATATGTTTTACTGTATATTTAAGATTGTCCAAAGTAGCTACATTTACCTTTGATGACAGCTTGGCACACTCATGGCATTCTCTTGTCACATTTGCAAGTTAGTCACTTGTTTTCAGTTCACCTGTGTGTCTTGTCAAGAGTTAATTTGTGACAAAAGACAAAATGGGAAAAGACAGTCCATTATTAACTTAATTAAGGTCAGTAATAGCTCAGGGGTAGCTCAGTGGTTAAGGCATTGGACTACGGTTCGGAAGGTCCCAGGTTCAAGTCCCACTACCACCAAGTTGTCCCTGTTGGGCCCTTGAGCGAAGCCCTTAACCCCAACTGCTCAGATATATAATGAGATAAAAATGTAAGTCGCCCTGGATAAAGTCGGACCTAGATGTAGATCTAGATGTAGATGTAGTAATTCCAAAAAAAATCAAGAACGTTGAATGCATCCCACAGCCAAAACCATCAAACGCTATGATGAAACTTAGGACCATGTGCACGTTTGAGCCCACATAAATGCTTCTTGGATTTCAAGCAGAAAACATATTTATATATTTCAACATCCACTGTTCATAGGAAACTGCGGGAGTCAGGCCTTCATGGTCAAATTGCAAAAAGTGTGAAAGTTGTTTAACTGGATTTAAAGTATGTAGGCTATAAGACTTAAATGGTAGCAAAGCATTTGTTATTCACTATCGATGTAAGCTGAAAATGTGACAGGAGATCCTACTAATTAATGACAATTTGGAAGATTAATTAATTTATGAAATGCTTTATCGTGGCCAAATGTTTACCATTGGGGTTATATTATTCATCAGGATGTTAGCAAATGAAAATATTAAATATCTCACAGCAATATTGAGCTGTTTATTCATTTCATATACACCATTTTTTGGTGTTCAGCACAATGTATTTCATAATTTCTATAAAGAAGACACACTGGCAATAAAAGTCCACAGATGAACAACCTTAGTGGGATCCTACTGCAGATTCAAGTACACTTTGTTTTAATGAAGCAAAGATTAGAACAGCAGATTGAACAACAGGCTTTTAATTACTTTGGGTCTTTTTGGACCCCGTCTGGATGAAGAGCTTCACTGGGAGTCGGTGAGTGCTCTTTGCTTTACATATCAAAAATAACTCGGTGTTTATTCTGAGAAGAATACACTCTTTGCAAATACTCTTTCTGTCCAGATGCAGAGCTTCTCCATATAATAATTGGGAGATCTCTCAAATGGTATAAACCTCATAACAACTGCCAATCCCTGACATTTGGTAAAAAGCATGACTGACATCGATTGACATGATTGAGCTTTTCTGATGCCTGTCAGAATTACAGTGTTTGGGGCTGCAGAAATTGGTGAGCTGAGTATCATAATTCATGAGAATTTTATCCATCATTCTTGTTAAACCTTTTTAAATTCCAAATATGTAAAATGTAAATACAAAGGAGTCAAGAATTACCTGCACTCTGGTTATATTAAAACTTCTGTTGGCCGTTCTTTCTGTTCCAGGCTACTGTTTTCTGTTCCAGGCTACTGTTTTCCCAGTCACTGCTGTGCATCAGCGCATTTGTGACTGCAGTGCAGTTACAGTACATGGATGACCCACTTGTGATTTGCATGAAAGTAGAGCAGAGTGCAGTGTTTAATTTTTTTTTGTTTTAAGGTGTTAAAGCATTCTAGATATAGTTCGGATCCTGAACTATTGTACAGCCCTACGAGAATTCAGCTTCACTTCTGATGAAGAAATGAAGACAGCGGTGCATTCGTGGCTCGCAGGTCAGGATTTTTTTAAATGAGGGAATACAAACACTTGTTGACAAATGGACAAAGTGCATTGAAAAGCAAGGGAAGCAAGTTTTTCTTAAAGTTAATTCTAATAAATTCTACAGCTAGATTGCAGATCATTTTGGACTTACCCTATAAGTATAAGCATATGTATGTTTATTCATTTTTGATTTTCATTTACAGTCTGCATTAACATAACATTAAAACCATTGTGCAGTCCCCCAGCGTTGGTGTGGCCCCTTAGAGTGTGGAGCATTTGGGGTGTGATTTGGTATCTGGTGCCAGGCTGTTGGCAGTAGATCTCCTGAGTGCTGTGGGATGCTGGGTGGGACTTCTGGGTGGGACATCCCGTGGGTGCTTGATTGAATTGGGCTCTGAGGAGTTTGGACTCCAGTTGTGGGGCGGGCTGTGGTGCACTGGGTGTCCTGGTGCCTTTCTAAAGTAACCTGCATCAATGTTTTCACCGATTTTTGCTGCATTGGCTTTTCCGTGGGATCAGACCAGATGGCCTGGCCTTTGGTCCACATGAGTATTGGGTTCCTTTGCTCTTGTCACCAGTTTACTAGTGTATAGTTGGTGATCAGTGACAGGAGTTATTCAGTTCACCTGTCAGTGGTCATAATCTTGTGCCTAACCGGTGTATTTAAACTTAGCTCAGTGAATAGTAGGTCTGCATGATTCTTGCTAAAATGTGAATATCAATTCTCAATTTCACACAATTTACAATTTTTCAACCAACAACATTTACTGCACTCAAGTAAAAAAGTGCTCTTTACACAGGGCTTTTCCTTATTTTAGAAACTTTAGAATAACTTAAAAGCTGTTAAACATGAACAGAATATTTATGATAAATACACACGTGGACAAAATTGTTGGTGCCCTTCGGTCAATGAAAGAAAAACTCACAATGGTCACAGAAATAACTTTAATCTGACAAAAGTAATAATAAATAAGAATTCTATGAATGTTAACCAATGAAAGTCAGACATTGCTTTTCAACCATGCTTCAACAGAATTATTTAAAAAAATGAACTCATGGAACAGGCCTGGACAAAAATGATGGTACCCCTAACTTAACCTTTTGAGGCAATCACTGCAATCAAACAATTCCTGTAACTGTCAATGAGACTTCTGCACCTCTCTGCAGGTATTTTGGCCCACTCCTCATGAGCAAGCTGCTCCAGTTGTTTCCGGTTTGAAGGGTGCCTTTTCCAGACAGCATGTTTCAGCTCCTTCCAAAGATGCTCAATAGGATTGAGGTCAGGGCTCATAGAAGGCCACTTTAGAATAGTCCAATGTTTTCCTCTTAGCCATTCTGTGTGTTTTGGGTCATTGTCCTGTTGCAAGACCAATGACCTGCGACTGAGACCCAGCTTTCTGACACTGGCCAGCACATTTCTCTCTAGAATCCCTTGATAGTCTTGAGATTTCATTGTACCCTGCACAGATTCAAGACACCCTGTGCCAGATGCAGCAAAGCAGCTCCAGAACATAACAGAGCCTCCTCCATGTTTCACAGTAGGGACAGTGTTCTTTTCTTGATATGCTTCATTTTTCCGTCTGTGAACATAGAGCTGATGTGCCTTGGCAAAAAGTTCCATTTTTGTCTCATCTGTCCATAGGACATTCTCCCAGAAGCTTTGTGGCTTTTTTATGATTTGTTTTCAACAATGGTGTCCTCCTTGGTCGTCTCCCATGTAGTCCACTTTGGCTCAAACAACGACGGATGGTGCGATCTGACACTGATGTTCCTTGAGCATGAAGTTCACCTTGGATCTCTTTAGAAGTCTTTCTGGGCTCTTTTGTTACCATTCGGATTATCCGTCTCTTTGATTTGTCATCAATTTTCCTCCTGCGGCCACGTCCAGGGAGGTTGGCTACAGTCCCATGGATGTTAAATTTCTGAATAATATGTGCAACTGTAGTCACAGGAACATCTAGCTGCTTGGAAATGGTCTTATAGCCTTTACCTTTAACATGCTTGTCTATAATTTTCTTCCTGAGACAACTCTTTCTTTCGAATCTCCTGAGACAACTCTTTCCTTCGCTTCCTCTGGTCCATGTTGAGTGTGGTACATACCATGTCACCAAGTAACACACTGACTACCTGGAGCCCTATATATAGGCCCACTGACTGATTACAAGATTGTAGACACCTTGAATTAACATGTCCCTTTGGTCACATTATTTTCAGTATTTTCTAGGGGTACCATCATTTTTGTCCAGGCCTGTTCCATGAGTTTATTTTTGAAAATAATTCTGTTGAAGCAGGGTTGAAAAGCAATGTCTGACTTTCATTGGTTAACATTCATAGAATTTTTTAAAATTATTACTTTTGTTAGATTAAAGTTATTTATGTGACCATTGTGAGTTTTTCTTTCATTGACCGAAGGGTACCAACAATTTTGTCCACGTGTGTAAATGATAATGAAAATAATACATATACAGTAATAATAATAAATAAAATAACTAAATAGTATTTGTTCTTTTTGGATACTCATTTACAGTATTTCATCATTACATGCAGTGGCGGCTGGTGCAAAAAAATTTTTGGGGGGACGTAAGCAAATCTTTTAATACTCGCCTATAAATAGCCATTTATCAGGTGATTAAGCATCGTTACTACAAGTATAAAATAAAGGCATGACTCACATCACATCCAGTCAGCAGCTCCGCTTGCCATAAGAAGTGCTGGAAAAGACTCGCTGAGAATGGTCCAATAACATGAGCCCAAATATTTAAAAACAATATTGATTCGCTAAGAACAAAAGTGGGAGGGTTCAGGGCGCACAGTGCTGCGTCCGAAGGATGATTTGACAAAATCCAAGCAGAGCTCAGCCTCAAGTCACAAAAATTTACGTGCCTACATAGACACTCGTTTGTCCGGCGCCCCGTGTACACAAACACAAATGAACGTAATACAGTTTACATTTTTACAATAAATTATATTAAGAAATACAGCAGAATATTGTGACCAAATGACTTTATTTCATTATTAAAATAAATAATTATGTTAAATAATTACATGTTAAAGTACCTGTAGCATTTTTCTCTGCCTAACTTGAAGGGGGACGGCGCCCCTGCGCCCCGTATTGACCGGCCGCCACTGATCACATGTGTTAGTTTTTAATATTTTATCCTATGTGAGTTAGGAAGCTTTCGATCAGTTCTCTCTGTCTCAATGTAACAGCTAGAATCAATGGTTTAGGTTTAATGAACTAATAAAGTTAGTTATTTAGGCTGGTATTGTGATGTCCTGTAGCCTCTAATTGGCTAGAATGTGACACCATTATGATATTGAGCGAGCACAGCAGAGAGTATGGAAATACAATTTGAGAGCGCACGAGTGAGACATTTTACGTGTATTAAAAATATAATCTGTGTGCAAAATATGAGTTTCATGCTCAGGTTTGTGACACGAAAATAATGGCACCACGTAAACTGACTAGTCAGTTTAGGTCTGCTTCCTTGTTACACATCACTTGAGTGGAAATGAAGAGGAGAGAAGCGATTGAGTTGTATAACTGCTAATTTGCTAATCTTAACTAATCTTAACTATTTGCTAATCTAACGTGATTGGTGATTTAATTTATATTACACTGCGAGAGTGTGAATGTTGAGAGTGTATGACTGAGACAGTGTCTGGGATTGCTGTCAAGTAAAGTTAAATTAATATGTGAATGCAGCATGAATAAATGCAGGGTAATTCAGTAATCAGATTGCATGTATGTACAGTATGTATGTATGAATCGAGATCAGATTTTTATTTTCAATGAATCGTGCAGTCCTACCAGCTACGTAGTTATCAATTGAGCTGCTTTTTATTGCAACATAAGACATTAGCAGTAGACAATGTAAATGTTTTCATCCTGATTTTGAAAAGACATTCTGTTTTATGGATGCGAAGACAGTGGCAGTGCTTTTCTCGTTTCGAAAACCACCAAGCCATCACTTATCATCCGTAGGTGAATGCATGTACTGTACAGATGCATCATTTATTGTTGCAAAATGGATACCCATGGAAAGTAAAATAGACTATGTGATCAGCCGAAAGAATAACAGGATTTGTACTATATTTTGATAAGAAAGGTTTACACCCGTTCACACCCCACTTGTTTCTTTGTGTCTTTGTAATGGAAATAAACAGTAGCTTATGGAATCAAATGGATGCTATTGCATAATTTTCTATATATATATATATATATATATATATATATATATATTTTTTTTTTGTCATAACTTTATAAATAAAAGTTTTGTCTGTCCATTGTCAGTATTTATCTTTATAAATAAAAGTTTTGTCTGAACTCGATCTTTCAATGATATCTTTACATTTCATACATCAGAGAACCCGAAACCAGTCCCAGAAACGTTTCTGTCTGTCTGTATATCTGTATATTTGTCCAGCTGATTTAATGAAACTTCGCCAGTCCTTCGATATTTGCATTAAATTTGCCATAAATTAAATCAACATGTTGATTCAAAGGGAAATTATTAGCAGTTATGTGCCAGATTATGTCACAGCATCTAGCAATTTTAAGGATGAATATAGCGCTTTTCACCAAAAAAGTGGGCGTGGTTATACGTGCCACTCATCAGAGCGAATCAACGCGATAGTTTACCGCGTATACACAAAGTATGCGGAAGACAAAGAAATGATTGTTATACATATCTGCCACAATCCTCACCAAACACAAACAAAAAAGCGAAACAGAGATGAGACAGGGCACAGAGACTAGATGGGTTAGTGGTTAGTAGCTACATGGAATACTGGGGACGCTGGATGCTGACCTAACCAGGTTAGTAGTTAATGGAGTTAGTGGCTAACCGGGTTAGTACTGACCTAATAGGGGGGAACTGGAACACAAGAAGCAGGGCACACATGAGGCTATACCAAACTAGCGGCTAACCTACTAGCGACCAGAACCACTAGCAGTCAATCCCATTAGAGGCTAGCCTACTGGAGGCTAACCCTACTAGGGGCTAACCCTACTAGCAGTCAAGGCCTACTAGTGGCTAACCCTGCTAGCTTGCTAGGCCCTCATGTGGCTACACATACAAGGGAAAGCAACAAAC
Organism: Clarias fuscus; assembly: GCA_030347435.1. Taxonomy (NCBI): domain Eukaryota; kingdom Metazoa; phylum Chordata; class Actinopteri; order Siluriformes; family Clariidae; genus Clarias; species Clarias fuscus. Next base: position 23,865,205 of record CM059211.1, on the reverse strand, counting down.
AAAGAACTAGACAAGAAGACCAACACTAGGGGCACACGGAATAGTACTTACACAAGAGGAGACACTGCCTAACTAAACATAAAACAGGACAGCTCCATGAATCCACAAACACAATGAATCTAAAGAAAACTAATAGAGCCCTTTAGAAACACAAAGGTAAAACAATATTCCTAAAATATAAACTCAAAGAAACAAAAAGGAATGCCCACATGACAGTATATACAAACAAACATACCAACCAACAAACAATGCTCGACCCAGTTTCCCAGAACAAACTGCTATTTACAGATCCCGCCATTAAGAACGCACGTTTCTTGAAAAGGGATCTCGCGCGCTTCCGCGGCAGCTCGCGGGAAGCTGTGAAAATGCCGTTCATTGCCTGTAGGGGGCAGTCGTGTTTCAATCTGAAGTATTGTGTCTACTGAAGCCAAAAATGTGTTCTCCCTCTTAGGCGCCCATTGACAGGAAGCGACAGAGCTCATAAACGTGTCAAGCTCAAACTTTAAATACTGATATGTATTTATTCTTGATTTTCTTCTCTCCTGCAATGATGATACTTCTTTGACTGCGCTTTCTCCATTCAGTATTATTATCATTAGTAGTAGTAGTGAAAACTACCGCTGATTAACTATCTCTGCAGTAGTTAAAACAGCGGATTAATTTAATTTGGAGTATTTCTAACAGGCAATCTACTAAATAATAATGAATAGATAAAATTACCCAGCACTTTAACATTTAACCCAGCAGTTTTAGAGTGTAACATAAAAATATTCCATTTGTAAAACAGCATAGGTGAAATCATAGGTTGTGTATAGAGTGATTAAAAACAATACAACAAAGCTAATGGTAAATAAATTCTCAGACTCTTCCACTGCAGGTATTAAAAAACAGTAACAATGTCAATTTTAGAATCCGTAGAAGCTCAGTGGTCCGGACAAAACCTCTCGCGGAGGAGCCTTTCCCTGAATTCGCCATTTTCACGGGGGTGGGCATCTCGGTTAATTCATACAGATGGACAGTACTGTACTGTACCTATTTTACGGGGTTGTCACTGACCGATTTACAGTACCCTGACAAAGAGCAATATAGGAAAATAGAAAATAATTCGGCATCTATTTAGAGTCTAAATATTTTTTTAAACTTGTGCTACTGTTGTTTACTTACAATATTTGTTGTCAAAAATTTTTTTTTTCTTTAAATGAGGCTTGGGCTCCGGGATGTTGAGCCTATTTACTAGTATACGTAGTCTAATCAGAGCTCTATCGCCCGTTCAAGTGTAATTCATAAATTATGTTTACAATAATGAAATGAGATCGAGCTTTAAAATTGATCTACAATTCATTTCAAACCCGCGGCTCGCACTTTCACTTTACAAAAGGCAGCGTCTTGATCAAAAGGTGATAAACGCATGCGATTTATCGATAACAATACTGCATTGATGGATGGATGTTGTTGATAAATATTTAAAATGATAATTAAATAAATAGCTGTCCATCATTTTTGTGTTTATCTTTTCGGTTTATTATACACCTCTGCACCACTTATTATAATAAATAGTTTTAAATGTTAGTAAAGGTACCATACAGTAGCAAGGGGGGGGGGGGGTATATATATACTGTATGCTGTAATTTGGTCATGTTCACCCATGGGTTAAACATATGCGGCATTTAATAGCATTCGCTAGTTATCAAGTTGATATACAGGTCAATCTGCATCAAATAGAATCTCTCGGAATAAGTAAGCATAATAATAAATAATGAATCATCATAGTGTCAGCCCATGGGTGAACATGACCAAATTACTGCATAAACACTGGAACGCGAGGATTTAAGAATTTAATTAAACACGAATATGTGTGTGGCATTTTAATTCAAATCCAACATTTTAATGGTTTGTGATCGGTGCATGGGTGCAAAAAGACGAAGTACAACAAAGAATACGAAAGTGTATAATGTTTAATAAAGTTAGCCTAAAACAATTTTGTTTCCAATGCTGAAGCAAACATGATTGTGTGAAAATCATGTGAAAGTTTATTCACAAATTGGGGTTAACGCACGGCGATGAACAGCTTTATTTCAGTCATAAATTAACAGTCACATTCCATCTATTATTTCATGGGACAGTGCGAAGTTTTCCTATATCTCCAACCAAGTCTTTGCCTGATTCTCTGAATTGATCTCTCACTGATATCCACTCCACTGTCACGCCACAGTTGTTTTTTTTACTGAGCTTGAAACCATTTCGTCGTTTTGCCTAGTGATGGTTTCTATGGCTGCGACAACTGCTCTGTAAAATAAGAGAATAACATTAATTTAAATATTTGACATTTAAAGCCTAACAAACACATGACAGTGTATAAATTGTGATAGTGGTATACTTACCGATTAATTTACCGATTAATTTTGCGAGGATTGCGTTTGCGTGATATTCGTTCTTTATAATGTCTTCTGATGGTGCTCAGTGTTATGTCTACACCAACAGATTTCAGATGGCGGTGTATTTCGCGACTGCAACTTCCAGCAGAATTTATTGTCCTGATGTCTTGAGAATGAAGCTTAGAGCACCCCTGCCGCTCCATTGTTCTTCTGCTTTTGTTGTGCAAACACAAAACACACCCATTACCTGTCCCACACCGAGGTTTGGCCTGCCTTGGATCTGAGCTACTCTGAGTAAACTAATGCAATTGTGCCAGACCTCACACTGTAAAAAATCCAACTAGCAAAATGTTGGCATAATGAATATTTATTAGTAATCTGGACAATAAGACATGAAAAAACTGACTGAACTAGTGAAAACAAGTTCATTAAAAACTCGCTGGGTCAACTAAGGTTTAATTACTGAACAGACTTTCTAATGCAAGTTAACACGCACAGAAGTTCGTTCGGAAATTGGCGCATGCGCGCTGTTACGTTTCTAAAGTTAGCGCATGCGCGCTGATACGTTTCTTGGCGCATGTGTGTTGGGTGCAGCGGGTATTTTGAACATCATCTGGATTTGTATCCCGTTTCTCCACCTCACAACTGACAACTTCCTTTAAACTTTGGTAAGTGCACATATTTATATCGAAGTCCTTTGTAGAAATGGTCTTAACATAAATGAGCGTTATTATATGGCGTTCTTTACGAAGTACATGTAGCTTGGTGCAGTTGTTTATTTAACGTGAGAAAGATGCAAGTCATCCTGTAACCTGAATTACTACAATCAATATATTTTGTATTATTTTGAGTTTACTACATTTATTTGTTATTTATTACAGGTGTTGCATATTATGAGGTATATTTAATTGTATTAGAAATATTAAATGTAGAATTGAATATTATTTAATTATTATTCACAGCACATGATTTTTTTTTCTATATCCCTGCATGTGTGACATTTGATTTATTGGTTATTTTGCTTATGTTCAAGAGGGACTAACAAGTTACCTGCCTGGGGTTTCCCATGGGACAGGTGAGAGTGTGACACGGTGTGAGAGAAGCACATGAGGAGAGCAGTTTGTCTTACCGTTTGGCTTAATAAAATAAGTTGTTGCAAACTTAACTGTAGCCGTTTATTACCCGCATCAAAGAGACTGGAGAATAATAAGACAAGTCTAGAAAGTCTGGTTAAATTCATAATAACTCTTCTACACTTGGTATTTAAAATATGCAGTATTTGCACCACAGTATTTGTAATCTTTGCATTTAACGTTTCAGAACACATTCTCTCAATATCCTCCTGGATAAACACATTTCCAGACTTCATCACAAGACCTCAAACCTTGCCATTTCATGTAAGTAAACATTTACAATGCAATATTTTTAATTATTTTAAGAACGAAGTATGAAGTTAGGGCAAAAAATAATTCTTGTTATACCTTACTAGTTTACTTTTTTATGTAAGACTATTCATACCCCATTTCATTAAATATAAGTAAAAAGACTATTGAATATTTTGGTCAATATAATTGGTCAGATTAGCTCTGCACTAACGTTCAAAAGTTTTAGATCTGTATTATTTTTTGTTTTTAAAAGAGTTTTATGTTAATCAATGCTACATTTATTTGATCAATATAAAATACTACATTTATTTGATATAGTAAAACTGGAATAAGGTGAAAATGTTAGACTTCAAACTTTCTGTTGTCTACTGGAATGTACTGTACTTAAAACTGTAATTTATTGCTGTGACATTAAGCTGAATGTTCTGCATCATTACTCAAGTCTTTAGTGTCACATGGTCTTCAGAAATCCCTCTAATATGAGGATCTGATCATGGGAAACATTCTTGATATTTTTGTATAGAGAGTTATACTTTTTTTTTGCCAATTTTAATAATAATAAGAATGTTAGCCTATAAAAATGTCTAATACTGTCATTTAGTCCTGGGGGGGGGGGGGTGTATTGTTTCCACAAAACTCAATAAATGTTTCTTGATCATTATGAATGACTTAAAGAAATAGTGATTTCTGCGGATCATGTGACACTGAAGACTGGAGTAATGATGCAGAAAATACAGCTTTACATCACAGCAATAAATAAAACAATTTAAATACATTCCAATGGAAAAAAGCTGCTATATTTCACATTATTCCTGTTTTACTGTATTTCTGATCAAATAAATGTAACCTTCATGAAAACTTGTGCGAGTTCAGTTAGATCTGCTCTGAAGCACAGTTCTTCTCTTGGAAAACATATAAGAAATAGAGAGATCGTATTTTGCCCCTTACAGAAATGTAGATTCAAGCTTTAGCAGCCATCAAAGATTTCAGATTAATGCATAAGGAATCAGAGAAAATCTTGAAAGAAACAGAACCTGAGCTGAACAGTGAACCTGAAGCTGGGACTTCACCTTGTTCACATGTACAGTACATACGTGGCCAAAAGTTTTGAGAATTACATAAATATTGGAAATTGGAAAAGTTGCTGCTTAAGTTTTTATAATAGCAATTTGCATATACTCCAGAATGTTATGAAGAGTGATGAATTGCATAGTCCTTCTTTGCCATGAAAATTAACGTAATCCCGAAAAATTTTTCACTGCATTTCATTACTGTCATTAAAGGACCTGCTGAGATCATTTCAGTAATCATCTTGATTAGGTGATTCTCAGGTGAGAATGTTGACAAGCACAAGGCTGGAGATCATTATGTCAGACTGATAGGGTTAGAATGGCAGACTTCACATGTTAAAAGGACAGTGATGCTTGAAATCACTGTTCTTTCATTGTTAACCATGATAACCTGCAAAGAAACGCGTGCAGCCATCATTGCGTTGCATAAAAATGGCTTCACAGGCAAGGATATTGTGGCTACTAAGATTGCACCTAAATCAACAATTTATAGGATCATCAAGAACCTCAAGGAAAGAGGTTCAATTCTTGTTAAGAAGGCTTCAGGGCGTCCAAGAAAGTCCAGCAAGCGCCAGGATCGTCTCCTAAAGAGTATTCAGCTACGGGATCGGAGTGCCACCAGTGCAGATCTTGCTCAGGAATGGCAGCAGGCAGGTGTGAGCGCATCTGCACGCACAGTGAGGCGAAGACTTTTGGAAGATGGCCTGGTGTCAAGAAGGGCAGCAAAGAAGCCACTTCTCTCCAAAAAAAACATCAGGGGCAGATTGATCTTCTGCAAAAAGTATGGCGAATGGACTGCTGAGGACTGGGGCAAAGTCATATTCTCGGATGAAGCCTCTTTCCGATTGTTTGGGGCATCTGGAAAAAGGCTTGTCCGGAGAAGAAAAGGTGAGCGCTACCATTAGTCCTGTGTCATGCCAACAGTAAAGCATCCTGAGACCATTCATGTGTGGGGTTGCTTCTCATCCAAGGGAGTGGGCTCACTCACAATTTGGCCCAAAAACACAGCCATGAATAAAGAATGGTACCAATACACCCTCCAACAGCAACTTCTTCCAACGATCCAACAGTTTGGTGAAGAACAATGCATTTTCCAGCACGATGGAGCACCGTGCCATAAGGCAAAAGTGATGACTAAGTGGCTCGGGGACCAAAACGTTGAAATTTTGGGTCCATGGCCTGGAAACTCCCCAGATCTTAATCCCATTGAACTCCCCAGATCTTAATCCCATTTAATCCCATTGTGGTCAATCCTCAAGAGGCGGGTGGACAAACAACAACCCACTAATTCTGACAAACTCCAAGAAGTGATTATGAAAGAATGGGTTGCTATCAGTTAGGATTTGGCCCAGAAGTTGATTGAGAGCAGCCCAGTCGAATTGCAGAGGTCCTGAAAAAGAAGGCCCAACACTGCAAATACTGACTCTTTGCATAAATGTCATGTAATTGTCGATAAAAGCCTTTGAAACATATGAAGTGCTTGTAATTATATTTCAGTACATCACAGAAACAACTGAAACAAAGATCTAAATGCAGTTTAGCAGCAAACTTTGTGAAAACTAATATTTGTGTCATTCTCAAAACTTTTGGCCACAACTGTAGAATTGAGAGAACAGGACACAGAAAAATTTGATGCTGAGACACTTGAGCACAAACCTGAACATCTTTTTTTCCATGCAAACAGTATTGCATATTTCTAAATCTTTCTCTCATAATTATAGTCTCCCTAATGTTAAATGTTATGAATACCTGAAAGTTTATCAAAGGTGACAATGCATAACATTAGCGCCCTTTTTTCAGACTTCAAATATTGTGGCTCACTGAATGAAAACTGTCCTGGAAGATCTCGATGTGTTTATCCGTGATGGATCATCTGCACTATTCAGAACATGTCTGGTGAGTATGTTGCATTGATTCTCTGCAGGCACTTTGACAAAAATACGGCTGTTAATATTTGTGTTGACATTATTAAGATATTTAAATTCTTATTCATTTGAACTCCGGCTCTTATTTTACTTTATCTGATCATCTCAACTGATTTGAAAGATTTATGAGGTGTTTCTTTCTGTACATTTTGTCTACATTAATCTAGTAGGATCCAAAATGTTCATGGAACAAAAAGAACTATAAAAACATAGAAAAGATGGATGTCAAAAGTGATTTTTTTTTTTGTACTCTTTATTACATTAGGACAGTACTCCTGATGGCGGACAGACCAGAGGGATGAAAGTGGGAGTTCCTATTGTGATTGAAACTGATGACTCCCCTACGACTTTGACCAGTGTCATAAACTTTACTCTTGTGTTGGAGGAAGGGATTGTCTTGCAAGATGCTCCAGAACAGTTTGGCCTTTGACCTGTTTGCCTTGGATTTCAGTACCAAAAAATCGGAAGTACACTTTTGAGGTGATTGAGAAGGTGTTCATGGAATTGGGCACTCACTGCTCTGCAAGGGTACAATCCCTTAAGACTTAACTTCTCCTATGACTTTGCTTTTGTGAGCTGTTTTCAGACTTCAAATTATTATTATTATTAATATTATTATTTTGTACTCCTTGTTTTGTTAAGTTTAGACTGTAAAAGGCATTTTGCCATGTTTCTTTTTGTGTACTTTTATTTGAAAGTCATGGAATGTGTTTGTAGTGTGTTCCTTTTGGTTTAAAATAAAATTTGGAAGAAACTTTCAAGCATTCAGTTACAGCTTTTTTCATTATATTATATTACAAAAAAACCTGCTTCAGTAAATTTAAACACATATTTTGAACCCAATACATGTGACAAGTTCACATTTATTAAATTAATAAGTCTTTGAAACTATCAAATCACTTTTAACTTTAACAAAAGAATATAAGTTGGGAGACCTTATTCAGTAAATTTAGTTAAGTCAACAGCAAGCAGGAGGAGAATCAAGCTGAAGAACTGTGAAAATCAGGGGTGAATAACACCTCGGGACTTAAATAAAAAAAAGTCAGTAATTCTAGTTAAATTGTACTTCAGCGTAGTGAAAGTACCATAGCAAGAGTTTTTATATATATATATAAACTTATATAAACTCTGGATATGGTACTTTCACTACACTGAAAAAAATAAGAAGTAAAATGTACTCAAATTTTTTTTCGCAAGTTTTTGCACTCAGGTTTTTCAAGTAAATTTTACACTTGTGAAAATGAGTAAAATTTACTTAAGGAAGGTGAGTAAAACTAACAAAGTAAATAATTACATATCACATGGCCTCTTTAAATCATGTTAAGTAGTATTTACTTACTGATCTGATGTAATTAATTGATATAATTAAGTACATTTTACACGTTTATTCAGTCAATGTTAATTATTTTAAATAAATAAAATGAATCACTGTTACAATATGACAAATATTTCCACCCCACAGCCCGCAACAAAAAGCAAATAAGAGAAAGAATCAACAAACTTCTTAGAAAGAAAAGACTGAGTTTTCCTCTTAAAAAAAAAAAAAAATCATGCTACTCTCACTTTTGCAAAGAGTGGCCATTTGCCATATACCTGTCTGATATACACACGTGGACAAAATTGTTGGTACCCTTCGGTCAATGAAAGAAAAACTCACAATGGTCACATAAATAACTTTAATCTGACAAAAGTAATAATAAATAAGAATTCTATGAATGTTAACCAATGAAAGTCAGACATTGCTTTTCAACCATGCTTCAACGGAATTATTTAAAAAAATGAACTCATGGAACAGGCCTGGACATAAATGATGGTACCCCTAACTTAATAGTTTGTTGCACAACTTTTTGAGGCAATCAAACGATTCCTGTAACTGTCAATGAGACTTCTGCACCTCTCTGCAGGTATTTTGGCCCACTCCTCATGAGCAAGCTGCTCCAGTTGTTTCCGGTTTGAAGGGTGCCTTTTCCAGACAGCATGTTTCAGCTCCTTCCAAAGATGCTCAATAGGATTGAGGTCAGGGCTCATAGAAGGCCACTTTAGAATAGTCTAATGTTTTCCTCTTAGCCATTCTTGGGTGTTTTTAGCTGTGTGTTTTGGGTCATTGTCCTGTTGCAAGACCCATGACCTGCGACTGAGACCCAGCTTTCTGACACTGGCCAGCACATTTCTCTCTAGAATCCCTTGATAGTCTTGAGATTTCATTGTACCCTGCACAGATTCAAGACACCCTGTGCCAGATGCAGCAAAGCAGCCCCAGAACATAACAGAGCCTCCTCCATGTTTCACAGTAGGGACAGTGTTCTTTTCTTGATATGCTTAATTTTTCCATCTGTGAACATAGAGCTGATGTGCCTTGGCAAAACGTTCAATTTTTTTTTCAAACGTTCATTCTCCCAGAAGCTTTGTGGCTTGTCAACATGTAGTGTGGCTTTTTTATGATTTGTTTTCAACAATGCTGTCCTCCTTGGTCGTCTCCCATGTAGTCCACTTTGGCTCAAACAACGACGGATGGTGCGATCTGACACTGATGTTCCTTGAGCATGAAGTTCACCTTGGATCTCTTTAGAAGTCTTTCTGGGCTCTTTTGTTACCATTCGGATTATCCGTCTCTTTGATTTGTCATCAATTTTCCTCCTGCGGCCACGTCCAGGGAGGTTGGCTACAGTCCCATGGATCTTAAATTTCTGAATAATATGTGCAACTGTAGTCACAGGAACATCTAGCTGCTTGGAAATGGTCTTATAGCCTTTACCCTTAACATGCTTGTCTATAATTTTCTTTCGAATCTCCTGAGACAACTCTTTCCTTTGCTTCCTCTGGTCCATGTCAAGTGTGGTACATACCATGTCACCAAACCACACAGTGACTACCTGGAGCCCTATATATAGGCCCACTGACTGATTACAAGATTGTAGACACCTGTGATGCTAATTAGTGGACACACCTTGAATTAACATGTCCCTTTGGTCACATTATTTTCAGTATTTTCTACCATCATTTTTGTCCAGGCCTGTTCCATGAGTTCATTTTTTAAAATAATTCTGTTGAAGCATGGTTGAAAAGCAATGTCTGACTTTCATTGGTTAACATTCATAGATTTTTTTTTAATTATTACTTTTGTCAGATTAAAGTTATTTATGTGACCATTGTGAGTTACCAACAAGGGTACCAACAATTTTGTCCACGTGTGTATTCTATATTTAATAAAACTGTATTGAAACAAATTTGTGTATTTTCCTTATTTAATATTTACTAACGCTTCCGGAACATTGTTGTCTATACGTTTTATGTATATGGAAAACAGTGAAACCTAAACACAAACAGAAAGAATGAATAAAATAATGTACAAAACATTAACACCTTTGCCGTGTTCAAATAAATAAAGAGTTACTGCATGTTTCAAGTTACTGCATGTTTCAAGTATTTTTCTCCTAATTATATGTCCACAAATCCTTCGACACCATCAATTTATTAGCAATTATCAAGAATTGCATTTCATATGAACGTCACATATGAGACGCGCGCACAAACGCACATAAACTCTCCATGCAGGGAACAACTGAACAACAGGTCTTCATAGTTGGAGTTGATACTTTTTTTTATCGATAAATCGCACGGGTTTATCAGCCTTTTGATCAAAACTCTGCCTTTTTGTAAAGTGAAAGTTTACGGACAAATCGAGGTTCACGCACGCCGATGAACAGCTTTATTTCAGTCATAAATCCACAATCACATTCCAGCTATTATTTCCAGCCACGGTCAAATAATGGATGAAATACTGGACACAAACAGCAAAAAAAACATGTTTATTATTATAAAAAGCCTGAAGTAATTCGTGTGCATATAAGAATATTTACAAAAAATATATAGATTTTTTCTTCATTCATGTCTTCTGATGGTGCTCAATGTTGACACTTTTTTACGTTTTAACGAAGATATGTTGGCATATTCACGAATCAGGACATTCGAGTATGTCTGCACCTTTTATAAAGTGAAAGTACGAGCCGCGGGTGACAGCTTTATTTCAGTCATAAATCCACAATCACATTCCAGCTATTATTTCCAGCTGTGGTCAAATAATGGGTTTAATAATTATTCAATGCTGGACACAAACAGCAAAAAAGCCAGATGATTATTTTTATAAAAAGCCCGAAGCATTTCATGTTTATATTTGTTCATTCATGTCTTCTGATGGTGCGCGACACATTTTTACGTTTTAACGAAGACATGATGACATATTCACGAATAATTCGCATAATTACTGTATATGTGCGCGCATCTCATAGGTGTGTGTGCGCGGAGAGTTTGTGTATTTGTGCGCGCGCATTTCATATGTAGTTGTGTGAGCAGTTAGTAGTATACATAGATGTGTGACTGTTTCATATATGTGTATGCAAGTGTTTCACTTGTGTGTGCATGAGTGAAGTTTGATTTAAGCCCCATACGGCGCCTCACAGTTTACGGCATCTCTTTTCATCATTATGAACATAATATGAAGCAGATATATGCACATTCATCATAAAATATTATTATTGTAAAACAAAATAAAATTCATGTTTGCTTCAGCATTGGAAAAAATATTGTTTTAGCATAACTAATTATACACAATTCTTCGTTGTACTTGGTCTGGCTTTTAGATAAAGTCCCTCCATGCGCCATCTGGCGGATATCCAGTGAAGCACAACACATTTATTTAAATTCCCGAATGTTGCTTGAGGGATTTCGCGGCATGTCGTGAGCCAAATTGCGGGATCTCGCGGGAAAAAGCACGCATTCTTAATGGCGAGATCTGTATAAGATGTTTAATGAGCCACCTCGGTTCAGGTGAGCCCTCATCACCTGACCGAGGTGCCTTCTGGGAAACTGAGTCGGCCAACAAAACTACAAAAAACAGACAAGAACAGTGACCTCTAGTGGAGGTTCCTAACAACATTATTGAAAATGTGCTATTTTCTTTGCCCCACTTTCCCCCATAAGAACAAAAAACGTTCCTCGCTGGAAATAATGTTTTTTTTTTGGGGTCCAGTGGGATCCTACTCTTTATTAACCTCTTTATTATCTCTACACCTCAAAAAAGTTATCTTGCCAAGTGAGCATATCTAAAATCTAGATAAATTTATCTACACTTTCTAATCTCATTTTATTAAAATCTTAAATTTCTTGTTCTATTGTCAGGAAATTTAGTTTCTTTCAAGAAATACATTCTTAAAAACCATCAAAATTATGTGCCAATTGAGCAATTTTTTTTTTTTTTTTTTTGCTTAAGATTTTAGTAAACCTGATTAGAAATAAGCTTAATAATCTTATATTTGGTTTCTAACATTTGACTAGAAATAAATTTAATAATCATATATTTGATTAGTTGCAAACATATTGTAATAAATTATAGATGGGTTTGGCTATATTCAGGAATATTTCACTTGCTAAGATGTAAATCTTTTTTGCAGTGTACTCCAAAACTAACCTGTATTCTGTGCTTGTGGCTATATAGGGAGTCTGATAGCAAGTGGGACAGAGCTCTGACCTGCAGGCACACAGACATGCTGTAAATGGGACAGATTTCCCTCCTGTCCCAACATGCAATTTCTGCAAGGGCTCTCGTCTCAGATTCTAGATTTAGCGGCTTCTGAAGGATGTTCTTCCGAAACATTTTCGGAAGATGCACATTCGCAAGGAAGCCAGTTCTTCCAAGACAAGCGTTCCTGATCCTCCATACCTCCTGCATTCATTCCCATAAAGATCCCTGGCGAGCACCCAAGCCCTTGTGTCAGACTCTGTGCCTCCTGTCCTTGTGGAACTAGCTCACATCACACCACTGATGGCCCGAAGCCTGGTTTCCACTGAAACTTTAATAGTGCTTTAATCTTTTAAACAGGCTCAGTGATGGACTGACCTACGATGACAGAGGGGGAATGCCGCTGGCCGATTGCAAGGTCAACTGGGCTGCCGAAGCACCACGCAGCGGCAAGTAGCTTTTGCCTGGCACAGCAGAAATGAGTTGAAGAGACTCCATCTTTATTTGAGCTGTCAGACCGCGGGCCATACTGACCATGGAGAAAATATTACAAACCAAGCATACCAGTGCCGGCAGGAAAATATTACACTTGGGCGATAGAACCCTTCCCACCGCTGTTAAGGGGAATGGACTGTCCAGGGGCTACTCAGGTGTCGTTCCTCTTACCCCTTCAATGCTGCACCTAATGAAATCAGCTCTAAGAGATCATTTGTCTGTAAATAGAGACAGTGTGTGTTACATATCCTTGCTTCAAGCTGTACGGAAAGCAGGTGGTACTACTTCAAATGTCTGAAGAAAAATAAACTTCTCAGCATTTCCTGATCTACGAAAAGAGGATTTTTCTTTGACTTAGCTGCACAGTGCCCTCTCAAAGAGGCTTGTAATTCTTAATAAAATATGTTTAAAAAAATTTAGGTCATGAATTTAAGATCAAATTTTCTATTATGGCCTTTGAGTTAAGGGTATCAAATTTGAAGCACATGTGTCAGTTTTACTTTTTTGTTTTTCACAATTTATTACTACTATTATAACTGTAAAAACTGTTGTGCTTGAGAATGCCAGGGAATCAGCAGCTTCTGAAAGACTCAAACCAACAAGTCTGGACCCAACAACCAAAGTTACTGAGATCACATTCCGGTGTTTGATGTGAATGTTAAGTGATGCTCTTACAGTACACTACTGGAATCATTAGCTGATTGAATGATCTCAAATGTACAATTGTTCCTAATAAAGTGGGTGGTGAATGCATGTAGATGTTTTTATGCAACGATTCATCAGCTGTGCAAGCTGTGTAACTTTTTCACAAGCAGGAGCTGAAAGCGGCATTTGAATTGAATGCTCCTCGTAATTTATTGCAGTCTGTTCGTATGTAGTATGTACAGTATATTTTTCTGTTTAAGCTGTGAAACTATCATCCACATCAACTATAAATCCTAACATATGACTGCATTCAAATAACTTTATCTCAGAACTGGATGAGCAAAAAGAAAATTCTTTAACAGCATCTTGAAAGTTCATAATCAAGGACATTCCTTTCCTGTGGCTTTGGAGGTGTACAGCAATAAGAAAAAGCATCACTGTTAACATTGTTAGTTGTTGCTATGGTAGAAATGGTTCAGTTCCAGAGGGAATGTTTTGTTTTTAAAGAACCTTTCTGTACTCTTGTGCCTGTGTGTATATATATATGTGTGTGTGTATATATATATATATATATATATATATATATATATATATATATATATATATATATATATATATATATATGTGTGTGTGTGTGTGTGTGTGTGTGTGTGTGTGTGTGTATGTCTGTGTGTGTGTGTTTCAAGAAAGGTTTACATACTGAGAGATCTGATCCTTTTCTCCCTAAAGGAAATGCCTTCCATTTTCCTCAAGCGAAGAAATGCATGTACGGTTCTACCTTATTTGTAAAGTGTTCTGTATCATCACCTTGGATAAATGAATAAATGCACATGGAAATGCTTGTGTCCTGAGGTTTCCTGCCTGGTTTACTGACACTAAACCCTGTCAAATAGAGCCAGTCCTGAAGGACATGCTGAGTATGAATTTAATGTGGTGTCATAAGTCAGGGCACAGAACAGGATGCCTGTCTAATTACTCAAGTAGCCTCACAAGACTCAGAGCAACAGCAAGGAGGAGGATTACTATAGTGTGGGAGGAAGATAAAACTTCAAATGCTGGAAGGTTGAATGTTGGCTCATTGAACATGCACACACACATTACAGTATATACACGGTCGGTTAAAATTAGATCCACGTTGCAAATGTTCGCCTGTGTGTCTGAGTAAGTGTATGCATAGTGTGTGTTTACTGTACAGTATATAGGCTGTATTAATGCACCAAAACTAAAACTACAAATAAATCTTTGAATTTTAATATTTGCTTTAATCATTTGTTCACGACAGTAAGCATTAATAATTCACTAAGCGGTTATGTTCTGTTAATGTTTTGAAAAAAAAAAGAAATGCAAATATGGAACATAAGCAGCACCATTATTACGTTTTAATTCTAGCAGTGATGGAACTCTTTATGATTCACGGCACGGTCACAATGAACAAGGATCCTGCTCTGTACCGGGTCAGGTTGTAAACGGTTACAGACATATTTTAACAGCAGAGAAATGAAAGGAAAGTACAGTACAAGGTAATCTCTTAAAGTGACAGACACGACAATATCTGTTAGTCCATAAATATAATTTGCATTCTGTGATATATGATTTACACATTAAGGTCAGTAATTGGAATAGACAGCTGTAGCGTGTCCTACAGATGGCATGTTTCAATATGGACATCGGCATGAGTACAACACAAGTATGTATATACAGTAATTCCTGAACATGGCTCATTCAAATAGTAACACTTCATCCTTCTAATAAATGTCTATACATTTTGTCTTTTTAAATTATTATTTTTTTTAATCAAGGGTAAGTAATGTTAGTAATGTAGTGTTTTTGTTTGTGTGCACAGTTTCACTGGTGTTCCAAGGTTTTTTATCTGAATTATTACATGGTTTATTCAAGGTGAAAAAAAAAAAAGTAACTGATGTCACCCCATCATTAATCTACCTTTAGGCATTTAAGGTTATCTTTCATCTTTAATTTAATTTAATGAATGACATGCATGAAAATTTTAACATAAAATCCATACAACACCTTTACAAAAGTTGATTAAACTCTTTATTAATATTTCTCAGTATTCCTTAACGGAACACCTTAATTAATTATATATTTAATTATATATTAATTACTATTATTAGTAACACAAATAAGTCATTTTAATACCATAGTTGCCCTCTCCAGTCCGGTTAGTTTCCATCCAAATTAATTAAACAAGAAGCCTTCTCTGCATTCTCCAAACCGCACACTCACATCTGTCTATGGCCTTAGAAGAGAGAATGCACATGGTCCAGAAAATGTCAGGCCTGGTTTGTTGTTGAAGGATCAAACCCCGCATTATGTTTAAGGAGTCGACACAAGCAGCAATAAAGAGAGAGATAAAACGAACAAATGGTGAATAAGCGGAGGATGAGTCTACAGCTCTATTGTCCTCCACGCTGATGACGCTGACACAGGCAATAAAAAACTCATATGAAGGAGCAAGATCAAAGCTGGCTCACGTAGGTTTTAAGAGACTCAATAAAATAATATCGCGCTCTTACTTCAGAGCAGATTCTAGACAGAGCGATATAGCATACCCACATGGAAGCGGGGAGGTCTGGGTTGGATAATAGACAGACTACAGATGAAGGTACAGAGACTGTAGTTGTGTGGTGGAATGACATAGAACCCTGGCTTAGATAAATCTGTGGACCGGACGTTCACCCTTCTGTCAAGCTGGTCTTAGTGGGCAAAAGTAGTGTCCCCTGGTAGGGTGAGCAGACATCCCCCTTTTTTGTTGAAACGCATTTTACTCCTCTGTCTCGCATCCCACGTACTTTAGATGATGTCAAATATTATGCTTGGAAATAAGCAGGTTAAACAGATGAAGGGTTTTGTCAAAGTTTTCCTTGTACTTTCTAATATAAAAGAAAAAAGTCAAGAAGGACAAATAAGGTAAAATACTTTTTTAATAGACTAAAATATAGTTTGCCCCTGAATGGCAGTAGATTTCTGTAGCTGATTAGTGCTATTCTTGCTTTTCATGTTGATGCTTTGCACCATTGTATGTGTTATTAGTGTAAAAGCAAAATGAGATATTCTTTCTTTTTTTTATTCAGTAATGTTTTTCATTGTTGCATTGATATAAATCAAGAGTTATGAAATGAGACAAATGCGTGTTAGGTACACATCAAAATGGTATTCTTACTACTTATCCTACATTTGCTTTGTTTACATCTGGTCCCCCTCCTTCCAGGTGATCTGCTAGATTCATTCCAGCACTGTCCAATAAACCAGTACCAGATAAGAACCAGACTGGCTCATACAGAAGAAAGTCTTTACCACATGAAGGCAATAACGTACAGATTGAGGAAGTCAAATGCAGGCTTTTAGACAGCAGATATTAGACATTCAATTTTTATGATTTTCGTTCTTCAATTTGTTTGACAAATCTATAGTTTTGAAAAGGCTTATTCAGTACATTAAAGCTTCTGATAGTAATATGTGAAGGTGGAGGACAGGGACAACAGCTTACCAAGATTGGTAAAAAAACAAACAAAAAAAAAACATGAAAGCCCTATTTTAAGAAGCACCCAACATCAATAGCAATCTGTCAAAGCACAAACACGTAAATACGTAATAAATAACCCAGACAGACAGCAGCCATCTGTTTACACTGGCACAGCTTTTTAGTGGAGTCTCCTCAATGTTCCCTTAATGAAGTCATATAATGGCAGTGTTTGTGCTCATAAAACTCTTTATTGAGGTCTGTCACTGCTGATAGAGAGAGTATGCCTTTATAAACACCTTAATTGTGCTTTTTATCCTCCAGCACCTTATTGTGAATTGCCGTCACGGGCACTGGAGGCATATCCAGGACAGCATTACAAGTTTGCCACAGTGTCTCAGAACAGTGTGTTATGTCCACAGTTTTCTAAATTTAAGTCAGAAATAAAACACCGAGGCGGTTTTAATAATCGCATGTCCTGAAGTGTGTTATTTGTCTATACCACAGCCAACATTTAAATTAAATAATTTTTTTTTAAATAACATCAATTTCTATTTAAATTTATTACATTACAGATTAGTTGCCAGTGGGGAAAGCATCATGTACTGTATTTGCACAATCGCACTGTTTGACTTGTCTTTCAGCTGACACTACTGACCAATCCGAATAGAATCTGCTGCATTATACTTCAATACGAAATGAAAAAGATTTTTAGAGCAAATACATTTTTTTTGTACCCAAAATGTTATCTATATAGACCATATGGACCCTGATTTACTAGCTGATATAGTAGTAACAAGCCTTAAACAAGACTTTATCTTTCCTATGAATATTGCGCCTGTTATCTGTTTTGCACATTTGCCTTAATGAATATGCAGGAACAATTACTTCAATTGCATAATACAGGGCAAAGCATTAATTAATTTTGCACCCATAATGCAATTTCCTAAGCCTGAAAATCACAAAGAAAAGAGTGACTGTAGGAACAAATTAAAGTTTAATGCCTGAGTTTTAGTTATGTTAATCATAAAGAACGATAACTAAAGTAATTTGATCAAAGCATTAACTCTAATTAATCTGAATATCCCTGTGTGAGTGGGTGAGTGTGGGGAGAGTTTAGTACTGGTGTACAAAGAGCTGTGCAATGCGAAGTTGTATAACAAGCCATAGAGGGGTCGCATTTAGTCATATCTTAATTCCTTCAATAAATCAGCATCACAAAGTTGTCTGGATAAACAATAAATTATACTAACCCTGAAAAACAAATCAAATTTCAGCTTGATGAAGGAATGCAAAAATAGGTGACCATAGGAGAAACTTGCGGCGGCACGGTGGTGTAGTGGTTAGCACTGTCGCCTTGCACCGCCAGGGTCCGTGTTCGATCCCCGGCCAGGCTCGATTCCCGTCTCTGTGTGCATGGAGTTTGCATGTTCTCCCCGTGCTTGGTGGGCTTCCTCCGGGTACTCTGGTTTCCTCCCACAGTCCAAAGACATGTAGGTTAGGCTAATTGACGTTCCCAAATTGCCCATAGTGTGTGAATGAATGAGTGAGTGTATGTGTGTATGTCTGTGTGCCCTGCGATGGATTGGCACCCTGTCCAGGGTGTACCCTGCCATGTGCCCTAAGTCTCCTGGGATAGGCTCCAGGCTCCCCGTGACCCTGAATACAGGATTAAGCGGTATAGATGATGAGTGAGTGAGTGAGAGGAGAAACTTGCATTTAATGCCTAATCAATCTGTTATGGTGGCTAGCTTTCCTTTCTGTCATGTCAGCCCCATAAACGACAAAATAAAAAGGCCCACATATTCCCTCCTCTTATTGAGAACTATGGTTAATGTAGAGGAACATGCTTCTGTAATCACATAAATAAAGGTCATTGCTGAAGCTAGGATCAGGGTAAATACACAGGGTCTTGCAGGTTATTAAACTGAAGTTCTAAATGGTCACAACCATAACAAGATTAAAAATTAACACAGACCTGAACTCAACCCAGCAGGAATCTGAATACTGTACAATGCTCGCATCTAGTTGTGTTTAATTAAGTTGTAATTAAGTTACAACATTGTCTACCCAAAACACAACATTGTGACAGCGCTGTTTTTGAAGGTTATAATTACTTACTGGCTAAATGGTTAGTACTGTCGCCTTGCACCTCCAGGGTCTGGGTTTGATTCCCGCCCGGGTTCTATTCCCACCTCTGTGTACATGGAGTTTGCATGTTCTTCCCGTGCTTGGTGGTTTTTTTACGGGTACTCTGGTTTTTCTCAAATTTGGCTAATTGCCGTTCCCAAACTGCCTGTAGTGTGAGTGTGTGTATAAGGTACAAATGTGTGCGCCGCAATGGATTGGCACCCCTTCCAGGATGTACCACGCCGCCTCGTGCCCTAAGTCTCCTGGGATAGGCTCCAGACCCCCATGACCCTGTGTACAGGATTAAGCAGTATAGATGATGACTACGCTGCAAATACAACCTCAAAGCAACAGAATATCAACATTTACTTACAGTGGACTTGCAGTATTTATGCCACTTAACATCCAATCACATACTGTAACATCCGACCGCATATAGAGTCAGGTTTGTAAATTCTGGAACAAAGATATATTTTTGGCATTTGGCCTCTGTATATCACCAAACTCAATTTGAAAGCTAACACTCAAGACGTGAGTGAAGGCAAGGCTTTTGTTCAAGGCCACTAACAAAAGGTGGGACATTAACCTTTCCAAAATTACAACCATTTTCGTACACAATCTCATAAATAATAGAACAAATGGCTGACAAGCAGTTTGCATAGCCAGGTGTGACCTGTTCCCTCATTAATCCAGGTCTAATCAAGCAGATAAAAGTCCTTGAGGTGTTTCGGGTTTTACGCTTGCATTTGGTAGCCGTTCACCCCTCCCCTACATGAGACAAAGAGGTGTCTATGCAAGTGAAGATGAAAAAAACATTCTGACCATGAAAAAGACGAACTCGTTCACACCATCTAGCCAAGTCAATGAGTTGTGTCATTGTTAAAGTCTATAGTCAAGAGACAGCTTCATCTCATGTCTCTTGTATACACGTTCCATGATTGGTGATTATCTCTCTCTTTTTTTTCTTTTTTAAATATTTCTATTAAGTGCTATCGATGAGGTATAAAAAAGTTTAGATTTGAAAGTGAACCACAAGTTTAATTAACAAAATGGTTAAAGGTGGAAAAATCAATAAATGATATTGCTCATGAACTAGCCATGTCACATGCATATAGTGCAATCACGCTGCAGTATCCCATATAGCTTTACTACTGTACTGTTATATGGTGCTCGCTCATAGTCCAAACTGCATGACGTCTGGTTTCACAGAACAGATCTTAGCCTTTAAGCGGCGAGGCCAGTACTCCTTTTAGATGCTCGAACAGCCAATTATATATATTGTTTCTTTTGGTTGCTTCCTAATTTTATGGTTTGGTAAATTGCAGTTTTTTTGTTGTTGTTGCTGAAGTTATTTTGTGTCACTCATTGTTTGAAAAAGCAACACGTGCATTTACTAGTATCAGCAGTTAGCCTGATCGATCCATGTTTGATTCCCAGGTTGGTTAAAAAAAAACTTTGAGCATGCTTTGAGGATGTATTTGGGATCAGTGATAAAAAGCTGTCATGTAGACAATTTTGTTCCAATGGCAAGTTAAAAAGACAACCTACAAACACATCTGTAGCATTAAATGTAATGTTTTTTTTAAATGATTATTATAAAATACATAATTTTATTATAATTAACACTGGCACAATCGTAACGTTTCAACAACCAGTAGTCTTGCACTGGGCTGATTTGCTCTGCATTAACCTCAAAATTATAGTACAGTTCCTGAATTGGATCCTGAAAGGAACCAAATCTTAAATCTTTTGTTACAATGTATTAGTCTGATGAAGACCTTTAATCAGTACTAGCGAGTTTCCAGCCTCCATATTTTCTTTTCCAATAGGATTGTAAGTGGTCAAAAAGCACTAGCAGTGACGCCTCCACTGGCCCAGAGCAATCAGTGCAAACAGCATGACCTCTCTGCACCAATCAGAGATAATCACTAGTTGCTGCATTCTCAAACCACACACTCTAACCCTCACAGGCAGAGAAAGGCAAGGCCAGTACATCAGGGGTAATTACCAGTTTATCATATAAAGCCAAACTGCATTTGTCCAAGTCTGTGCATTAACAGGGTAAAATTAAAGGGCAAGTTAAACACAGAAGATTTAACACTTTCCCCAGAAAATACGAATGCAGTGAATGAACCATGTTGGAGGTCACTAGAAAAAGACTTATTTCTTTTGTATAAACTGAATTGAAAACATATTTGATCAGAACAAGAACGATCTGTTAAACTGTAGTGCAGAGGTAAGATCTCTCCCTTATAGTGCTTAACCTTCTCATACAGTGTGTAAGTGTGCATGACACAGCGAGACTGCGTGTGAGCAGACCGTATGTGTCAGGATTTAGCAAAGGCAAAGAGCAACAAGGATGAGAGAGGGGAGATAAGGGGATAACAGATAGTAGGCAAACATAAAGTACAAGTAAAATTTAGCGAGCCACAAAATGTATTTTGAGCTCTTCTCTGCTATAGAGTAACTCTTTGCACATACAATTCATGAAGATGGAATTCAACCAATATTTCATCCTTAGCAAAGAACAGCACTATAAAGCCCTTGGTTTACTATCATTCTTGGTTGTTTAAGAATAAAATGCAACATTCTTGTTAAATCATTGTGATATTGTAAACCAATGCACTCTAAATATGCAACAGAACATAACCCTCAGAGAGTCAGATGTTAAGTAGATGTAATTCATAATAGTGGAGATATATTCCAAGGATAAGAGCTAGAGGCAGCAGTGGGCAATATGAGCCTGTCATGCTACTACTGATGGGGTGATATTTTATCTGCCTATTGAGTGCTGCATATTCACACACTCTTATGTCTTGTGCTCTGGTGTTTATGTGCCTCAGTAACCTGCATTATGGCCTATGTGAATAAGTAATAATGACAGATGAGTTTAGAATAGTGACAGACGGTAATAGAGAATCGTTTATTCATGGAACTCACACTGAGCGTTCTCCTATAACCCCTATAAACCCCAATAAAACCCAAGTGTGCCAACATCATCCATCACCTCCCTGCCGTCCACGTTTTCTTGGCGCCATCTCCAAGGCCACCAGTTGCATGCTATTATTTAATTGCACCCTTACCCTGTGTTCTCTGAGGCGTTTCCCTAGCTCAGCAAGTCGTTCATGCTGCCTATTACCGGCCCTGATGGGACGTCCAAATCACATGGTTTGAGTAATTGGGGACCCTGGCCGTTATGTGGCCTGCTTAGCTCTGCATTTTCCACTGTCCATGAAGTGGACATCAGACTGGGACAATCAGTATATTTATCTAGGATTTGATCCTCTGGGTATTTATACTGTTATTTTTATCTTAGTTATAATAAAAGAAGACAAAATAAAAGAAGAAAATATTCTGCAAGCCTAACTCTAGTTCTGTAGCTAAAGGAAACTTTCTTTCACCCAGAACCAGCTTTGTTTTGATAAAGGCCATTTAATGTATGTAGGCAAAAGTATGTGGATACCTGGTCATCACACCCATATTTGGCTCTTAATCAAACTGTTGTCACAAAGATAAAGCACACAATTGTCTTCAATGTCTTTGTATGCTGCACCCTTAAGATTTCTCTTCACTGAAAATTAAGTGGCCCAAACCTGCTACAGCATAACAATGCCCCTGTACATAAAGAAAGGTCTATGAAGAGATGGCTTGCCAAGGTTCTGTACAGAGGCCTGACCTCAGTCCCAGAGAACACCCTTGGGTTGAAATGGAGCACCAACTGCACCCAGGTAAGCATGCAGGCATGAGACAATCAGGTGTCCACATGCTTCATATAGTGTATGTTTGTCAACAGCAAGTAGAGGACATTACACTAAACTGGGGAAATCCAACAATAGCAGCAAAAAAGAATAGTAAAATTTCTTATATATTTCTGCGTAACAATCTTCTAAATTGTAGCATATTTTCAATTCCCTATTACTGTATGGTCAACAAGTACTGCCTGGTTTTTCAGGTCTTTAAATCCAAACTTTGCATCAAAGAGTAATAATGCATGACATTCTTACAGTACATGTTGAAATCCTTCAAACAGCTTCTTACTCTCTGGGTTTCTAACACCTCACTGTTTTTTCCATGTCACTCAACCACGGGCATTTCTTTGACAGTGTATACTGCCAGTTGCCATGGTTTCACAGCTAGACCTTAGCTGGTGCTATATGATAGCACAAACTGTAATCATGTGTAAAAGTTAGAGCCTCTATTTTTTTATTCTACATTGTTGTTTTTTTGTGTAAAAACATAGCTTTTGGTATTGGTTATCATCATAGGTATTGATTTGTAATAATTGCAGAGGTTGTCTGTGATCTTAATCCCATGCAGACTGGCCATGTCTGTAACTTGTAAAGGAAAGATCCCCCCCCCCCGCAAATGATCTACCATAATTTGCGAAAACAGAGGACCTGTGATAATATTAGTCCTGTGCAAATCAACATGTCTGTGATTTGGCCAGTATTTGGAGGGGCCGTATACCATTTTTTCAAAGTTTTTGTTTACTGTGCGCTTTTTTTATTCATCTTCGTTTGAAAAGTATTTTGGATGCAAGTGATATCACTATACACAATATAACAATGCAATGCATTACTTAAGTAACAAAAAAGTCAAAAACTCCCAAAAAAAAAAAAAAAAAAAAAAAAAGCAGGCAATACTAACACTAGTACCCCATTATTGCTTCCACAGGATTTAAGAGGGAAAATTGCAGCCAGGTGCTGCTAATCATCAGTCCTTGATTAATTGATCATTAGAAGGTGTGCAGACCTCTGTAAAAGCAGATGCTTCGGCAGTGTACTGGTCTGAAGCATTCAGGTTATTATTTTTGTCACAAAGCTATGAGGGAAAGAGAGAAGCAATTGTTGCTGTACATCATTTTGTAAACCATTTCCAAACTTCAGTGAGAAAGATTATTGACAAGTGAAAAGCATTCATCTATCAAGGTCAGACCATGCAGTGCTCAGAGGAACCCCAAAAAAACCCAAAAGCAACAGCTCAGACGCTACAGGTCTCATTGAGCACAATTAGAAGAAGACTGAACAAGTATAGATTGCTTGAAAGGCTTGCCAGGCGAAATCTCTTGGAAGGTTTGACTGCATCTGAACAAACCACAAGGTTTCTGGATCAGTGTGCTTTGGACAGAAGAGACCAAAGTCGAGTTATTTGGCCTCAATCCCCAGTGCCATTGTTTGAGGAAAACCAAGCAGTATTTTAGCAGAAACGCGTCATATCCACTGTCAAGCATGACGGTGAAGGGGTGATGATTTTGGCTTGGTTTTTTCTAGCCACAAGACCTGGGCACCTTGTATTCATCGAGTTGAAAATGATATCCTCTGTACCAGAGAATTCTATAGGCAAATGTAAGGCCATCTATCCTTTAGCTAAAACTTTGTTCGAAATTGGGTCATGCAACAGGACAAAGACCTGAAACACACACAGTAAATCTACATCATAATGGCTGAAAAATAAAAGAATCAAGGTTTTAGAATGGCCAAGTCCAGATCTCAACCCTACGGAAATGCTGGGGCAGGAGCTTAACAAAGCTATGGATAAGTGAATACCCAAAAACCTCAATGAACTAATGCAATGTTGTAAGGACAAATAGGCCAAAATGCTGTAAGACACTGATAAAGTAATACAATTAATGATTACTTCAAGTTATTGCTTCTGAAAGTGGATCTATAATCTATTGAATCAGGGGTACTTAGTCGTCTACATGTTTTTTTTTTTTCTTCTTTTTTTGGCTTCAGTTTGGTTAAAGAAATACTGGCACGGTAAAAAGGTGATGAGTTTTTTGTGATGAGATTGATATTGGCTGAAACTAAGACCCGGATGATTTTGATTGTGTTTTTACACAAAAACACACCGAATTAAAAGAGGGGTACCAACTATTGAACATGGCTGTACACAGCTACGACATATGGAAACCACCCATTTTGACCACAAATAAGATGTCTTCTTGCTTACAAAAGAATCAGCTTTAATAGCATGTGTATAAATTGTATTAGATTATAGGACCAATATAGTGACAGAATGAATTGTTGTCTTGTAGGAACATCTAGCAATTCAGGCCCATAACTGGGCTATTATTTTGCCTTTTTAACACTGTATTACGCATTAATTTGATAGAAGCATGAATTATTTCTTTCTTTTTTTCTACTTGCTCAAATAGCTATTGAAATCAATCATAACACCATTAATTTTAAAAATTAGGACAGAGTTACTGTTTGCTATCTCCCTTTTACAAGGACAAGACAGAAACAAGAAGAACAAAGAAAAAAGATTGTGAAACAGATGACAATGCTGGTTGACAGCATATAAAAGAGGAAAAAGGTGAATAATAGACCATTCACAGAAAGAGAAATACTTTAAAGTAGTCAAAATGAAGGATGAGATTTTGGTACATAAAAAAAAATCTAAAAACCCAACTGTCAGAGCTTGGCTGTTATACATAATTAATTAACACCTTCTGATCAATCAGTTTTGAGAATCCAAAGCACTGTGATACTTGATATACTGTATCTATCTCAGAGCTAAGAGCTTAATTTAATCACTATAGACTTTTTAAAGTTCATTTTGTAATCCAAACTTTATGAATCTTCATATTCTTTTTCTACCAATAATACACCATAAAAAAAACCTCCTCTAAAGTGATGAAGCCAACACATTTCACTTTCATAAGAGTGTCTATAAATGCAGCTTTTAAAAATTGCCTTAAATAAAGTGGAATATTTTGTCGCACCTCTCAAAAAATATGTGGCAGGTGGCTTGGCGACAATAAATTGCCCCAGGTGTGAATGTTTGTGTACATGGTGCCTTTTGATGGACAGGCATTCTCATCCAGGATGTATTCTCACCTCATGCATAGTGTTCTGGGATAGGCTCCAGATCCACTACATCCTGGACCAGGATAAAGCAGTTACGGAAAATGAATGAATGTTTATATGTTTATATTAGTGATTAGAGCTTAGCTATGCTTGCAGTTCACATAGAGCAATGTGAGGTGAGCTTCAGTATCTCCGTTTTTACCCAGGTGTAAGGGTGCTTTAGTCTGATTATGCTTTCTCTCTTGTGTGGTTTGTTTCATCTGGTACAAACACACTGATCTCACTCGGTTAGGACCGAGACCCCATAAACAGATGGTCTCAATCCAAATCATCTGGTAAATTCTGGTGGTGAGAATTCTCATGGTGAGAAAGCACATCAAACCAAAACAGTACGTGTGTGCATAGCCGACGGATCTTTGAAAATATATTAAGCTGATGAGCATGTCACAGTTCAATAGGATTAATGCATGCTGCCTGCTGTATTGTCTTCACATGTGCCTTTAGAGCCAACATTATGTTGTCCAGCTGTAGTCATGATTCATGTGGAAAATGCAAGCAATGTGATGAACAATCACCAGGGCGACGGCCGCCAGCAAAGGTAATAACCTATAACCTATATAATTACCTATATAGGTACAGTAATAGCATAGATTCCATTGTGAAAATGTCTCTTCCATGTCACAGAAACCCGCGGTAGTCTATGGACACAGGATCTTCCTTTTTTTTTGTTCTTGTGGCATACATCTGTCCAATATGCAGAAAAGACATTCTTGCATGGTCTGAAATTATGCGTTTTAGTACGTTTGGATTTTTCTTTGTGACAAAAAAAACAAAAAAAAACGAACCAAGTGGAAAACGCTACAATCTCTTCATTTAGATGCTCTGGTCTCTGATTTAGACCAGAGCAAATGAACTAAGATGGTGAAAGTCTTACCTGTGGTCCGACGTGGTGATTTATTCATTATGACAGGTTCCAAATCACACACAAATGATTTTAGTAAAATAGTTTAGTCTTTTTCAGTATGTTAAAATTCTAGTAACCCCAGCAGCCAGTCTGTCACACCTAAAATTTGTTTATTGCAATATAAATCACTCATGTCACAGTTGATGCATTATTAGGAACCTTGGATTCGGTACATACTGTACGGTATGTACCCCCAGGGAACGGGATTAGAGTTCTTAAATCCAGATTTCCTCTGACTGCTGCTCTAATACAAGATGTCTTTAGTCCAGTTCAATGTTTTGAGTTGATTCAACATTTGAAATTCATATTATTTCGTGCTGACAGAGTGATAAAACTAATACAGGTAATAACAAATGACATAAAGGAGACAGAAAATAATCACTAGATGTATAAATGCTTTGCATTAACTGCATTGCAGAGAAGAAGAATGACCTTATGTAAGTCTGAGACTCATGTCACATCTCCCTACATGTTCATTCCCAGCGTGTGTCTTCCATTCTTACACTAGTCTTTACATACAATAGAAGGCTAAAACACAAAGGAACTGTAAAATGCTGTGTGTGCAAATCAATCTTTATTTGTTTTATGTGATCATTGATTGCACCGATTCCCCTGACATTTGTGATTATGAGATGATAGTCCTCTGTTTAGTCATCTGGTGTGTACACATTTAAGAGAAAATGAAATTTTCCGTCATTTCACTTAAAGTCCTTGATGACTCGAAAGAGTAGAAGATAGCATGCAGGAAAAAAAAAAAAAAACAGATCTCTCACATTATATTAGGTTCCCAACTGCAGCACAGCAGGAAACATCTGGCCAACCACCAAAGCAAAAATTCAACTCGTGTTCAGGTTCATTTTAAACGATTTAAAGTGGACAATACAGTATGTATTTCAAGTTTCTTTTAAAATGCTCTGAAACTTGTTTCTTTTTTCCAGACTGTGCTAGGTTCAGTCCATGTCCTCTGCCTAACCCCACAGAAGTGTATATACACACAGGTCACCAAATTTGATATGAGGAGCAATGATTAAAAAAAGAAATCAAATCATGAGGCAGCAGAAAGGTCACAGACATAAAAACCTGCTCCCTTCAGATGAATGACAGGCCTCCAGTTTTGACATTAGAGAAAAATGAGACAGAGTGGGTGAAACAGTGTGTGTAATTTAAACCTAATTGAATACGGTGCTGCCTATAACAACTTCAGTGCACACCATCTACTTTGTCTTTTTGTCTCATCCCTTTTCCTATCTCATTTGATTTATGTGAATCTGTAACATGCTACGGGCTCTAGAATTAGTTTGTGTCCAAATGATTACAGATTAATATGGACATAATTTTGTTAGTGAACAAACATTTACTGTACTTGTCAGCTCATGTCTATTTTACCAACAAAGGAATGAATGAATGAATTATGTGACTATTCAAAGAGATCCGTTACCTACACTGTTTACACATACGCATTTTCTACATCTTTGTACATCCAGATAATATGCTGTTCAACATGCATTTGAATGCGTAGCAATCTCGGCTGCTCAGACAACAACACAGACCTTAAGGGTAAGAGAATGTGAGCTTTTTATTTGGGTTCATGACCTTAGCCTGGTAATCAGCATCATACGGTTATACTTTTCTCAAAACACATTATGTTGCAGATATAAAGCTTGCTAACTGCTTTTTGCTTGACCTTAGCTTCGCTCTGCTTATATTTACACACATACAGTTCACCTCTCAGTCAAAGTGACATAGTGAAGATATGTACTGTAGGACAAATGGGCTTAGGTGTGCCATGTTAGTAATAACTTGCAAGTTTGTCCTTAAAAACCTTTCCTCCAGTGCAGAGCCATGCTAAATCCTACCCCACCTACTACATAGAGATGTGTTTCATGCAGATGCGTGCTGCAGGTTTTGAAGTCTACTTTGTAGAAAGAATAGATACTTATCTATTTTCTTATCTACTACACAAACAACCACTGTATCACCCATTGAAGGGTTTTAAAGTTCGCTAAATGACCTTTTTTCATTGGGCTCAGTCTGTGCTCTAATTATAAAATATTTCCCTGCCAGATTTTCGCTTGCTTTTTCTTATATAGTTAGATAAAATGGCTTCAAGTGTGAATCATTATGATCCAGTTTTAAAGATCAAATAAGTGAAGTTATTATAAGCTAAAATTTCATTTCTTTTTTGTTATTAGAACAGCATGTAACACATCTTCTGCCAACAGTTTCTCAAAATAGTTGCTTTTGTTAACCCCACATGCACTACAGTATCAAAGTAAAAAAAGAAAAAAATCCAGATATCACAGCAAATATCATGATAGCTGGAACGGTTGATGCTAACCTTTGCCATTGTGTGAACTGTACAGCCTTTAAGCTATAATTAAAAGTTAGCACTGTGCATTTTCAAACTAGAAGAAAATTGAGGGGAATGTTAAGTGCTCGACTGTGGCACACATACCGTACATGCAGACGATGGAGCAACACAATATACTGGTGGAGAAATTTGCCTTAAAAATAAAGCAAGGAGGATGGATTGAGCTAAAGAATTGAAATATAAATTGAAGCATCGCAGTGAAAACAAACTATTCACTTCCATAGTTGTTCAAATCCCATGAAAGGAGTGTTTCCTTGTCACCGCCCTTGACTTGCTCATCAGGGACACTCTGAGCATTATGACTTATACACATTTTCTCACATTTCATACACATTTCCATAATCTTCTTTATATTTTGTGAAGCTGCTTTGAGACAATGACCATCGGTAAAAGCGCTATATAAATAAAATTTAATTGAATTGAACTGCAAGTAGGATTAAAGGCATGTATAGTGATGTATTTATTCACTACTAAAATAAATTCCTAACATACAGTACCCATGAAATTTGCTTCTACACTGCACCTTCTGGATATAGATTTCCAAATGTAGAAAAATGTACACCTTTCTGAAAATCAGAATCGCTGACTGTTATTTATGAACTGTCTTTACTGCTATGCTATTCCCGTTAACCTTCAAATGTATAGATGAGGCTCTAAATCAGGTTCAAGACCGCTTCCCACGTGCTGTTGAGAAAATGGTATCCATATCCTTGCCTCCTTTGTTCATCTATCTCTGCTGACCTCTTGGTCAGCAGGATCATCACTCTATGTCATGGTGACTAATGAACATTGATAGCCTTCCAGGAGGACACTGGGTAATCCCTGGAGCATGCTGAGAAGACAGCAATCAATACACACTGCTTAATAACTGTCCCACTCTTTAACTACACAACCTGATGACTGTTTGGACAATCTAGCAGTCCTACACAGTTTCTTTTTCCCTTTCCCCTTTCACTGCAACCAGACTGATGGTTGCAACAAAGTTGAATGATTTATGAATTGCACACTAGTAAATAAAATAGTGTGTACATTAGTGTGTGACATGCTGACTATATTTATTTAAAGCACAGTATGCTCTCCACTAAAGCTAAAACTTTTATAAAATATAGTTTCTGTCCCTCAAAAATGTGACACATTATTACTTCTCTGAATGCAGGTGATTGTTTCTGTGCACACTGGCTGGTGTCCTATCAGTGATGTATACCTGGCTTATTTCCTTCGTGAATTTACCATGACCTAGACCAGGAAATTGCATTTAAAAAAAAAAAAGATGAATGATTAAATGTTTACAGTTTGGACTTTGCAATACAGAATCCATTCATTCCAGTACAGTTTATGCACAGACTGAAACTTACCTCTTCTCAGTTATAAAGCTGAATATCACAGCTTTACAACTTGTAAATTGTATATTGTGAATTTTGTGCAATTCCAAGCCTGGACATACTAATCTTTTGTTTTCATCCAAATGTATAATTTACTGTAGGACTGCTGTACTAACATGTTATTCTGTTATACACCATATATTCGTATAACTTAAATGACTAAAAACCAAAAGACATATTCTGTTGTTATAGAAAAAGAATCAACACTGGGACTGATGTGAAGCAGAGGAGCCTGGAAAAAACTTGCGCACAGAATGTGTACAGGTATGTAGAAGTTATTAATGCCATGATATATTTTATAATGCCAATAATAACTTAAAAGTTCCTACACGATTGCAGCATTTCAGGACTATGCCTTATTTAAATTGTGAAATTATATTTATTCGATTATAAATTTCTTAAGGTGTTCATTTATAATAATTAACTTGTTGATTTTATAATAAAAATTAAGTACTATTAGTAATTAAAATTTAAATGTCTATATATTATCAAACAAATATGTCTAATATTTTCAGTAGTACTTTGTAAAATTTGCTGAATTTTGCAACAGTCCTTTTTGTAAAGTAAGTGACCTTATTTGGGGTAATGGCCACTAGTTTTGCAACGTCTGATCTATACATAATGTTTAAAAAACATAAAAATTTCCCTTTTAGAGAAGTAAGTAAACATTTGCACTAGTGGCCCTAACTGCACTGACTGGACATTTAAATTTCTTATAAAAGGAACATCTTCGAAATACAATGATACTAGATTTTATAGGAATTGTTTAACCCAAAAAATACTATAATTAATAATAATTATCATCTGCGGTATTAAGGACTGCTTAACCATGATAACTTTCACTTAAGCAATATCACACTCGTCAAGGTCGTGCTGATGTTCAGCACAACAACAAGACCCTGAGTGTGATGACAACAGTCCCACAAAAGCTATTTATTATCAACAGATTATGATGTTTATTTAGCCAGTTACTTTGCTCTACCAACACATATCCGACTGGTGGAAAAAACTAACCATGACTGGCGGAGCTGGCAAGAGACAGTTAGTGGCCAACAGTTGGTGTAATTAACAGGCGTTTAAATTCCTACTGCTACTATGTAGCCAAAAGGTGAGGAAACTTCTCGGTTCTGGGGTTGAATCCCAAAACAGCGTATAATGGAAAGCTATTGTGCTACTGTATATATGGTGTACAGTCCATTTTTCACGGACGAAGTAATGTCCTTGTGCTTCTGTGTCTGGTTCTGAATGTGGGTTTTGGTAGGCAGCTGCTCTCCCCTCTTTCTAGTACTGCAGACCGTACCAAGTCACACGCTGGTGTCCAGCAGTAGGTGTAATTAATGGTTGTTAGACGCAGACGCTCTGTGACGCGGAGTGATAAATATAGTTAAACATCCTCATGCTGGTGGAATGCCTCTTCTCCCATCAGATTACTTCAGTTAGAACTTAGTGTTGCATAATTGATGTTAAGACCCTGAATTGAACTTGTTTTATTTGCCAGGTGCATTTACATGTGCTCGGAATTTGCAGAATTGGTGTAAGATACATGGAGAAAGTATAACAACAAATAATACAATTATTACAAAGATAGCAAATAAATAAATACACAAATAAATAAAAAGGGAAAGTGAAAACATGTATGTGAATGTGTACATGTAAATAAAGTAAATATGGTAACATTAAAATAGGGTAACAGTATTTACAGTGGTGTGCTAATAGCTTTGAAGTTCTTTTTATTAAATTGTATCAAAGACGTAAACCTACTGTATGAAAAATACATCGACAGTCACATTTTTGGAAGAATCTACAGCACCATTGTGTTCATGTCAGCAGTGGTAAGTGTTATTAAAGAGTTTAAAGATATAATGCTACATAATCATTTACATAATACGTCATGCATTTGTCCACTTTTTATCCATTTTTATCCACTGCTGTTTTCATAAAGACCCAGTGGTGTATGATTTCAAATATTGACATTTTCATTTCTTATTCATTGCTATACCTCAGCAGGGCAAACAGGCTGAAGCTGACGGTGTTCCAGAGAAGGGTGACTAACTCACTTAGCTGACAGTCCACTCCTTATCTAAGCAATCTATATAGGTGTTCCATGGCCTCCACAGTAACTGCCAGGAAATGGCCTTTATTGAATAAACAGAGCAAGCCAATGAAATGAAAATTGAAATCTGGTAAATCAATTGTTTTAGTAACTGCAAACTATACAGCAACTCACTACGCCTCTACATGTGTGTGTGTGTGTGTGTGTGCATGGTTTCGCAGTGAGCTGTAACAGCCGAACACATGCTTACTGTGTTCACAGCAAATACACAGTCTCTATTACCTCAGTTGGCACGCCAGCCCATGTGCACATACAATACAGTATGTCTGTTTATGTGATGGAACTGTTTGATTTGAGCTAATCAGTAAAGGTTTGTAATTATCACAGACTTTGTGTGTTTGTGTGTGAAGTCTTGAGCGAAGCAAAACAGATATTTCTGTAAGACACACCAATTTTCTCGCACTAAGCGTTTCCTCTATCCCTTGTGACAGTGAATTTTTAGCATGCATTTTGTTGACTATCCGAAGCCTTCCAGCATTTGAGGATGCTCTCACAGAAACTGTGTGAAGTCTCTATGCATTTTCATAAGCTTTCTAATTACCATACAATACTTAAAAGAAAATTGGTAATCCAAACAGGATTAAATTAAATGTTAGTTAAATTTCTTGTCATGCAACATCATGAGTGTTACTTTTTTCCTTGAGCAATTTATCTGCTAAAAAATTAATTCAATTATGCAAGTTTGTAGCATGTCAAGTCTGAAATAAAGAGAAGAGGGAGTTCTTGAAACATTGTAAAGCCATTTATTACTAAGTGCTTTGAAAATTGAAAGACTGTGTGAGCAACATTCAAATAACATACTCATATAAACCATTATTACAGTAGACATTTTTAGAACAAAGCATGAATATTATTTCTTCAATTTTGCCGGCTAACATTGTCGACCTTGTTGAATACCAATTGATGACCTAAGAACATTCTGTCTTAGCTAGTGGATGTTAAGCAGAATATATTTCAATCTTTTAATTTTATGTTTTTTTTCCATGTTACACCATAGTGATTTGCCATCAATTTAAATTAAATGTACTGTAAGTTAGATTTAATGTTATGCATGTGTCACGAGCAACCGAGGGATGAACAGAAAAGCCTTAGCAGTTAGCCCGTGTAGCGTGGAGGGTAAACCCAAACGCGGAAGCAGCACGAGTAGGCAGGATAACCACGTGATTAGTTTAAGAACTCTCTTACACGAAGAGCAAGGATCTACACAAATAAACCCGCGTTCTGGCAACACACACTCAATCAACGAAGCAACCCGAATTGGTGAGTACTCACAGAATAGTTGGCGTAGCGTCAGCAAAGGCATGGGCGAACTCAATGACTGAGCAATGTGAAGAGACATCTTGTTTCCTTTTATGCTTCCTGAAACCATTGGTGAAGTGATGAAGGGTTTGAGCTGGGAGGTGTGGAATACCGGATGGATCCGGAGCGCCGCAGGCAGCTGGAGCCGGTAGGTGACAGGATTGATACGGAGGGTGATGCGGTATGGACCAATGAACCTGGGTGATAGCTTCTTGGATTCTGTATGGAGGTGCAGGTTTCTCGTAGACAGCCATACTTTGTCACCTACATTGTACAACCGTCCCGGAGGGTGTCGACGGCGATGTTGCGTGGTGTAGCGGTGGTTGGCACGGTGAATGGCAGTGTTGGCTTGACTCCATAGCCATCGACACCTTCGGACCAACTGTTGGCCCGACGGTACATCGACCTCCGGTTCTTGGTGTTCAAACATCGGAGGTTGGAAACCGTGGCATATCTCAAATGGGCTTAGGTTGGTGGCAGAGGAGACGTGGAGATTATGTGAAAGTTCTGCCCAAATGAGATAGCGGGCCCAGGAGCGCTGACGATCGGCGACGAAGCACCTCAGGTAGCGCTCCAGTTGTTGGTTGGTCCGTTCCGTCTGACCATTAGTTTGAGGATGGTATCCAGATGACAAACTGCAGGTGGAATTGATCAGACGGCAGATGGCCTTCCAGAACCGTGCCGTGAACTGAGGCCCCCTGTCCGAGACGATGTCCTTGGGGAACCCATGCAGACGGACTACGTGTTCTAAAATCAGCTCGGCTGTCCTTTTAGCTGACGGGAGTCCGGGGAGGGCCACCAGATGCACAGTTTTGGAGAACCGATCTACGATGGTCAGAATGGTGTTTTTTCCCTCGGCAACCGGCAGGCCCGTGATGAAGTCGAGGGCAATGTGCGTCCAGGGCCGACGGGGGACGGGGAGTGGTTGGAGCTCCCCGGCTGTTGGTTGGTTGGTGTTCTTCGCCCTGGCGCACACTGGGCACGCCTGGAACTCTTTGATGTCCTTTGTCATTGTGGGTCAGCAAAAGGCGCGCTGTATGAATGTTTGGGTGCGCCCCACGCCCGGGTGGCCGGAGAACGGAGTGGAGTGGCCCCATTGGAGGACCTCGCTTCTTAGGGCGTGGGGGACGTAGAGTCGTCCAGGTGGCACACCTGCCGGTTCGGTCTCCGTGGCCTGTGCCTGGCGGACTCTCGTCTCCAAATCCCAACAGAGTGGTGCGATGATTTTGGATGGTGGGAGAACAGGCGCAGGGTCCGCCCGGGGGGGGCGTCTTCCTCATGTTGTCGGGAGAGGGCATCGGCCTTGGTGTTCTTCGACCCCGGACGGTAAGACAGATGGAAATTATACTGTTCAAAGAACAGTGCCCACCGCGCCGGTCTTGGATTAAGCTGTTTCAAACTCCGGATAGTGATTAGATTTTGGTCATCGGTCCAGACGATGAACGGCTCTCCGGCGCCCTGGAGCCAGTGTCGCCATTCCTCCAAAGCCCACTTTATGGCCAGCAGCTCGCGGTCCCCTATTCCGTATCGCTGCTGAGTGGGATCAAATTTTTTGGAGAAGAAGCTACAAGGGTGTAGCTTCTGATCTGGACCTCGCTGGGAGAGAACCGCCCCACCCCAGCTCCCACGTCCAAAGCGTCCACCTCCACAACGAATGGTTTGGTGGCGTCGGGGTGAAGGAGAATCAGAGCAGTGGTGAATCGGTGGCAGAGTTCATGAAATGCAGAGATGGCAGCAGAGTTAAGGTGAAAGTGATGAGAAGATGGTCGGGTCAGGGCGGTTAAGGGAGCTGCAACTGTACTGTAGTCCCGGATAAAGCGACGATAGAAATTCGCAAACCCGAGAAACCTTTGAAGTTGCTTAAGTGTCTTAGGTAGGGGCCAATGACGCACAACTTCTAGCTTCTGCGGGTCCATGGCCACACCCTGGGGCGAGATGACAAAACCCAGG
Source organism: Clarias fuscus (assembly GCA_030347435.1). Classification (NCBI taxonomy): domain Eukaryota; kingdom Metazoa; phylum Chordata; class Actinopteri; order Siluriformes; family Clariidae; genus Clarias; species Clarias fuscus. Next base: position 23,829,290 of record CM059211.1, on the reverse strand, counting down.
AACGTGGTGGAGCGCTTGTGAAAAGTGCACTTCTCAGTTACAGGTACAATTGATGGGTGAGCAATCTCTTAAGTACTGCTCTGACATGCTGGATGTGTTCGTTGACGGAGCGGGAGTAGATGAGAATATCATCCAGGTGACGAAGACCCATCTACCTAGCATGTCTCTCAGGACGTCGTTAATGAACTGTTGAAAAACTGCAGGTGCATTGCAAAGTCCAAATGGAATGACCAGGCTCTCATAATGTCCAGTAAGTGTGATGAAGGCCGTCTTCCACTCATCACCCTCTCTGATGCGCACCAAGTTGTAGGCGCTCCGGAGGTCCAACTTTGTGAAAATAGTGGCACCAGAGAGTGCGTCCAGGGCAGAGTTGGTAAGAGGAAGTGGGTGACGATTCTTGACTGTGATGTTGTTAAGCCCCCGATAGTCGACACGGGCGTAAATCACCATCCCCCTTCTTCACAAAGAAGAACCCTGCGGCGGCAGGCGAAGAGGAGGGCCGGATGGTACCTTGGCGGAGGGCGTTGGAAACATATTTCTCCATCCCCTGCATCTCGGTGGTGGAGAGTGAGTAGAGATAGTTACGAGGAGGGATGGAACCAGGCTGCAGATCGATCGCCAGGTCATAAGGGCGATGAGGAGGCAGGTGGGTGGCGCGTCGCTTACAGAATACTTCAGCCAGGTCCTGATAGGTGGCCGGGATAGCGTTGGTGTCGACATCGGGGGCCTTGGACTCCCTAGAACACGTCCCAGCCGGACCCCGTAGGCAAAGCTCGGTACAAACCGGCCCCCATTGAAGGATCCGATTCTGTGTCCAGGAGATGAGCGGGTCGTGCTGAAGGAGCCAAGGATGTCCGAGGATGATGGGAGGGGAGGAAATGGAGGTGAGGTAGAATCGGATCCGCTCCTGATGTTTGTTGATTGTGACGGTGATCGGTTGGGGCTGGTTGGTGATGGGACTGGAGGAGAGGGGCCGACCATCTACAGAGGTGATCCGAACCGGCTAGGATAACGCCTCCACTTCCACCCCCAGTTCCTTGGCGTAAGAAGAGTCAATGAAGTTACCTGCAGCACCAGAATCGATGAACGCGGTACTTCTGACCCGTGTGTGACCAAACTGGAGGTGTACCTGAACCATGAGGCGAGAGACGCGTAGCATCAGCAAAGGCATGGGCGAACTCAATGACTCAGCAATGTGAAGCGCCATCTTATTTCCTTTTATGCTTCCTGAAACCCGACCGTATTACTTCCGGGTCCTAGTGCGGGTCGTGTTATGAGTGTGCATGACAGCATGTAGTTCTTATTTTCACATTCAAATATATACACACGTGGACAAAAGTGTTGGTACCCTTTGGTCAATGAAAGAAAAACTCACAATGGTCACATAAATAACTTTAATCTGACAAAAGTAATAATTAAAAAAAAATCTATGAATGTTAACCAATGAAAGTCAGACATTGCTTTTCAACCATGCTTCAACAGAATTATTTTAAAAAATAAACTCAACAGGCCAACACGCCAACAGGCCTGGACAAAAATGATGGTACCCCTAGAAAATACTGAAAATAATGTGACCAAAGGGACAAGGTGTGTCCACTAATTAGTATCACAGGTGTCTACAATCTATAATCAGTCAGTGGGCATATATATAGGGCTCCAGGTAGTCACTGTGTTGTTTGGTGACATGGTACTGTATGTACCACACTCAACATGGGCCAGAGGAAGCGAAGGAAAGAGTTGTCTCAGGAGATTCAAAAGAAAATTATGGACAAGCATGTTAAAGGTAAAGGCTATAAGACCATTTCCAAGCAGCTAGATGTTCCTGTGACTACAGTTGCACATATTATTCAGAAATTTAAGATCCATGGGACTGTAGCCAATCTCCCTGGACGTGGCCGCAGGAGGAAAAGAGACGGATAATCCGAATGGTAACAAAAGAGCCCAGAAAGACTTCTAAAGAGATCCAAGCTGAACTTCATGCTCAAGGAACATCAGTGTCAGATCGCACCATCCGTCGTTGTTTGAGCCAAAGTGGACTACATGGGAGATGACCAAGGAGGACACCATTGTTGAAAACAAATCATAAAAAAGCCTGACTGGAATATGCCAAACTACATGTTGACAAGCCACAAAGCTTCTGGGAGAATGTCCTATGGACAGATGAGACAAAAATGGAACTTTTTGCCAAGGCACATCAGCTCTATGTTCACAGACGGAAAAATGAAGCATATCAAGAAAAAAACACTGTCCCTACTGTGAAACATGGAGGAGGCTCTGTTATGTTCTGGGGCTGCTTTGCTGCATCTGGCACAGGGTGTCTTGAATCTGTGCAGGGTACAATGAAATCTCAAGACTATCAAGGGATTCTAGAGAGAAATGTGATGGCCAGTGTCAGAAAGCTGGGTCTCAGTCGCAGGTCATGGGTCTTGCAACAGGACAATGACCCAAAACACACAGCTAAAAACACACAAGAATGGCTAAGAGGAAAACATTGGACTATTTTAAAGTGGCCTTCTATGAGCCCTGACCTCAGTCCTATTGAGCATCTTTGGAAGGAGCTGAAACATGCTGTCTGGAAAAGGCACCCTTCAAACCTGAAACAACTGGAGCAGCTTGCTCATGAGGAGTGGGCCAAAATACCTGAAGAGAGGTGCAGAAATCTCATTGACAGTTAAAGGAATCGTTTGATTGCAGTGATTGCCTCAAAAGGTTGTGCAACAAACTATTAAGTTACCATCTGTCACGCTCTCTGCACCCTCGTGCATTTCATTGACATTTCCGTTCCCACGCTGTCAAGCTCCTCATCACGCTGGTTTGTTTTCCCACGCTGTCATGACATTTCCCACACCCCCGGACCGCCCCACCTGCACACCGGTTTCTCATCCGACGCTGATTTCCTTGGGTTCATAGGGAAGCGCAGCACACCAGTTCTTCGCCAGATTATTGAATGCTCTAGCCGATTCTCTCGCATTTATTTTTTGATTGTGATCACGTTACCAAAGTCTTGTTTCGTTTCTCGTTTTTCCCCGTTGTCTTACGATTTGGATTTGTTTGCCACATTGACGGATTTCCCGGTTTTCGACTCAACGCGCTCTTTCTCGACCACGGCTTATCTTCACGTCCTGGCACGGACACCACGCTCACAGATTTAACGGCTTTCGACCCAACGCGCTCTTTCTCGACCACGGCTTATCTTCACGTCTCGGCACGGATGCCACGCTGACGGATTTAACGGCACTCGACCCAACGCGCACGTTTTCTCGATCACGGCTGATCTTCACGTCTCGGCACGAACCCCACGCTCACAGATTCAACTGCGCTCGACCCAACGCGCACGCCCCTCCTCTTCGGCAGCGGATCGACACGACGCTCCTCCTGCGGACCTGCGCGCACACACTTGTTTACAACCTGAGCACAGCACCTGCTCAGCTGCCGCACCTGAACCTGGATCCACCTCAGCAGCTAACGAAAGCCACGCTCACTGACATCATAATTTTTGTCCAGGCCTGTTCCATGAACTTCAATGAGTTAATTTTTTTTTTATAATTCCGTTGAAGCATGGTTGAAAAGCAATGTCTGACTTTCATTGATTAACATTCATAGAATTCTTATTTATTATTACTTTTGTCAGATTAAAGTTATTTCTGTGACCATTGTGAGTTTTTCTTTCATTGACCGAAGGGTACCAACAATTTTGTCCACGTGTGTGTATATATGTGTATATATATATATATATATATATATATATATATGTATATATTGTATTATAATAACTGTAAACAGTTCTCACACTAGCCTTTGGTCCTTGAAAACTATCCTGTAGTCTTACAACTAAGACTGCTTCTATAAATGCTAAATGAACTTCTCCTCACAGAAAACGTATTCATATGAATAAATATTTTATATCACATCTTTTGAATCCAGTTATTATCAATCTTTGATTATGTTGAGCATCTGAAATACAAGCCTCTGTGAATGAGCTGTTTCTATAGAAACAATAATACGAGAGGTGTTCAAGTCAAACCGGGACCAGTGCGTAAATTTCTTTTGAATGAAAAACGAAAACTTTCTACCTTGATGGTATCCAAGCGCTAGTGAAATGCTAGGATACGTACATTAGTGCAGCAGGGGATTATATAGAGAAATAAAGGTATTTTTTTACTCTCAATCAAAAATCAAATGCACAATCAAATGTCCCGGTTTAATTTGAACACGGCACATACACTACTGTATATTTGAACCATCAACATGATATAAACTTGTGATTTGTATTACAGTAGTAGAACATCACTCAACACCTTCTGACCAATTGAGATTTGGGAAATCAGCACCATAGTATCAAAACATGCAGACAAACGAGAGAGCAAAAACTCTTGAGAACAAATGACATTCAGAAACCATTTTATTAATCAAAAACATGTGCGTACATTTGTTTGTCCTATTCACAAACCATTTGTTTTGTTGTAGTGATTTGATCTCATTTCTTACCCTATATTTATAGTAGTTACTGGTAATGATATGAAATTTGTGAGAGGGTTGTACTGTACAACAGCTAGGATGAGCAATAACAATAATACTCGTGTATTTCCATATACTGAATATGAAAAGACCTCACCACATCAACAAAACAAATTGATGTCTTCATCATAGCCTTATTTTAGACCAGACATAAACTGTGCATAAGTTTAACTGAAGTTTAGATGAAGTGCAGAAACACCTTTCATAGTCCGATGAGCAGAAATGCAAATAAGGCCTGTCACATTGTACTCTCCTTAGCTTCTTACAACAGTAGCAGAATTTATTTTGTTTTCGTGCAAAGATATTCAGAAAAATCATCAAGCAGGAGTACCAAAAAAAAAAAATCATTAAAATCCTACTCAACATTTTTGCTTGTGGAAAGGTGGTACAGGTTTCAGTGGTAGATGCTTTACGGACAAAACTATTGCATTAATGCCACACAGTTGATATTTAACAAGCTGATTCTGTTTCTCGGTGTGCTCTTTGAATGCTGTTTATTTCTGCTTATTACCGCTTTGTATGCTGCTCGTGCACTGGCAGTTCTTTATGTGCCCACTGAGAGTGGACATTTATGCCATATTGTCATAGAGGAAACGTCGAATAACAATAGATAGCGCATTGAATGTCTCTTGCTGACAACATTAGGGCCAACTAGCAGTATTATGTTGTGTGTAATAATAACAGTTTACATGCTCATGACTAGGTCACCCACCCTTCCATTTCCAGCAGTCGTTAGGAACCAATCAGCTCAGGGAGTTTTATCTGAGCTGCTCATTAAGAGCCAATCAGTCAAGTGTGTTTAGTCGTGCAGCCCACATACTGTGATGAATGTTTAGTCTGATTAGTCATTGCTGCATCACCCTCCACTCTTTTAAAAAGTAAGTAAGAGAACAACGTGGTCTCACCGACTTATTAACAAGAGCAAGCACATATATTTCTCCCAGCGATACTAGTCATTAAATACATGTCGGAGATGCAAATGAATACAAATGATTGGCAGTAGTGATAGTAGCAAATGGTTACAATGTGACTGTGAATAGGTTTTCAGTTTAAGCTATAATTAATGGATGGTGCAGTCTTTCTATTAATGCAAATTCATTTGAGAAAATTAGTACACACACATAAAATGCACACATGGTAAATAATATCATTGAGTGACCAGAAGTATTTGGATAGATTTTTTTCCATAAATGGTTTAGAAATAAATGAATCAAGATGTAATTAAAGTTAAAGAGGTTTACCAAAATACTGAACAAACCATTTAGGAATTCTACACATTTATTTACACAGTCTCTCCATTTTTAAAAGCTTAAATGTACCTAATTGGACAATTTACTGTAACTTATAAACTAACATACAGTACAAGTCAAAAGTTTGGAAACAAGTTTGGATTTATTTTCTACATTTTAGAGAAAATACTGGATTTTTTTTCTCTTTCAAATCTTTGAAATAACACACAATTAAGCATCAACAATAACAACAACAACAGTCAGTTATTATTTTAAGACCCAAAGGTCACCAGGTCTGGAACAGTTCTTGCAAGAACAGTATTGTTGAGTGCATTTGCAAAACCTCATCAATCTCAGGGAAAAAAAGACCAAAACCTACCTCTGCTGTAGAGGAGAAGTTCATTTAGAGTTAACATCCTCAAAACTCGCCAATTAACAGCGCCTCAGATCAGAGTCGTTATGAAGGCTTTACAGAGCTTAAGCAGCAGACACATCTCAATATCTACTGTTCAAAGGCGTTTATATAAGAATTAGAAGGTGACTATATATATCACTTAAATATTTAACAACATTCAATTTCTTCACCTTGGGTTGCTTTTGTGATGTATTTTGGGTCATTCTCCAAATGTAGCGTGAAGACTTATACTATCAGTTTTACAGTATTTGAGTGAATCAGAACAGTAGTAGTTTCATACACTTCAGAATCCACCCTTCTACTTCTGTCTTCAGTCACTTAATCAATAAACACCAGTAACCCAGTCATACATGCCCCAGACATAAAACACGGCCTCAACTATGCTTTACAACAATGTGGTACTGTGTGCTTTGGATCATCTTCGGATCCTTTCTTTCTCCATTAATTTCTATGCTACTTGTGCTAGTACAAATGAATTGTGAATGAAAACTGGGAAAGCTTTTTAAAAGGCATTATAGCCTCTTATCTGGCCTTTCTGTTATTGATTGTTAGCAGTGCTTTGTAGCCTCCTGTAAACTCTATGTATTTACATTCAGGAAGGTGTCTCTTGATCGTAGATTTCGACAATAATGATCCCATCACCTCAAAAAGTTATAGATGGAGTCAATGGTTTTTCCTACCTAAAGAAAGGTTAATGGTGTGTGTGAGATCACCACTCCTAAAGTTTCTTACATTGCACTTTTAGGTCTGTTTTATTTATTTTTTTTAGCCTAATAATTGACCCTTTCACTTTCATCAACACCTCTCTGGACTGTATATTGAGAGTTTCCATGAACAAATGCCTTGTGCATATTTAGCACTTGAATGCTTTTAATCTTCATAAGCCGTCAAGTAATACCTACTGGCCATTAAACTACTTATCAGTCAGTTGTCCAATTTTGAGCCTCTAAAAATCCTTACAGGTTACCACAATAATTTTGTTAAGCCTCTTGAATTAAAGATGAAATTCTACATTTCAAGCACATCTTGATTGCTTCATTTTAAGTCCATTGTGGTGGGTTACAGAGGAATAAAATGTCTTACTGCACAGATATTTAGGGGCCCTTCCCACATTCCTGATTTGATCCCAATTTGACATGAAATTGAGACCATAGAAAAATCATTGGGCGATCGGTATGGCATGCTGCGGCCCAGGAGCAACTCCAACCAGACAAGAACATTTTCTCCATGCTGGAAGTTTTGAAATCTAGTCACTTACAAAAAATAAATCACAGCATTACATAAGTTTGATTTGAAAATGATTAGAGTCTAAATATATAACACATTCCTTGTTTAGTGTTGACATGGACAGATTGATTCCTGACAATCTCCCTATGATTTTCTATGTTGTCAAGCACCACTTTGGGATCAAATTCAGAAATGTGGGAAAACTCTTTAATACGTAGTCAATTCATAGGATATTAGAGCATGTGACATCTCAGAGTCAAGTGAACAAGAACTCTTAGGAATTTTAAACTAGGACAGTCCTGCAATGCAATGTATCTCTGTTATTAAATGTATGCACTCTGATTTGTATAACCATAAACGTTTGTGGTATCATGATTAGATGAAAAAAAAATAAAAAAAATTCATCTGTTAGATTTTATGTAAAAGAACAAGTGCATTGCTTTACAAGTGTTTCATGTTTCTTCCTCAGTGATGCCACAATATCCTATGCAAGCAACCGTGTAATCGACAGTATGTTGGGGGCAGATAGGGTATTAGACCCCTGCATTACCGATTTACCTGAGGTATAGATGTAGAAAAAGAAACAAGTGTCAGCTGGGAGTTTTTTGGGGTCAGTTTCGACAGAGAGGATTTTGGACACTGTGACCTGTTCAGGAGGCACACATCTGGGATTATCTTCATGACACACTTCTTTTACTCTGAGCTTATGTGAAGCCGTTTGTCTTTCTGAGTGATTGCAGAGCCAAAGGCAAAATTACTATAGGTATCACTTTATGAATTTTTTTTTATGATTATGTGTTTGCAGGTGGGTTCTGGAGATTATGTTCGTCATCTCTTGTGTCTGTTATAATGTAGTAATCTAACTTTATTTGGGACTCCTTATCAAATGTACCAAACTGTACTTTACCTTGTTGTCAGTGTGGATTTTTATCTCTTTTACAATGTATCTGGTATCTTTATTCCTTTTACCTGAAAAGGTCTTTGTGGTGTATCTATATAGTTTTTAGAGTTAAACCATAAGTGATCCTTAGAAATATATTATTAAGATATAAAGATGCGCCCTGAAAGTACAAAACACGTACACTTGATGTTATCACCACAACAACTAGGAAAGGCACAGTTTTCAGAGGGAAGATGTCATTGTGTCTGACCTATGAGTCTAAATCTGTCTTGCCTTTTAGATTCTAGATGCTTCAGGAGGAAGAGTCCTGCCTTTGTTCATTTTATCAAGTATACTCAACAATGCACCTCGCTTAGGAGATAGAGTTGCTTAGGAGATGTACCACAAAGCATGGAAGTCTTTTCAGCACACACACATACATACACTCCAGCACTGAAAAGCCCCCAAGAAGCTGGGAGACCTTGCATTGTTCATCAGTATTCCTGTGGCTGCTATGCACTCACACACACACACAGAGCCCAGCTGCGGGACCTCACACTGTTCATTTGTATTCTTGTGACTGGTTGAGCTGCGCTCAGCGCGAGACCGCCCCTCCATTCCCTCTGCACCAGCAGCTCACACCTCCCTAACAAGAACACTCACCATATGCAAGGTGGCAGGCCTCTTCTTCCATCCAGTACAGATGAAATCACCCCAGACAATTCGCAGGCCTCTCATTTGCCCTGTCTCTGTGTCAGATATGGACCACAGAGGTAGCAGTTCTTTTTAACGAGTAATTGTTCCGGCAGCATAATTGCGCTTTAACAAAAGACAGCAGAATGACGAGCTGTTACCATAATGAGCGGCTCTGTCGCCTCCTCTGCGATCACTTTCCTCGAACTTGGTCCGCAAGGGTGTGGAGGAGACAAAGTCTTTATTTTTTTCTCACTTAGTGTGAATTTAAAGGCTTCATTTCGACCTGTTTTCTTTATTGGCCTTGCCTAATAAAGGCAAGGGGGGGGGGCAAAATGGCAAACAATAAATTGTACAGTATAATCAACTGTTTTTATTAATTTTTTTATTTTATTATTGTTATTATTATTCGTTTTTCAATTATTAACGGACTAATATTGGTTGAAACATACTGTATCCAGGAGGTAACATCAGCACTGAGCCTCTACGCATTATGTCTAAGGTTGATGACTCTTTTAGAGAGCTTTTTAAACAATCCTTCACACAGAACATTTCAAGCTCTTTTATATTCTTAGTTTTGTTCGTGTGGATGCTCTCTTCAATTCTGACCGCAGCTTTTCAACAGGGGTCAAAATGAGAAACTGGATTAGTCATTGAAAAATACAGATTTTTTTTTTTTTTTTGCCTTCACCCACTTCAACGTCGATTCGGTTGTGTGTTTAAGATTTTATTGAAACATTCATCTGTTACCAACTCATATAACTAGCAGAGGCAAACATGTTACAAGCTAAAATAGTCCTTTAGTATGCCATTAAACTCCCAATAGTCTGCGGACCACTAGTCACAAAACATCTCGAAAGCTGATCCATATTGAACAGTCATTGTGCAATCCTGCTATTCAGGCCATTGATCATCACTATACATTTACATTTAACATCATGAAACAACTAAATCATTAAATTCTGAAACCTGTCTTTGAGTAGTTCTTCACCACCCTTTCTCACCATGTTCCTCACTGTTGAGTCTGAGTCTGTTCACTCATGTACCCAATACCTGCCAAAACTTATTTTTATAACACTTATTGCATTATTACATTAATAATCTGATTAAATACATTTACCTGCCTTTCTGCTCACTGTAACGGATTGCTTAGTGTTTCTTATTCTTTCCTCAGATATAGATTGTTATTGACAGAAGAGAGGATATTAATATAGGTAGAGCAAACTCATAGCAAACTCATAGAACCAGAAACAGGATCGAAACCCACAACAGCAAAACAGGAATAGAAGGCCTGGTGAGCGAAGAGCTGGCAGAAACTTAGACTTGAAGTATACAGTACTTTATACTTTGCCTTAAATACACAGACTGATCAGAGCACAAATGGAGAACAGGTGAGATTATGATACAACAGGAAGAACAACCAATGACAGGTCATGGGGGTAGAAAAGTCCATGAATCTAAACAATAAGCTTAACATGGTGGCATAAAAAAACCTGACAACGCAGAAGTGCTGCGAAGTGATAATGTACAGAGAGCGGCAGGTGATAATACATAACTAAGACCCATCTCTCTCTCTCTCTCTCTCTTCCTCTCTCTCTCTCATGTTCGTTGATTAATCCAAGTACTGGATGACAGAGATTTTATTACATATGTCCATACTCATAATTATGTTTCAAAAAACATAAAATAAACAGGAAATAATCACAGATAGATTTATTGTATGCAAAGTAGGTAAACTTTTTTTTTCACAGAATGACCATTGGTTTGCAGTTAAAAGTAAGGTAAGTGGTTTCTCTTAAAGGGTGCTGATGAAGACGAAGAGCTCCTCTACCAATATATGCAAATTGGACAACCTCACTCACTCACTCACTCACTCACTCGTCGTCTATGCCGCTTTATCGTGTATTCAGGGTCGCCGGGGGCCTGGAGCCTATCCCAGGTGGCTTTGGGCATGAGGTGGGGTACACCCTGGACAGGGGGCCAAGCCATCGCAGGGCACACACACACACACACACACACACACATACATTAACTCACACACTCATTCACACACTACGGGCAATTTGGGAACGCCAATCAGCCTAACCTGCCGGTCTTTGGACTGCAGGAGGAACTCGGAGTACCCAGAGGAAACCCACAAGCACGGGGAGAACATGCAAACTCCATGCACATAAAGATGTGTATCAAGTCTGGATGGAAATCGAACCCGGAATTGGAGAACCTATGTCAGTTAGTAAAAAAAATATTCCTTGCATTAATTTTGATTTGGCCCTTGTACATACAGTATGTGACACACGTACAGTATGTAAACCATAAACCTAATACTAACATTTGCAAGATTTACAATTTTTTAAATTTGTCTTATTTTTTATTAACTTCAATGTTGATATGTAAGTATAAAAAAAATCTTTAAAAAAATTATAATAATAATAATAAAAAACAATAACACATGTATACACAAAGTTAAACATCCCTGACACTCAGCCGAACAAATAACAGTTTTCTAAAGGCTATTCTTGTGGAAGGCAGGAATATACCCTCGATGGGATGTCACACCACTGCATAATATTATGGATAGTTTTTTACACATATGCAATTTAGATTAGCCACTCGTATAACAGACAGTTTTATCAATGTGGGAGGAAACCAGAGAACCAGATGAAACACCACACAGGAAAAAACACACACAGCCATTACCCTAAGTACAGGATCAATCCAGGCACCCTGGAGCTGTGAGGAAGCAACTCTAAACGTTAGTGTACTACTGAGCTATACCAGTAATGCTAGATGTGAGAATGGTATCACATTAACTATGCCACTGGTTCCCAATGACCCTGTGATATACAGAACACTGCCTGGCCAAAAAAAAAAAAGGGTGGGGTGGGGGGCCTTTTTCAGAATGGTCCAAATTATTGGCCTGCCTCAAGCAAAGAAAACGTTAAAATAGCTGGAATTGGGTTAAGAACTGTGCAAAGCATTATTAAATCCTGGAAGGACAGTGCTTAACCATCCACTTCCCAGAAAGAAATGGATGAAAATACCCACAAATTACTATGATCTGAGATCACTTAAACACTCGGTGAAGCAGCATTTTAAGAATTCAACAGCAGAATTAACTGTCATGTTGAAAAGGTGAACTCACAGGATCGGGACTAATGATTGCGTGGCCATGGGAAAACCATATATTATTGGGATTCATTATAAAAAAGGCTTCAATTTGCTGAGATTCATAAAGATTGGATTTGTAGAATAAAGAGTGTTTCTGGGTGGCTATCTGGGAGAAAGATTTTCACACATAAATTTGTCATTACATTGTGCGCCATAATCAAAGCTATAAGCGGTTGAACGAAATATTTGATTGTGCCGCTTTCATCAGACAGTGTACTTGTGTAATACATTCTGATGATTGTAGTGATGGATCACTTATGGCTGTAAACACGACTATGCTTTTTTTAAATGCATAATATATACACCATAAATTACATAACTAAATATTTTCCTTGTAAATCACTCCAATTTAAATGAATGTGAAAAATACAGACCTCACTACCTCAGACACAGAGGGACTCTTAGACTCTTATAAAAGATACCAGAGGTTAATTAACAGTTGGATCAGAGTGTAGGTTCTGAGGTCAGGGGAGAAAGACATTGTCTTCATTCAACATGATGAGATGTTGCTGCTGTACCAGAATTAATTCATATAGATCAATTTCAAACTGAATGTATGGCAACAAAGTAATTTCCTTGCTTACAATGCAAAGTAACTATCATTTAAAGAATGGCAGAAGTAATCACCACCTTTTTCCAGGACTTACGTAATGACTGCATACAAAAAACAGCACAAGAGTGGTAACTTATTGAATGTATATGGCTTATTTTATAATTTAATATAGTACAGTGGTACTAATAAAAACACTATTTAATCTCTGACCATTTGCTAGTCATATGCATGACTATTGCTACTGTACATGCTCACTCACTCACTTATCTTCTATACCGCTTTATGATGTATTCAGGATCGTGTGGGGCCTGGAGCCTGCCCCAGGAGGGTTAGGGCACAAGATGGACAGGGTGCCAATCCATTGCAGGGCACATACTCACACACTATGGGGTACTTAGGAACACCAGTTAGCCTAATCTGCATATCTTTGGATTATGGGAGGAAAGCGGAGTACCAGGAGGAAACCCACCAAGTACGGGGACTGCTTTGATAATGAATTGATCAAAAGTATATACTATATAAATAAACAATATTTACCATTAACAACTTATTTTTTAATATTATAAAATAACCAATTAATGTTAGCAAATTAGCAAAACTTGGCATTTTTCAAATTAGACAGGGTCTAACATGTCTCCTTTATTATGTTTAATTAAATAAGAGCACAAGTATTCTGTTTCAGTAAAACATACATAAAGTATAAAATATGTCAAAATAATAATGCTTAAGCATAGAACCAAAGGCCCTTTTATTAACATCTGTCTCTAGTGATGTGGGATAGTTGAAAAATCATAGCCGTTTGCATTTGGCATTTTGAATGCATCTCCAGTGACCACTTGTGTTGTGCACATTTATTACATCAGTCTTCCATTGCATTTGTTTTTATGAAAAGTCATGCTAATCTTCTCAGGTATCTGTACCCACATTTTCACTCTATACTCCCCCTTTCTTTCTCTCAATCTTTGCAATATACATAGATGAGTCATAATAATAATAATAATAATAATAATAATAATAATAATACCACTTAACATTAACACACTAATAACACTGATAATCTACTATATACCAGTAAATTAGTGCCATGATCATGGGCACACAAGACTCACCCATGCCCGCAGGGACCCGCAAGGCCAGCCTGTCTGGTCCGATCGCAAAAAGCTAATGCAACACAAATTGGCGAATAAAGTCAATGCTGGCCACTACAGAAAAGCACCAGAAGAGCCAACTGTGCACAGGACATGGCAGGCAAAGATCCCAAGGCCTCCGAATCGGCCTCCAATCTCCCCAGATCACAATCAGATTAAGCACCCATGGGATGCACTAAACAAACAAGTCCGATCCACAGGGGCCTACCCTGCAACCCACGGCACCCAAAAGATGAATTGCCAACATCCTGGTGCTAGATACATTCTCTGCCCTTATACTTTGCCATTTTGCAAATTAACATCACATTTAATTTAAATAACCTTATATAATATATATAATAATAAATATATTATTTCAATCAAACAAAAAACAATATATTGGCATGTTTTAACTGAACCCAATATAGCTATCCTGTCATTAACTCTGCTGTCTGTGAGGATGGGGCAAAAACTGTGCCAAATTTGATGTCTATTTGTGCATGTTGCAATTCTCATTTTGACCTGTAGATGCAATAATTAGCTGATGGGAGCTACTGTAAGTGGGCCTGCTGAGCACAGTGCCCAATGTAACATGTAGAAGGTTGAGACAGAAACAAAAAAAGGAACAAATGTTTTATTTAAACAGGTAGCCAAATCCAAAACAGCGTTCAAAGGCACTGTCCAAAAACAAAGACAAGAATTCAGGCAGTGAGCAAACAAAACAGGGTAAAGCAAACTTGCAAACAGGAAAAAAATAGAACATACAGACAGAAACACAATGACTCTGTAATGTTAGGCATTAGGACCAGAATGTTTACTTCGCAACAAGACAAAGAAACACAGGTTTTTATACATAGCAAATAAAAGTGTGAAACTCAAAGCACCTGTGAATGATCTTGACACACAAGGGAGACAACTAGTGACAAGATGGGGAGGAGCGTAAACAAACAACAACAGAAGGCAGAAGTTGGTGGCATCACCCTGTCAACTGCATTGTGTGTGACACCCCAAAGCTGTGCAACTGTGCAGCATGAGCAAATTAACAGAGAATCAGCGTAGGTTAATCATTTAAAAAAGAATTGGTGAGAAGTCATTTAATTTGAGAACGTAGAATTAGGTGGTCCTTTATTATTGTCTCAGATGCATAGAGACAGTTTTGTGGTCAAACTATGACATGTGGTCATGCTCCAGACCACCTCCAAATGTTTGAGTGAAAATGTATTTCTAGCCTTCTTTCACACAGAAATCACTTAATAAAGGCAATGATAAACACCCCCTCAGTATTGCAAATTTGCCTCTAAGCCACCTCAGTGTCTGCAGTTAAGCACGGCATGGCATTTCACTATTAGTGTCGGCATGGCATTTAACCCAACACCCTGTGCGTCTAGTGTGACGTGTACCACATTTGTCGGAAATGCAGCACATGCCGTTGCTTTCTTAATAATATGGTGGGGTGAACTTAACAGGGGTTAAGGTGCTAGCCCTGCAGACAACCCTGCATATTTACATCACTCTCTAAATGCAACACTCACAGTTTCCCAAGTTCACAACCATTTCTCACTGACCAGGGAGTTAACTGAGTTTAAGCACTGCCATCATGCCTTATCTATTACTAATCATAGATAAATCTGACTCCTTGTAACAAATGATCCTTTAGTTAATTCTCTATTCTCTACAGCTTTGGCACTAATTGAGTGCAGTGGCTATTTCTGATCTACTTTATATACAATATCAGTGTGTTAGCTGCTAACTGTTTTCTGTTGTTTAATGCAAGAATGTGCCATGCACAAGAATACAGGTTATCTCATACACAAGCAAAGAGATTTGATTCCACCTGAGTGGCAATAGTGGGACATTTTTGGGATGTGATTGTTTTAATTTATGTGTGTAAATGTACTACGTTTATCTCCAGCTTGTACTGAAATATGAATATCCCAATGTAAAGATTATAGGCTATAGAGTATGGAAAGCAGTTTTCTGCTATAACCTGAGTTACTCGCGTGTGTGATATAAGACAATGTGTGCTTTTGGCGGTCGAACAGGTTTTGGGCTCCAGGCTCTAACTGCTGCAAACTGCATACTATGCCTGAGGGAACTGCTCCTTCAGGGGGGCAATTTTTTTTTTCCTCACATCTGGTCAAGTGGCACAATTTTGGTTTAAAGTGAGCTTTACGATTTTTAAGACTGCAGGTTAGGATAAGCACTAATTCCTCTGTTTCAATGTACATGGAAATGTTATAGAGGTAACTGTGAAAGCTGTGTACATAAAGCAAATAAGGGCTTTATTACAGATATTGTAGCAGGCAGATTGCTTTCAGTCGTGCAAGTCAGACGACTTCTTATATTCTAACTCAAACACCGCATGAACGAGTGAGAGTGCATGCACACACCTGTTTTAATGATGAGGACACTTACATAACCCTGCTATTACAATTTCACTTTGGAGTGATGCAGCAAGTTCTCACTTTTCTCCTAAGGAGAGTTATTGTCTACATTTAACGTTTGAAAAAAAAAAAACACAAAAATTTTGGTTTGGAGTGAATATTTTATATAGTTTGAGGTTTGATTAACTTCATTAAAATTGCATTGGTACCCATTCGAAGGCGTGTCCGTGCAGTAAGATAAAAACGCCTGTAATATCTGACGCCATCTTTCAGACTTCTTGAAATTTCAAAATGCAGATCTGCTTGAATAGGTTGCCAAAAAATGTTGACATATTTTTCATGATGGCTGTTTATTTATTTATTTATTTTTTTAATCATTCTTCGTATAAATAGGTTACTTTGTATCAGTAGGCTCGAATGAGGCATACAGGTAGAGATATACAGTGGGACCTACTGTATCGGTTTGTGCGCTCCATATCACATGCTGTTCACTATGAATCCCTGCGTAAAGATTTAGGCCGGAGGACGTTTTATTCACTAATTCTCAGACGTCCTTGGAGAGACGGACTCGAACTTTAGGATGGTGTTTTGAACTGAGTTGTGCTCAGTGAGGGCTGCTGCTGCGTCCTCGCTGCTTTGCTCAGTGTGACGCCGCGCAGCCTTTCAGCGCCATTGCCGTTTAATGACGGGGGTAATGTGCCGTGATCGAGGCTATTAAACACCACGGCAGGTAATTATAACACACAAATATAATCACATTAGCGTGTCAGCCGATCTGTCTTTGGCGCTGTGGTTGCGCGTAATAAAGAGCAGGCGCGCGCAAGGTTATTGACTCAACTTTCCAAACTCCGACGGTGACATTGTTACAGAGGAAAGAAAGGCAGCTCAGAAGGCTGCGAGACTGCTGTAGCAGGGCGAGAATCACGGTACAACTCATGGATCTCGGCACACTGCGCATCCGCGGCGGCTGAGCTTTGTTTGTGAAGCCCTTTGAAGAATAAAGAATAAAAGAGCGCGTAGTGACAGTTAAAAGAAAACTCACCGATTACAGCCAGCTGGAGCAAATAAAGTCTGACCAGGTCCATTCTCCACAGAGCCATGAGTCCGGACAGAGGAGGGAGTTTTTAGACTTGAGTGACCACCGAGAAATCAAAGTTAGACAAACAGAGTGCAGCGGTCGGGCTTCAGCGCCGCTTTAACAGTCCGGAACGAGCAGCGACCCAAAGCGCGCGCCAGATGCAGGAACAATCTCGGATCATGGTTTTCTCCAGGTAACAGCTGTGACGCTGGATGAATTCAAATAGTTGCGCAAAAACACACACACACACACACACAAACGTGCAGCGGTTCACCTTCACCTCCTCTCACACGGATTCACACAATCGGGATCAGGTTGTTTTACAAACATACGTCGTGATGCGCAGAACGCGGAGTGTGTTGGTTGTATCCTGAAGTGAGATTGGCGTTGCGGTGTGTGTGTGTGTGTGAGAGAGCGAGAGAGAGAGTCTGCTCGCGCGCGCGTGTGTGAGGGAGAGAGCGCAGATAAAAGTGTCGGGGAAGGAAGAGAAAATGGACCTGCACACTTGGTTAATCACAAACATATCTCCATCTATCTATCTATCTATCTATCTATCTATCTTGAGTAATACATTGGCATGTATACTTAAAATAAAACACTTGTTTAAAACATTACAGATGTCATTTCAGATATACACGGTCCACATTTCAGATATATACGTGTTTAAAAACTGGTGCTATAAATGAAAACGAAATATTCATAACTCCTGGAGCCTGGAAATATTGAATTCTGAACTCTGCAACTACAATCCTCACTATAAATAAGTCATGAGCCACATTTCTACATTTTCATTTCATTTGGCAAATCTTTAATCTGTATCACTCTCACACACTTACAATATGTTTGTTTGCTTCTTGGGCATCTGCAGACAAATTTGCAGCATTTGACAAATATGACTGAATGAAAAGGCACATGTTGCATGTTGTGCCTGAACCTGTTTATCACTTTGTTAGTAGATATAAATGTATGTGTGTGTGTGTGTGTGTGTGTGTGTGTGTCAGAGAGAGAGAAAGAGAGAGAGAGAGGCTATTTCTCTCTGTCATGCCCATATATGCCATGGTGCTTTGAGCTGTGTGCTGTTTGTTAATAATCGTGTTATAATGTCAGGGCTGCAGTTATGGCAGTGTCATCTGCAGGGGGAAACCAAGTGGGGAGATTTGGCAGGGGACAGAGAAGCATAATAAGTGAAGTCAAGCCGGCAGGGGTTTGGCACAGCCTCCTATCTCTCAAGCTGCATGTCTGTGGCAACAGGCATGTTAACAGCCCATCTGTTGAGAGAGTGAGAGAGAGAGTGAGAGAAAGAGAGATGATGATGATGATGATGATGATAAGATTTTAATCAGCATTGCTTATTAACTTCAAATAATACATTAAGGTTATTTAAACTCTCAAAATAATTTCTATTACACTTCTTAGTAGGAGCATATCTAATAAATGCTCGTAAAGGGTTCATCGCTACCACTGCAAATGCCATTTTATTTAAGCCTAAGGTGTTCAGGACTGTTAAAATGAAAAGATAATATACCTTCATTGTCACTGTACAACATACAATGAGATATTGTTTGGATCAAGACAGAAGATGCTATCACAGTAAAGATTAATGCAGTAAATATAACATAAACTCTACAAATAAAGACCATGTTCACTCTCACTCACTCACTCACTCACTCACTCTGTCTATGGACAGACTCACTCTGTCTATGGTCTTATACTGGATACAGGGTCGCACGGGGCCTGGAGCCTATTCCAGAAAACATCAGGACTGAGGTGCGGTTCACCCTGTCCATCGCAGGACACACAGGTATATGCACAAACACTCACACACTCTTTTGCACACTACAGGCAATTTAGGAACGACAATTAACCTACTGCATGTCTTTGGACCATGGGAGGAAACCAGAGCACATAGAGGAAACCCACCAAGTTCAAAGAGAACATGTGAGGTGGAAATCAAACCTGGACCCTGGAGGTTCAAAGCAACAGTGCTAACCACTAAGCCACCCTGTTGCCAGTCCATGTTCAAATCTAAAAAAAAAAACGCCTGTAAAAATACAGTAAGAAGAAATGAAGTATTGTAGAATGTGAAATTAGGTAAAATAAAAAAGTCAAGACAAAGTGAGAAAGAACATGCTAAGAAGAGTGATGTAAACGTCTGCACGGTAGGTTGAGAAGAGATATCACATAAACAAGTAATCATATGCACACAGGTGTACATGCAAGTTCAGTATAAAGTATTGCACAGTGCAAGTGTACCACAGGGCGTCAGACAGCATAAGTATTTACATTTATTGCACTTAGAAATGGTGCTGTGTCACCACAATGGGAAGCACTTTTCTGGTTTCCAAGTGAAAAAACAAACATAACATCTTTAAATGGGTTTAAAACAAATATGAGCATGTCATAAATGTATTTTTTGGATTTTGTCTTCCTTAAGTAAAACGCAAACTCCCCTAATACAATTATTAATTAGCACCCAGTAACAAAACATTTAATTTAAGAACAGATATATACTGTAACCTAATTTTAGAAGCCTTTCCAGACTTCCATGTTTTAAGCAAAGTACGACACATGTTCACCAGATTTTCGAGCAAAAGCTGCCACAGCTGTATCAGCCAATCATATCACATCTTTCTGTTATGTGATCATCGAAATAAAGATAGTTGTTGTGTAACACAGTGGCTGCCGATAGTGGTTTGAATGTGTTTAAAGGGTTTTGGAGAATGTTTAAGCCAAGAACATTTATACTCTGATACTGCCATTGCACTCGCTCCATGATGTCAAACTATTTGTGTAAGACGTGCAATATGACCTATGTGCATACCTGAACTTTGATAGTAAGTTGTCGTCGTGTACCGAAGTGAAACTAAAACTGGTAGAGTATGATGATGATGATAATGATGAAAACTGAAGTTTGGTATTACTTATAATGTTTTTATGATCTTCAATAATCTTTTTAATTTAAAAGGTTTTGTGTGGAACCAAACTCAACATTTCTTAGCTTGAGCTAATTTGCTGCCACTTTCTGTTTGACCAACTGTTCTACTAACTACAAAATCACAAATCATGAGTTTGCTATACTTTAACTACACCAATATATTATTGACACTAAATTGCTTCCAAACAACTAAATAACCCCAAACAAAGTCTGATTTATCCATTGTGCCAAAACTGTGGGAGATGAAATTATAACTTTTTTAAAAATCACATAAAATTGGAGTTTATATAACCCAATATATTTTGCCATTTGTGCTTTTTAACACCCTTGTGACTCAAAGAAACATGCACAAAATATCATTTTGCAATACTTGCATCATTTGAAAAAACATGTTTTTCTCAAACCTGCAAAAATGGAGTTATCTCATTTTGCTGTCAAACTGTTCATATGTCTCCAGGATAACACTCTGTTTATGCTCATCATAACCAATCCACCGAGATGGTCCTGGGACAATGAGGATCTCAAACAAGTTTTGATGAGCTTCGGTTTTCAAACGCTCCCCTCTGCAGAAGCCACTGGGTTAGTGGCAGAAATTCTAAGAGCCACCCACATATTGTTAGGAACCTCCACTAGAGGTCACTGTTTCTGTTTGTCTGTCTGTAGTTTTTGTTGGTAACTCAGTTTCCCAGAAGGCACCTCAGTCAGGTGATGAGTGCTCACCTGAACTGAGGTGGCTCATTAAAGTTTCTATAAATAACAGTTTGTTCTGGGAAACTGGGTCGAGCATTGTTTGTTGGTTGGTTTGTTGTGTATTACCGTCATGTGGGCATTCCTTTTTGTTTATTTCTTTGAGTTTATATTTTAGTTATATTGTTTTACCTTTGTTTTTCTAGAGGGCTCTATTGTTTGTTTTCTTGATGTTCCTTGTGTTTGTGGATTCATGGAGCTGTCCTGTTCCGTGTTTAGCTAGGCTGTGTCTCCTCCTGTGTACAGTGTAAGTACTGTTCTGTGTCTTCCCAGTGTCAGTCTTCTTGTGTAGTTCTGTGTTTTGTTTTGTTTTTTGGATTTTTCCCTGATTTTCTCCCTAATTTAGTCGTGTCCAACATTAAGGCTACTACTACCACTCAGCCGGGAGGGCCGAAGACTATCACTATGACGCCAGCCGACCGCATCTTTTCGAACTGCTCGCTCGCGCACCGTTGGGGGCGGCGTAATGCACTCGGAGGACAGCGCTATCCGCTCCCTCCGTCGCGCGAGCTCACACACGCCCCTGACTGGTGATCAATGTAGGAGCACTATGTACCTCTCATCCCTCCCCTCTGAGAGAACTCGGCCAATCAGCTCTCTCTAGACCTCCGGCTGCGAGAGGTTACAGCACCACCCGGGATTCGAACTAGCGATCTCCGGATGATAGGGCGAGCGCTTTTTACCACTGCGCCACTCGGAGGCCCGTAGTTCTGTGTTTAAAGCTTCCCTTGTATGTTTAGCCACATGAGGGCTTTGCCGCTAGCAGGGTTAGCCGCTAGTAGACCTTGACTGCTAGTAGGGTTAGCCTCCAGTAGGCTAGCCTCTAGTGGGATTGACTGCTAGTGGTTCTGGTCACTATTGACGGCTAGTAGGTTAGCCGCTAGTTTGGTATAGCCTCATGTGTGCCTTTCCTTTTGTGTTCCAGTTCCGGTCCCCTAGATCAGTACTAATGCGGTTAGCCACTAATCCAGTTAGATACGAACCCAGTTAGGTCAGCATCCAGTGTCTCCATATTCCATGTAGCTACTAACCTCACTAACCACTAACCCATCCGGTCTCTAGTCTCTGTTGCCCCTAGCCCGGTCTCCTGTCTAGCCCGGTCTCTCCAGTCCTGTCTAGCCCGGTCTCTCCAGTCCTGTCTAGGCCGGTCTCTCCAGTCCTGTCTAACCCGGTCTCTCCAGTCCTGTGTCTGTTTAAAGAGCTCTAGTTATAGTTTCTTTGTTTGTTTCAGTGTTTGAGTTTGTATTATAAATAAAGACTCTTTCTGTTTAAAACCCCTCTGCGTGCATGCCTGCCATATATGCCCACGGCAAGTACATCAGCCGGTCTAGCCAAACCACCACCTCGACCCATGACACATATTGGGGTAAATCTCCGAGGTTTATTTATTTATTTATTTTTTTACAGAAAACGGCTCTAAATGGCCATGTTAGCTTTAGGTAGGCCATTTCTGATACAAGATATTTTTCATCCAGGTCATTCATCACTGAAAATTATATTACACAAATGGAAACCCTCACCTGCATCTTGTAAACCCTTGTGTCGATGTGGCTGAACATGGAGAAACTGGATGTACTTCTTGATGTAATCATACTATACATATGCAAGTCAGCGGTATTTTGATGTATAATATATTGCATTTAAGTAAGCAATTATCACCAATTATTATAATGCTAGCAAAAATAACTGTTACACCAGTTAAAATAATTGAAAAAAATAACTGGAGATACAGTGAAAGCTGGGAAAGTAAACTTTCCACAAACTTTATCACCCTACAAAAACGAAACGTTTGTTTCATGAATTAATACATGAATCTAAAGCACACATCATAAATAATGCTTAAATACTTTAATGTTTTACATTTAATTTACTAATAAAGTAAATATTCTCTATTACATTATTCAGTGTAGTTAATTAAACTGTCACCTTTTTGTGTACAGCAAAATAGATTCCCAAGTAACCCATGAAACAATGCTTGGGTTGTTAAAATATTGTTGTAGTAATTTATGTAATGTGTTTAATTGGGTACAGTTTGGTCAGCTCAGTCACTTAGGTTAACAAACGTTTATCACTGTGATGATAAACCAGCTTAAAAAACTACAATACCGTACTCAAATTAGTTAATATCATTAAAACATGTATCTGTATGCAGATCTCTTTTCTCTCCTCATCTTCTTTCTTCTATTTTCTGTACTGTGCTCCAGAGGGCATTGACCTTTTCATATTGCAGTGTACATTTTCTCTGACTTTATTTAAATATCTTCTCCATGTGTGTTGCTGTCAATCAGCGATGAACTGTGCTTCACCTATCTTTATAGACCCTTCCCCCTACAGACAGCATCTCTCTCTCTCTCTCTCTCTCTCTCTCTCTCTCTCTGATTGAGATTTGCCTTGTCAAAATATCATACTGTACTAACATGAAACTGTGATTGTTATGTGTTAAAGGTAAAAAATGTGAAACGTTAATATTTGCAATCTTCGTGAAAATACCATCATCAGCTAACTTTAGCATGTTCCAACAAAACCAGTATGTAGATGAAAATATTTAGACATTAAAAAGTAAAAAAGCTGTCCTGTAAATAAAAATATGCACAGTATTCCTCAGCAGGCCATTACCACCTAACCTCTCCATTGTGCAGCAAAACCAGTGTGTATATGCAAATATTTACACATTTTAAATGTCGAGAAGTTGTGATGAAAATAAGAGCTTGACATTGTTCTTCAGGCAATGTATTCCACAACATCTTTGTAACACATTTAGATACATAGCATGTTTTGACCGAACACCGGTGCAGCCTCAGGTAGCTGTCAGTGTCATCTCATACATATGCCTGCTGTGGTTGCAGAGCGGAGCTGTGATGTGTGTCAAAAGATTTGTTTAGAAAGAAAATATGCACAAGGTGGGCTATGCAGATACCAAAGCCTTGTTAAACATGCTGTATAATTGAAAAAACGATTCTTTTAAAATTCTTCTCTTTTGGCACACCTCCAGCTTGTGGCATGCTAGGCAACCACCATGCCTAAAAACAGACCAGCTTAAAAGGACTTAATTGCACTTGGATAATAATAATAGATTACACCAGTGTCCACAATGGCGTAATGGCTCACGTCCATATTATTGTATCGCAGAGTAATGTGGTGTGACATTGTTTTTAGTTTTGAATAGTAAGAAGAAGGGGAGAAAAAGGATATACAGGGTCCTGTAGCTTTTAACAAAAAGCAATGGGAGTAAAAATGCTGTTTGGGTGGCTTATATTTGGAAATGTTATAGGCTTGCCAGGTGTATTGAGCTTTGTAAAATTCCTTCAGGGATTTTCTGATGTTTTGATGAGGGTACTAGAGTGTCTTCATGTCTTCTGAGGTGCATCATGAGTACCTGTGAGTACACTGTTATGCAATATGTGATTAGGGACTCAATGATGCACTAGTAGAAGTTTAGAAAAAGCTGCTGAAGAAGCTGTGCTTTACTTAGGCTTATTAGCTAAAAAATCTTTTGACTTTTAAATTATTATTATTATTTTTTACAACTGCTATTGTATTAATTGAACTGTTGTTGTTACTGGTGAATATACTAATGATGACCCTGAGGAATATAAAACTTTGGTTTCCAACATGATACGATGATATGGTGAACACTGTTTTTTTTATCAATGATCAAATGATTATCAATGATAAATATTAATTTTTTATTTTAATTAATAAAATAAGCCTTTGGGCTTATTCGTTATTGTTTGAAATCAGTCCTATAATAGTGTCATGGGGTCTAGCTGGTGGTGCTGGCTAGACCCGGCTGATGGTGTTGCCGTGGGCATGGAGGTAGGCATGAAGGCAGAGGGGTTGTTAAACAGAAAGAGTCTTTTTATTAACAAAACTCAAAAACAGTCACAACCAAACAAAGGAACCAAAACAACAAACGTAAACTAAAACTAGGGCTCAGGAAAAACACAGGGACGGCGCGCTAACACAGGGAACGGCGCGCCAACACAGGGACAAGAACTGACATGGGAGCCAGGAACTGACAGGGAACCAGGAACTGACACAGGGAACTAGGAACTAACACAGGGAACCGACAAAGAACTGGGGATGAGGAAACATGGAGCTGAAGCTAACTAAGACACATAGGGGAACTAGAGACTGGAGAGACAGGAGACTAGAGACAGGACTGGAGACAGGACAAGAGATGGAACAGGCTGGGTTAGTGGTTAGTTGGGTTAGTAGCTACATGGAATGCTGGGGACACTGGATGCTGACCTAACCAGGTTAGTATCTACTGGAGTTAGTGGCTAACCGGGTTAGTACTGACCTAAGAGTGGGGAACTGAACACAAAAGGCAAAGCACACATGAGGCTACTCCAAACTAGCGGCTAACCTACTAGCGACCAGAACCACTAGCAGTCAACCCCCCTAGAGGCTAGCCTACAGGAGGCTAACCCTACTAAGGGCTAACCCTACTAGCAATTAAGGCCTACTAGCGGCTAACCCTGCTAGCGGCTAGGCCCGCATGTGGCTACACAAAACTAAACAGACAAAGAATTACACCAGAAGACAGAACAGTACTTACACAGGAGGAGACACAGCCTAGCTAAACATGAAACAGGATAGCTCCATGAATCCAGCAACACAAGGAACATAAAGAGAACAAACAGTAGAGCCCTAGACAAACAAAGGTAAAACAATATAACTAAAATATAAACTTAAACAAACAAAAAGGAATGCCCACATGACGGTAGTTACAAAAACAAACAAACAAACCTACAGACAAACATACCAGACAAACAAACATGCATACAGACAAACATGAACAGTGACCTCTAGTGGAGGTTCCTAACAAATAGTCTAATTTATACCTCGAAAGAGTTGAAGGCCCAAAAGTGGTTGCTTAGCAGTGCTGGGGTTGGAACTCATGACCTTCTGATTAGTTGTAATAAGTATTTAGTAAAGATTAGTATTTAGTAGAAATGAGTATTTTGTTTGCTAAAGATCGGCTTTAATTTAATCAGCTTTCACATCTTTCGGTGCACTGTAACATTAAGTTAGTGCCTTATACCTTAACTTGTGTCACAGCTCCATTGTAGGGTAGGTGGCTGTCTGGTTTGCAAACTTTTGTTGTTTCATCAATAGTGTTAGCATGTCTAAGAGGGCTATATCTTTGTGTTACCAAATTCAGCAAAAAAACAAAAATGTCTCATCAATAGGCTAGTTTTCACTTAAGATATATACAGCTAACAAAATCAGTAAATGCCCCTAATATTATATACATGTAAATATGTTATGTAAATATACATAACATTGCCTATTTGGTTGTTACCCTTTGGTTAACAGAGAGAGCAAGAAGAACCAGGTTTGAAGACCACATACAGTAGTTGTTGGCCTAATGCCTTAAATAAATGTTGCACTAAACTTATGTTACTCAGTAATAGAGTAATATCAATATTGATATCGTTGATATATATTGACATTCAAAAAAATATTGAAACAATTTTATTGCATACTGTAAAATCTTCTTCAGCACATCCCAAAGATTCTCAAAGGGGTTAAGATCTGGAGTGTGGTCAATCCATGTGTGAAAGTAATGTCTCATGCTCCCTGAACCACTCTTACTCAAATTGAGCGCAATGAAACCTGCCATTGTCATCTTGGAATGTGCATGTGCCGTTACAGGGAGAAAAATCCACTGAAGGAAAAAATCTGGTCATTTTGCCAGTCAGCTGACCTCAACTGTTGGTCATATAATGTTGCTGAAACAACTGAAATAAACCCCAGATCATAACCCTTCCCCCTCAGGTTTGTATGGTAGATCATCTACTCTTCATCTTCATCACTTCATCTACTCTGTTTTTGCCCTGGTGGCCCATCACTCTGAAACTAGGTAAATCTGGACTTACCACATGACCTTCACAGTCCATTCTTTATGCTTAGCCTCACTGATAAGTCACTCAGCATGTTTTACCAACCACATTATTTCCTCAGAATTTTTTACAATTTAAAAATGCTTTGACAACTCTCAACCCAATTTTAATAGTTTGGCCATTTCCTTAGCTATTTTCTTGATGCAATAATTTGACCCTTCTGAAACAGTGTAACTTCTTTCCTGCAACATGTTTTCTGACATGGTTGTTTAGGAAATAAGAATATCTTATTGCCATCTAAACCATATTAATCATTGTAGTGAGTTTTCAGTGGAAGGCTCTTAAACATTTGCTATTATATTATATTATAATATTACAGTGCCATGAAAAAACTTCTCTGTTAGCCAATAATTGGTACTAAATAATTTTGTTGAAAATTATGATTCATGTGACATCATGGTCATGGTATGCCAATCAATACTGTTAATTAGTATATTCTTTTAATGAAGACCTGGCATTTTTATGTGTGCAGAAATCTCAGAAGATTGAAATGAAAACTGGAAATAGCCCATTTTAATAGATAATATTATGTGACCTACTAGTGTCAACTTCAAGGAATTATTTTTCTCTGTGAACTATCAGAGTAGTATGTGGCACAAATACAATTCTTGCGTTTAAAAGATCATACTGCTCAAGAATACTCAAGAATTGAGTATTTTTAGAAGAGGTTTTTTGTTTTTGTCCCATGGTACCTGAGTGAACTGCCAGTATTTTAAGATACACCATGCTTACTTCGATCAAAAGGTGCAGGCTGCTTGCTGGTAACTGTAAGAAAAACTCAAGTGGGGGCAGAGTTTGTTTTCTTACAAAGCCTTTCACGTGTTCTTATACATAGTGGTTAGCACTGTGGCCTCACACATCCAAGGACGACGGTCCAAATCCCGCTTTGACTCTGTGTGTGTGTGTAGGTTTCCCCTGGGCAATCTGGTTTCCTCCCACTGATTGAAGGCAGGGTAGGATAGTTGGCATCCCCAAATTTCAAAATTGCCTGTAGGGTGTGATCACTGGTATAGACTCCAAGCCTCCTTTGACCCTGTATAGGTTGAGTGGTGTAGAGAATGAGTAAGAGAGTGAGTGAGATTTTCTTCTTCTGTAAAGGTTCAGATTGTGTTTATTGAAGTTTGTTGATAGTGAAGTGACTGGTTTCTTTATTTCCCAGGGAGCCCTCATGTCTGTGTTTCCTTCTGGCTCTCCCTTTTAGATCTGCTGTCATAGCTAGTCCTGCTGGAATCACTGCTTGCACTCTGCACAAAATATACATTGACCCTTTCTATTATGGTACTATAAGTATACCTAACTCTCTCTCTCTCTCTCTCTCTCTCTCTCTCTCTCTCTCTCTCTCTCTCTCTCTCGTTTTCTTTAATTCTGAACCGAAATTGCTACAATCATGCACATGAGACTGAACTTAATTACTGTCAGGTTCAAATGGACGGATACTTTGATTCAGAGGTCGAGTGTAGAGGCATTTGCATTGCATCTACACCCAGAATGTTTTTTTAGTAAGTTAGTCCTTTGTTTATTTACTTATATTAATAGCTTTAGTCTAAAGTACATAAGGATTTATTTTTAACATGATACAACCCCTGGTAAAATGTATAAAATTAGCACGCTTACAGGAAGTTCACCCATCTTTTTTACTGTGTAGACAATAAAACAAACAAAAAGAAAATAATAGTTTTTCTAAATTTTACTAGGGAGGAACAATGGAAATATTCAGTGCTAAAGAAAAATGGCATAATGTAAATTTTGTTTATTATTATTATTATTATTATTATTATTATTATTATTTAGTTTTTGATAATTGCTGGGATTGTTTGCTTGGTGGTTTTATATTTCTTTCTTCTACCTGGAAAAAAGTATGCCATTAATTAAATTAATATGATATAGTAATATAAGCCAGAAGCTCAGCTATTAAGCAAAACCTTTTGTCATATTTGTGTTGCTAGGCTCTAAATGGGGTGATTCCCTTTTTTGTTATTTCATTTTTTGTTTTTTGTTTTTGTTTTTTGTTGCCAGGGGTTGTAGTGACACTTGGATACTCATATCTCAAATGCAAGTGCAAGCATTGCAATTCCATTCTACTTTGTGTGATCTTTTTAGGATTGGCATATGTTTATAAAGCAAATAATTTGCAAACATAGGCATAGCTACTGGGTGCTGGTACAGCCTGACCTCTGGATGTCTAGTTTGAATTTGTTGCTGATATTATTACAATCTCCAGTTAAAAAAGCCTTCATTGCAACATCCATCCAGTGTCAGTGCTGCTGAAAAAAAAAAAAAAGGACCAGTCCAATACCATCCCACACCACCCCCACATCGTATGGCCCCTTAACACTGAGCCCTAGTGGCAGAAATGTGGCAGCCTGGAAGTTTACTTGTTAACATAACAAATTAAAGATCCACTGTAACAGTGAAGCTTTATACATCACCTGCATAATGTACATATTTACTGGGAGTTATAAACTGAAACGTATATGCATTCATTGGGGATCTGCTAAACGCTTTGTGTGGTTTTATTGTTTATTACAAGCCAGATCTATTCACTCATGCGAATCTGCTTGTTAATTATACAGGAATTAGTGATGGTAGCATTCCAGGGAAATAGCCAGGTCTAATAATAAGACAGGCAACAACTGGGGAGATTTTTCTGATGGTCTGCACAAAAGGTCCATATGAACTGTGTTTTTTTTCACACCTGGATTTCCTTGGTGTAGAAATGCATGAGCCCATGTGACTTGTTATTTATCATAAATATTAGGAGGTACATACTTAGACCTTATACTGACAATTAAGGTGGTGTGGAAGATCTTCACTGCTGATTGGAATATTTATGTTCTAAATATTGACTCCTACTATATAAAACCTAATTATTAAAGAAAGTTTTTTTTTCCAAGAGAATGTGAAATTGGATCGTGAGAAGAATTGCTTGATTGTGAGAATCAGCCTATCTTTCTTCTTGAAGGAATGGACATTTTAGTTGTTTTGAGATACGACAGGTTTCAGTGGTCATTGTACTACAAATGGGTGTCCAGCTCATAGTGACTTCATTCTTTTTATTTTGACAGCCAGCAGTACATGGTTTCTTGTGGTGTAATTACGTTTGGCCAGAGAGATCTAACAAGAGACCAAGGTCACTGGATATAGTTTAGGATGACGTCCTTGGCATTGTAGGAGAATGACCCTGACCCCCTTTTTTATGAGCCATTCACCTTCTCTATAAATGACAATGCTGGGTCAAGATGTTTTTTATTATAGGGACTTTTTATTATAGTGAATGCTTTTTTCAATAACAGAAAAGCTAAAAGTTGGTCAGCTTGGGAGTCTAACCAGCAGTGGTGAACTGGGAAGGGCTATTACAGAGGAGAAACTGCCACTACAAATGTCATTGTATTCATAATAACAGAGAGAAAACACAGGGAATTTTTCTTTCCTTGGGCTGTTATCAGTATACAGCATGTGCAATCATAATTGTAGAATGGCTTATTTATGATTTGTTCCAGTAAGGTGGCGAGGTTGAAAATTAGAGGATTGTGTTTCCATAGCCAAGTGAGGAGCCTCATGTCAGACACTGTATGATGAGGTGAGTGAAGGATCCACAGTAAAAGTCTTGATCCCTTTCTTTACACTGCGGATGTTCTGCTGAGTTGGGTGTGACAAACTTGCAAAATCAGGGTTTTGACTTTGACCTTGGTTAAGCAGACTTGAGAATAGGGACGCTTGTGTTCCCTTGTATAACAACTTGTCTAGGCACATGATGAGATCAGTGAATGTCTTAGAATGCCAATTCAGTCTTGTCTTGTTCAAGTCCCTGATGGGAAAGGAGGGCTGGTTCAGTCTATCCTCTGCCTGAAACAAGGATTGTGAACTCTGTAGCAAATTTGGCTGTATGTCTTGGCCTTTGTTTGACTGTCAAGTCATTTATTCTTTCCCCATTGAGAGTGATCAAAGATGTTAAAGGATAGCACAGCAACACCATCACAGATCTGTGTGACCTCACCCCTGTCTGGCCATGCTACTCTAGCTCAGCTAACCAAACGAATAACCAAACGAGGAATCCTGTTATTGTCACTCTGCAAAAAGATGCGACTAATTTGATAGTTGGAAATATTGACATTTCTGGGATCTCCATCATATTTCAATACATTACATGAGTTTTATACTGTAGTTTCCCAACAGCTGTATTTTTTTTTTTTGGTTTTGTAAATTTGTTCATTTCCAGTGGCGTGAGTGGCGGTTAGCTGTTCTTGTTGTTTCCCCAACTGCCACAACTCACCATAACCTGGTCGTTATAGGCTTTAATGCAAGGTTGATTGCACATGTATGTTTATTAGCGTAATCATAGACAAAGCAGAAATCAGTGTTGCCAACTTTGCCGCTAGATTTAACTACCATAACTGCCCATGAAAGTGCAGTCGTACTTGC
This sequence comes from Clarias fuscus, assembly GCA_030347435.1. NCBI lineage: Eukaryota > Metazoa > Chordata > Actinopteri > Siluriformes > Clariidae > Clarias > Clarias fuscus. The sequence goes on along the minus strand of CM059211.1, from coordinate 23,798,005 downwards.
TACAGTAGATGTAAAAATTCCCCTCTCACCCTCTGCTCCAGTAACGAAGTGAAAAAAAGAAAAAGGAAGCACGTCTAGCCAACAGCACAGCCGCTGGCAGAGGCCTGAATGAGATGTGCATGTACATGCCAGAGTCTTTTTTTAAGTACAGTATTTAATTTGACTGTGTGGGTTTTTTTCTTGTGAATGAATCATAATATACTATACTATAGAATAGAATAGATGTACAATAATAAATAATAACATTGGCAAAGGAAATAATCTTTTCACTTTACTACATGTACAGTTTATATGAGAGATTTAGGCAAATACTGCGTGATAAAGTGATCAATATGCAAATTAGTGTAAAGCATCATCTAGCGACATCTAGCGAGTTTTCCAGCAGGCTTTAGATACATTCCATGTAAAATAGTTGGCAACACTACTACTAGAAAGTTTACAAAACATCAGTCAGTGTCAGGAGCAGGACTTCATAAAATTTATTTGAGTCCGGGTTATTGTTCTAATTATGATGTATGTTTTAGCTACAATGATCAGCCATAACATGATGACCACGTGCCTAAACAGTGATAGACAGGTGTCAGAACACACAGTGCATCACAACCAGAATGAACCTTTTCATCAATTTCCATAGCACTTCAATTCAATCAGACTACGTGGACCATCCTCCCACCTCGCCCCCACCCCCCATGTGCATCAGTGCGTCTCGAGTTCATCTGTAAATGTATTTTATTGAGATTTTATGTGATAAACCATCACAAAGTGGCATATAATTGTGAAGTGGAATGTATGTCTCTATCACCTTTTCCTATGAAAGGTGAAACTTTTGCCAGTTCTTTTTTGCAAAATAGCTAAAGCTCAGTCAGATTGGATGGAGAGTGTCTGTGAACAGTAATTTTCAAGTCTTGCCACAGATCCTCAACTGGATTTTGATCTGGACTTTGAATGGGCCAGTATAACATGAATATGCTGTGATCTAAACCATGATCTGGCTGTATTTTAGTGCCGTTGTCCTGCTGGATGGTGAATCTCCACAACTTTTGCAGACTCTAACAGGTTTTCTTCTAAGATTGCCCTGTATTGACAGCAAGTGAACATTTATCTCTTGAAGTTGATGTGTTGGAAGCAGGAAAAATGGGCAAACATAATGATTTGAGTGACTTTGACCAGGGCCAAATTATAATGGTTAGAGGACTGGGTCAGAGCAACTCCAAAACTGCAGGTATTGTGGGATGTTCCCAGCTTGCAGTGGTCAGGACAGACCAAAATTAATGCAAGGAATTAAAACCAGTGAACTGGTGACTGGGTGATGGGTGGCCAAGGCTTACTGATGTACATGGGGAGTCAAGGCTGGCCCATGCTGTCCGAAAATGGGAGACCTACTCAATATTAGGCAGGTGGTCATAATGTCATGGCTGTATATTGTTAACTCCAACATTTTTGACAGATCTGAGAACAAAATGCAAAGACACATATTAACATGCATATTAACTGGTGAGAGTGATATTTTTTATCTTTACACTGTAGCTAGTTCACTAGTGTTTGCACTTGTGTATTTTTGTTTGTAAGCAACAGGCATTTACAGAATCATATGCACTGCTGATAGATGTAACCTATGCAGGCCTACATAGCATCATGTTGTAACCAGGCATTTTTTACTCTTTCACCTGGTCCTTTTTTTGTGGTAATTTGTGAGGTTGATTATGTAACACACTGACAGAGGAGACTGTCAGAAGTACTCATCCTTGTGTGTGTGTGTGTGTGTGTGTGTGTGTGTGTGTGTGTGTGTGTGTGTGTGTGTGTGTGTGTGTGTGTGTGTGTGTGTGTGTAAGAGTAACCTACATCTACAGTATGTGTAGATGCTATATGAAGTCAGAAATTAGAATAAAGCAATGCTCATAGTTCCTAAACATAAGAGAATCACTATTTCAACTCTCATCTGAAGAGTTTCTTTTTATCTACTGTATAATCTGCCTATAGATGTTTTTTTTTTCACTTTCTTTCTGGAAAAAAAATATTATACAGTGCAGCAAGAGGTTATTCCTGAACTATAACTGCAATCCATCTGCTAAAAATGATTCTACATAGTTTTTCAACAAAGTAGGGAATTTAAGCTCTAGGTCTTAAATACATTGGATCCAGTTTGATCAACTGTCCAACCATCTTCTGGCATGGACTTCACTTCTCCCACAGTAACTTTGATGCCATGAACTACAACACCTAACCTCAAGGACACATTGACCCTCTTAAAAGTTCTGATCTCACACACACACACTGACAAAGTTATAATTATTGTTATATATAGTTATACATAATTATAGTCAGATTATTGAATCATATTCTGGCCTTATACAGTATACTTTTAACAAGTAATTGCATCTTTATCTGACATTAGCCATTTGTATTGTTTGTTCTTCTGGTTCTTTGACTTTTGGATTCTGATTTTCTTGCTGATGTTCCGTATTCACACTGATTGATCTTAGCTGTGTATTTGTATGGCGACAGTTTTGGATTTATTCTGCTTTTCTATTAATTTCTTTGACTGTATTTGTATTTATTCAGTTACATTACAAATCCCTGACTAATTGTCGGCTATAATTCCTTTTTACTACATAATGCAATTGCTGATACTCTATACAGATAGTTGCACAGGGGTGCCCAGCTCTGCTATACCTGTGAAACCTGACCTGATTGATCAGAAAATTGCCAAGGACTTCATAGGCCGCATTTATTGTGTTAGAAAAGGAAACCCCTTCTTATACGGTTTTCTGGACCGGATATTATATTTATTACTTGAAATTTCTCTCATATCTAATATTCTTTGATATATGTCTGTCCTGTTAGACAAGACCTAGCCATGTCTCAGCAGGATTCGGCACTCTATACAGTATTGTCAGCTTAGGGGTTGCTGCCCTTCTGCAGCAAGTATAATGAAATTCCTGAAAGGCTGATGGGGTATCTCTTTCAGTGCATGCTATAAGTATCTGGTGAGACTCCTTGAGACTCATTTTGTGATATCTGCTCTTAGGGCTCACAGGGAATCCAGATGAGCAGCATCATGAGTTGCACCCAAAGCCAGGAAAGTGGTCGGAAGTTGGGCTTTCAGCAAGTTTAAAAAGTTTCCCAGTGGCCCACTCTATTTGATGATATTTTTAGCCTGACTTTTTTTTTTCATACACACACTCTTATCGCTTACATATGATCTTTAACAAGTCTCTCTCTCTCACACACACACACACACACACACATACACATGTGCGTGCAGCAGGTCATTGGTAAAACACCACCACTTAAAGGACCTACAGTACGAGTGATTAGACATTGATGGAGAGAAAGCAATAAGGCAGAACAGAGAAAGTGAGAGGGTAGCAGATGTAGCAAAAATAAATTAAATTATACAATTCTACAGCAGATTTCTACCAGGTAGTGTTAATTTTCAATTTAGGGATAAATGTCCATATTAGTTTTTATCATATTTAGTCAATCCTATTTTTGTTTGGTCAAGTTTTAGTCGACTGAAAGTCTGGGCATTTTAATCTAGTTTTATTCAGATGAACCTTTAAGTAGTTTAGTCTAGCTGTAGTAATGAAAATGTAACATTTATAATATTATTATTAATTAAGCCAAAACCATTTTATCTTTCAGTTTTTCACCAAATAATTATCTCAACATTTAAAATTGATCTTTTAATCTGATGTTTTCAGCTAATTATATTTAATTTTCTAATTTATTTCTAACCATCAAAACAACTGATGCATGTCCAATATATTTTTTTAACTACAAAACTATAGGAGCAGTGTGGAAAATACAATTAAAGTTAAAAAAAAATTTAAATATGAATTTACACACTTGGACTGTTGTAAGGATAGCTTCTATGGGTCAAAATATTTTGCTAGCCTGTTGGGTTTGGCAACGTTTAGCTATCAAATAAAATAAAATAAAATACATCAAGGATGTAACGAAGGATAATTATCACAAAGAGGCAATAAAGTTACCTTGAGATTTTTATGGTATGCCTTGATGTGTGTCTTCAGGTTTTTCCCAGCAATTGTGTGCCCACACTGTTTCTCCTCCGATATTACTACATATCGGCTTCTTTTCTCCATTTTAATATAAAGTAAATGGGCCCAAATATTGGCTCTTCTCTTTGGCATGAGTAATACTGCTATCATGACGAAGATTTAAAGATGACTAAGCTTGTAACATTCCGACACATAACGAATGAACATGTATTACAGTGGATTGGGACAAAAATTTAATGTTGACAAAAATAAAGACAGATGTTTTATTAGTTTAAATTTTTTTAAAACAACATTTTAGTCTCGTCTTTTTTTGTCAACAATATTGCAGGCCGATTTCAACTGTTCTGCATGTTCTCAAGTGAAGTTTGGTGTCCCACGGGGTTCGGTTTTAGGCCCACTGTTTTTTCTCCTTACGTGCTTCATCTGAGCAACATCATTCATGAGCATGGTATTAGTTTTCATTGTTATGCTGATGACACACAGTTATATGTCTCAGCAAAACCAGATGAGAAAAAACAGCTTAATAAAGTTGAGCAATGTGTGAAGAACATAAGATACTGGATGTTAATTAACTTCCTTCTGCTTAATCCTGATAAGACAGAAGTTTTTGTCATAGGACCACTTGTAGCTATAAGCAAGCTTTTGGATCACACAGTAACTTCTGTTCCATCAAGTGCAACAGTAAACGACCTTGGTGTGATTATAAATTTCAGTCTTTCATTTGAAGCACATGTAGATAATATTACCAAGATAGCATTCTTTCACCTCAGAAACAATGCAAAGATAACGAATATATTGTCACTAAATGATGCAGAAAAATTAGTTCATGTTTTTATCACCTCAAGGTTGGACTATTGTAATTCCTTACTATCTGGTTGTTCAACTAGATGCATAAACAAGCTTCAGTTAGTCCAGAATGGAGCAACGACAGTCCTCACTAGAACCAGAAGATACGAGTATATCACTCCTATCTTATCCATACTGCATTGGCTCCCTGTAAAATTTTGCATTTATTTTAAAATCCTACTTTTGTCATGTAAAGCATTAAATGGTCTCGCGCCGCAGTATCTGAGTGAACTGCTAGTGTCTTACGATCTGCCGCACCTACTTTGATCAAAGGATGCAGGCTGCTTGTCAGTACCATGTGTTATGAAAACTAGAGCCTAAAAATAGAAACTAAAGCCTTTTCTTACAAAACTCCAAAGTTATGGGATAGCCTTCCACTCACTCATCATTTATACCGCTTAATCCTGTATTCAGGGTCACGGGGGGCCTGGAGCCTATCCCAGGAGACACCCGTACAGGGTGCCAATCCATCGCAGGGCACAGCCACACACTCACTCATTCACACACTACGGGCAATTTGGGATCTGCAATTAGCCTAACCTACATGTCTTTGGACTGTGGGTGTCACGCTCTCCACTAGGAGGGAAACACGCAGATCCAATAGCAGAGAATGAGAGAGAGAGAAATCAGGAAGGAGACTTACGGCCAGCAGAGGGCGTTCCGGCGCGGAGAGGTAGGGGGGCGGTGCCCAAATCCACGTCGGGGAAATATTGTCCCGTAATCCAAATGAACTCACGGAGTCAATGAGGAAGCTGATAAATAATCCACTAAAGTCTATAGCTTCCTTGTGAGAAGTAATCCCGAAGCATGCAGTTAGACGCGAGCAGGGATCAGAGCTGACAGGCACATAAACATCAAGGGCCGACAATCTCGTAGTCAGACGTGAGCGTAGGTCAAAAGCCGGTATTCCAAATAACATTAATCCGAAGCGCGAAGACGGAGCCGAAAACGGGAAGCAAAGCGGGGTCGTAACCGGAGAAACAGAGACATAAACAAAACGCGAGAATAAGGGCAATACGGCACAATAATCTGGCAACAGGTGGGTGTCTAGCAGCGTCTTAAATAAGCCGATCTGATCACTCCAAATCGTTAACAGGTGAGCTCGAGCCGTGACTGAGGCGGCAAAACCCAAGAGGCGGCGCGGCGCTAGAACCGGAGTGATTTTGATTATTTTCGGAGGCGCTATGTTGTGGGCGAAATCCGGCGTGTTGTGACAGTACCCTCCCCCCTACGGACGCCACTGGGCGTTCTAGACGGGGCCTCTGGGTTCATGCTATGAAACTCAGTTATGAGGGATTTGTCGAGGATAAATCTGGCGGGTATCCAGCTTCTCTCTTCGGGTCCGTATCCCTCCCAATCCACTAGGTATTGTAGTCCGCGTCCCCGGCGGCGGGACTTAAGGAGCTTACGGACTGTGAAAGCCTCCCCCCCCTCGATGAGACGGGGGGGAGGGGGTGGGGGAGGTGGTGGGGATAATGGACAGGAGACCAGTCGTCGAATCTGAGACACATGGAAGGTGGGGTTGATCCGGCGCATGGATAATGGCAGGGCGAGCTTAACAGAGCAGGGGTTGATCACCCGGGAGATGGAGAAGGGCCCAATATACCTGGGAGACAGTTTCTTTGATGTGGTCTTCAGGGGTAAGTCGCGGGTGGATAACATTACTCTTTGGCCAATGCGATATCGGGGGGCTGCAGAGCGGTGGCGGTTGACTTTACATCGGAAAATGTTTACTGAGCGTCGCAATTGGGAGCGGGCCTGTTGCCACGTCCTTTTACAGCGCCGGACGAATGCTTGTGCAGAGGGCACTGCGACTTCCTCCTCTTGAGCAGGGAACAGAGGCGGTTGGTATCCCAGACAGCATTGAAAAGGTGACATTCCGGTGGAGGACGTGGGGAGCGAGTTGTGGGCGTATTCTATCCACGGGAGAGCTCTATTCCATGAGGCCGTGTCCCGTGACGCCATACATCTAAGAGACTTCTCTAGTTCCTGGTTGATCCTTTCAGTCTGTCCATTGCTCTGGGGGTGGAATCCAGAGGATAGGCTGGGCGTGGCACCAATAAGCTTGCAGAAGGCTTTCCAGAATTGTGAGGAAAACTGCGGGCCCCTGTCAGAGACGATGTCTGAAGGAAGACCGTGGAGTCGGAAAACATGGGACACCAGGAGTTCGGCTGTTTCTTTAGCTGAAGGGAGTTTGGGGAGTGAGATGAAGTGAGCGGATTTGGAGAATCTGTCCACAACTGTCATGATGCAGGTATTATTGTCTGAGGGTGGTAATCCTGTAACAAAATCGAGGGAGATGTGAGACCATGGGCGATGAGGGATAGGGAGTGGTCTGAGAAGGCCCTCCGGGGGGCGATTAGTGGCCTTATTCCTGGAACAAGTATCGCATGACGCTACAAAGCCCTGAACATCCTCCTTGATAGTTGACCACCAGAAACGTTGTTTAGTGAGAAATAGAGTGCGGGCAACGCCCGGATGGCATGCCAACTTGGAGCTGTGGGCCCAGTTTAATACAGCAGGACGGAGAAGGCTTGGGACGAAGAGTCGGTTCGGGGGGACGTTGCTTGGACCTGGTTCATGTTCAAGCGCGCGTAGTACCTGGTTCTCTATGTCCAAACGGGTGTCAGCCATCAGGCAATGTGGAGGGAGAATGGTTTCTTGGGTGGGGGAATCCATAGGGAGGGAGAACTGTCTAGAGAGGGCATCAGGTTTAGTATTCTTAGAACCCGGGCGATAGGACAAGGTAAAATTGAACCTGGAAAAGTACAAGGACCAACGAGCCTGACGAGAGTTAAGTCTCTTGGCTGACCTTAAATATTCTAAATTTCGATGGTCTGTCCAGACCAAAAAAGGGTGTTCCGCCCCCTCCAGCCAGTGTCTCCACTCCTCCAGTGCTAGCTTTACGGCTAACAGCTCGCGGTCTCCGATTCCATAATTGCGTTCGGACGAGGAGAGTCGGCGTGAGAAGAACGAACAGGGGTGGAGTTTGTTATCCTTGGGGAACCTTTGGGAGAGAACGGCGCCCACACCTGTTTCTGATGCGTCCACTTCGACCACGAACTGTAGGGATGGGTCCGGGAAGGTGAGGACAGGGGCAGATGTGAAACGGCGCTTGAGTTCCTTAAAGGCCTTGTCCGCCAGTGCACTCCATTGAAACAACGATTTTGTGGACGTGAGGGTCGTGAGAGGTGCTGCCACGGAGCTATAGTTTCGGATGAAACGTCTGTAAAAATTGGCGAAGCCCAGAAAACGTAGAAGTTCCCGCCTAGAGGAGGGTATCGGCCAATCAGTGACTGCCTTTACCTTAGCTGGGTCCATGCAAATACCTGATGGTGATATGAGGAACCCGAGGAAGGAGGTGGAGTCGCTATGAAATTCACATTTCTCGGACTTGACGTAAAGTTTGTTCTCCATGAGCCTTTGTAGAACTTGACGGACATGGGATCTGTGTTCCTTCAGGGTGCGAGAGAATATCAGAATATCATCAAGGTAGACGAATGCAAAAACATTAAGGAAGTCTCTCAATATATCATTAATCAGGGCCTGGAAGACAGCCGGGGCGTTGGTCAGTCCGAAGGGAACCACGAGGTATTCATAGTGGCCCGTAGGTGTATTAAAGGCAGTCTTCCATTCGTCCCCCTCTCGAATCCTCACTAGGTGATAGGCATTTCGAAGGTCTAACTTAGTGAAAACACGTGCATCCTGGAGTAACTCGAAGGCTGAGGACATGAGAGGGAGTGGGTAGCGGTTCTTTACAGTGATTTCGTTGAGCCCCCTATAGTCGATGCAGGGTCGTAAAGATTTGTCTTTCTTCTCCACGAAGAAGAACCCCGCGCCTGCTGGAGAAGAGGAGGGACGAATGATTCCCGCCGCAAGGGATTCCGTAATGTATTGATCCATGGCCTCCCTCTCTGGGCGTGAGAGAGAATATAATCGCCCCCTGGGCGGGGTAGTACCAGGAAGAAGGTTAATAGCGCAATCATATGGGCGGTGGGGAGGTAGCGAAACTGCGTGAGATTTGCTAAAAACTTTCCAGAGATCGTGATACTCGGTTGGGACGTTTGAGAGGTTGGAGAGGTCCTCAGGCTGAGAGGATGGAGCCCTTTTGACAGCAGAGCGGAGACACGATGATAGGCATGAGGTACTCCATTCCAGAACTCTCTTATTGACCCAATCTACATGAGGATTGTGTAGCTGTAGCCATGGGAGACCCAAGACGAGCGGGGCGTGGGAGCTTTTAGCAATCAAGAAAGAAATCACTTCTGAGTGGTTTCCTGAGAAGTGCAAGGTGACTGGTTCTGTGCGATGAGTGATGGGGGCCAGGAAACAACCATCGAGGGCCTGCACAGTGAGTGAGTGACTCAGGGGCGTGGAAAGAATGCCAAGGAGGTTCGCCAGTGAAGAGCAGATCAGATTTTGGTCGGCCCCTGAATCCAGCAGGGCATACGTGTCATGGGATTGGTTATTGTGGGTCAGGGTTACTGAAAAATAGGAGCGATGGTTGGGAAAGGATTTAAGATCCGGGCCCCCCGGTGCACCCAAAATTACCGAGGGGCCTGGCCTTTTACCGGGCAGTTTCGTGAGAAATGACCCAACTGGCCACAGTAGAAACATGCTCCCTTATCCCGTCTCCGTTGTCGTTCCTCAGGAGAAATACGGGCCCGGCCCACCTGCATTGGTTCAGGAGGGGTCTCCATAAAGCTGGTGGAAGCTGCGGGTGGTGACGGCCAGAGGCTCAGGCTGCGCTCCTGCTGCCTGAGGCGCTTACGAGCATCAATGCGTGCTGCCAAATCAATGAGGTCTTGGAGATTGGAAGGTGGTTCGCGTGCTGACAGTTCGTCTTTGACATTATCTGAGAGACCATGGAGAAATGCGTCAAAGAGTGCTTGGTCGTCCCAGCCACATGAAGCCGCTAACGTGCGAAACTCAATGGCATAATCATGGACAGATCGGGTTCCCTGTTGAAGAGTTAATATCTGTCCAGCCGCCAGACGTCCGGTGGATGAGCAATCAAAAACCCTTCTCATTTCTTCGGTAAATGATTTATAGGTGAAACAGCAGGGCAGTTGGGCATCCCACATAGCGGTTCCCCACTCTCTCGCCCGACCGGAGAGGAGGGTGATAATGTATGCCACCTTAGCTCGTTCTGTAGGAAAAGACGAAGCCTGTAACTCAAGAACTAGAGAACACTGAGACAAGAAAGAACGGCAGGTGTTAGGATCCCCATCATAGGTAGGCGGGGCCGGCAGGCGTGGCTCATGGGGTGATGCGGCAGCTGCGGCTGCCAAGGGGCGAGGAGCTAGGGTAGGAGCTGGAGGTGTTTGTAGTTGCTGAATTTGGTTGGCGAGTGAAGTCAGGGTTTCAGTTACTGTTTTAAGGGTACTGGTGACCTCCTGAATGTCACGCTGATGTGAACCCAGGAGCGCTCCCTGACTTTCCAGTGCTGATCTCAAGTGGGTAAACTCCGCTGGATCCATAATGGCCAGATTATACTGTCACGCTCTCCACTAGGAGGGAAACACGCAGATCCAATAGCAGAGAATGAGAGAGAGAGAAATCAGGAAGGAGACTTACGGCCAGCAGAGGGCGTTCCGGCGCGGAGAGGTAGGGGGGCGGTGCCCAAATCCACGTCGGGGAAATATTGTCCCGTAATCCAAATGAACTCACGGAGTCAATGAGGAAGCTGATAAATAATCCACTAAAGTCTATAGCTTCCTTGTGAGAAGTAATCCCGAAGCATGCAGTTAGACGCGAGCAGGGATCAGAGCTGACAGGCACATAAACATCAAGGGCCGACAATCTCGTAGTCAGACGTGAGCGTAGGTCAAAAGCCGGTATTCCAAATAACATTAATCCGAAGCGCGAAGACGGAGCCGAAAACGGGAAGCAAAGCGGGGTCGTAACCGGAGAAACAGAGACATAAACAAAACGCGAGAATAAGGGCAATACGGCACAATAATCTGGCAACAGGTGGGTGTCTAGCAGCGTCTTAAATAAGCCGATCTGATCACTCCAAATCGTTAACAGGTGAGCTCGAGCCGTGACTGAGGCGGCAAAACCCAAGAGGCGGCGCGGCGCTAGAACCGGAGTGATTTTGATTATTTTCGGAGGCGCTATGTTGTGGGCGAAATCCGGCGTGTTGTGACAGTGGGAGGAAACCGGAGTACCCGGAGGAAACCCACCAAGCACGGGGAGAACATGCAAACTCGGGAATCGACCCTGGCGGTGCAAGGCGACAGTGCTAACCACTACACCACCGTGCCACCTGAATAGCCTTCCAATTAAACCTATTTTGGTGAACTGGTATGTTTAGATGCTGTCTTCCCCACTCTCACTGATCACTCAGGTTTGTTGATGGTGAAGTGACTGGTTGCTTTACATCTTAGGAAGCCCTCATGTCTGTGTTTCCTTCTGGCTCTCCCTTTACATATACACACACACACACACACACACACACATACACACACACACACACACACACACACACACGCGCGCACACACACATATATATATATATATATATATATATATATATATATATATATATATATATATGTGTGTGTGTATATACACACACACACATTCACCTTATACATTATGTTACTGTGACACTACCTAACTGTTTTCTTTTCTTCTCTTCTGCTCTCCCTTCTTCTCCCCCTTTCCTTCTCTTCTCTTTTTTCTCTTCTCTTTCTCTCAATCTTCCTCTCTCTTTCCTTATCTCCGTTTTCTCTTTTCATCAATATTTTGGTTGACCAAATTAACACTACTACCAGTAAATAAATACATTGCATTTATTCAATTAACTTTTCAGCCAGCTACTGGTCATTGTGCTGTGAGGAGAGCAGCACTGTAGATTAGCTTAGGTTTATGTATACAATGTCTAGTCAAAAGAAAGGTTGCACACTCTAAGATTTCTTTGACTATTAGCTTTAGCTTTGATTATGGTGCACAGTGTGGTGGTGAATTACTGTAATGTGTGAAAATGATTCATCATGCTCCCAGATCTTCCTATACTTGTAATTTGAATCCTGGAATATGCCTATTCCATCAGCAAAAAAAAGTCCATATATGATACCCTGACAGGTAGTCAACTGACAATTTCATTACCACATAATTTTGTTGAACCTCGAACTGAGCTACTGAAGCATCCCCAAATCATAACACTGCCTCCAGAGGCTTGTCAAGTGGACGCTATGTATAATGGACTAGGGTCAATCTGTCCTCATCAGACCACATGATTTTTTTCCATTGCTCAAATGTCCAATCTCTATAACCTCTATCAAATTTAAGTGTTTCTTTCCTCATTCATTTCACTAACAAGTGGTGTTTTTAATGCCACACAGTTGTTTAATCCCAATTCTCATCACACTGAGTGGGGAAATGCTCTTACTTTCACAATTAAACATAGCTTTGATTTTTTTTTACCATGCAGCTGGTAAAAAGGTTTTGATTGTGTATTGGACGATTCTTAACAAAATTCCAGTCATTTCAAATTTCCTTAATTGCTTTTGCAGGCAAGTAATTTGGCCCTTCTCAAAGACCTGGTTTGTGTTGTCATTTCTGTGTTGAGCTTTAAATTTTATCTTGGTATGATAGTCCTTTAATATGTTTTCTTCATTTTGATCCACATGCCTAGACATTATTAAGCAATTAATACACCCCTCTGGAACTGTCTGATCAGGATTTCAACACCCTATCCACCAGGCTATCCCTGCTCCAGGCCTTTGATACTACTATGAAATATAACACTGAACCCCCATGTACATACAAACTATTGCCAAAAGTATTCACTCCCCTTCCATCCAGAGGTGGGTGGAATAGCCAAAAGTTGTACTCAAGTAAGAGTAGCTGTACTTCAAAATAGTTGCAAGCAATGACGTTCGGGCCCAAACACCCTGCACCTTCACCACCCCAGTGGTGACAACCTGTGTGTTATTTGAGCGTGTTAAGACCTACAAAAAAGCTTCTCTTTTTAGCCTTTAGCCTAGTTAGCAAGCCAGCCCATTTACCTATCTTCTGTTTACATAGTACACCGCTCCCTAGGTCTTCTGAGATGGTGTGCCTTCCTTCTCCAGCCCACTGTCCGCAAAATCCTTAATCCCCCCAACACTTATAGCCAAAGTATATCTTACTACAGTTTGTTTTGAGACTGGTAAACATGCTTTCTACTGGAAACTGAGAAGCCGCTGCACCACTGTGCGCCACCACATTACTCAATGTGATGTCACTGAACGTGATGTCACTGATTGTGTCACTCAATATAATGCCACACAGAAAGTTATTAACCACTTTTAAGTTATTGTCACGGATGACATGTTTGAGATCTAAAATCCCTCTACAATTTTGCATCCTCAATGTCTTTCATATGAGCCCAGTTTGGTGGCGCTCGTATAAATACCCTAGGAGAGAATATCACAATCCATCGGGTGTGTATTTGCGAACGACTCAAAATAACTGACTTCCCGTTGAAAGTTGTTCAGCTGAATGAGCTCTAAATGTGTACAGAGTTCCGTGTGCATACATGAAAGTGTGTATGAGCTATGCAGCAAAATCTCTTGTGAGGTTTCTTGAGGTTCCAACCTATCTGCCAATTTTCATGTTTGTGAGCCCCCAAAAGCCCAAAAGTTGGGAAAAAAATCCTTTAAAAAACAAGAGTGTCCTCTGCACCCTATAGTGCTTGGGCCCTAATTAGAAAGTAGAATTAAAAAATAGTCATCCAAAATATTACTTAAGAGTAACATTGGGTAGGGTAGCCAAGGATTGTTCTCAAGTAAGATTAGCTATACTTCAAAATAATAATATAGTTGCAAGCAACGATGAGCGGGCCCAAGCACCCTGCACCATCGCCACCACGGGCGCACAGCACAACCTGTGTGTTATTTGAGTGTGTTAAACCTTACAAAAACCTCTGGATTTTTGCCAAATGATTAAATGTAAATATTCACTCGCCTACAAATGAATACGAACTTGAGTAACATCCAATCCTTAATTCACAGGGTATACATTCTTCTGGGAAGGCTTTCCACAAGGTTTAGGAGTGTATTCATGGGAATTTTTGACCATTCTTTCAGAAGCACATTTGGGAGGTCAGACACTGATGTTGGACAAGAAGGCCTGGCTCGCAGTCTCCCCACTAATTCATTCCAAACGTGTTCTATCACGTTGAAGTCAGAACTCTGTGCAGGCCAGTCAAATTCTTCCACACTAAACTCACTCGTCCATGTCTTAGTGGACCTTGCTTTGTGAACTGGTGCAAAGTCATGTTGGAACTGGTGTGAGGTTGTATTTCAGGAATTAATGGAGGGAGATTAGTCCAAGTTTTAAAGAAACAGATATGTCTTGAGTTGGCAATATAGTGTACATCTGAATTTTTATTAATTCCAGTGGTCATAGCTTTGTGAAATGGGAACAAAAGTGTTACCTGACAAAAAAAGAGCCCTCCATTAAATTAATTCAGCAGCAGAAAATATCATGCAATTAAATGAACAAAATCCGTATAAAGAAATTACTAAACAATAAAAATGCTAAATAGATTTGTTTCACCTTTAGAATATTGGGTCATTTTTCAGAGTTGGTGACGTCCAAAACATCAATATTTATGCAGAAAAATATGAGTATAATTACTCATAATCAGAAAGGAATTAAGTCGATTTTCTGGTTCGATTTTCAGTTTATGTAAATTATCTGCATGTAGTTCGTGTCTTCAGTGTTGTCAGATTGTTTCTTGAGTACAGGTGTATGAGACAGGGTTTTTCAATAGCATCTAGACTCCCACCTCAACAGCTGCCTTTACAAGCCCATACATTATCTGGGATAGTGCTAGTAAAAACAATTAGATTTATAACTGCAACTTTTTTAAAGCTTACAAAAAACAGCACATTTTTGTATAATGTACTGATATTTAATTGTCCACATACAGTCTTATGCAAAAGTTTAGGCACCCCTTGATAAATAACAGATTTTGGTGATTTTTTTTATTTAAAAGATGTTAACACAGTCTCTCTTGGAAATGGAAAAAATGCACAATATTTTCAGAAAACATTGGTGCATAGTTACTTTTTATGTCATAAATTCAACAATGATAAAAAAATAAAAACATTATTGTGGTACTATGCAAAAGTTTGGGCACCCTACATAATCAGTACTTAGTAACACCTCCTCTGGCAGATATCACGGCTTGCAAACGCTTTTTATAGCCAGCTAAAAGTCTTTCAATTCTTGTACTTGGGATTTTCTCCCATTTTTCCTTGCAAAAGCCTTCTAGTTATGTAATATTCTATATTCGCCTTGCATGCACAGCTCTTTTAAGATCTACCCACAAATTTTCAATGATGTTTAAGTCAGGGGACGATGGCCATTCCAAAACCTTCAGCTTGCGTCTCTTGAGGTATTCCATAGTGGATTTCGAGGTATGTTTAGGATCATTGTCCTATTTTAGAAAGCATCCTCTTTTCAGCTTCAGCTTTTTTTCAGATGGTGTGATGTTTGCTTCCAGAATTTGCTGGTATTTAGTGGAATTGTCTCGGATTACTTTACTGTAACCTTGTTCCCTGAAAAAGCGGGAACGAGATGCTGCGTGAAAACGTTATGGGAACATCTCTTTGTTCAGCCGTTTGTGAAGCATGTGTGTATCAAACACGCCAAATTTTGGCTTATATAACTGTCATCCGATGAGGTGCACCTGCAGGTTATAAACAGGAGTGAACCGGAAACATTCTCAGAACAATTTTTGTCTGAAAGTACGTCCAGCCACGCCAGCAGTGCGGCATTGGAGCGCAGCATCTTGTTCCCGCTTTTTCAGGGAATAGAGTTACAGCAAAGTAACCCGAGATGTTCCCTTTCAAAAGCTACACTTGATGCTGCGTGAAAACGCTATGGGAACAAGAATACCAACACCGCTGCACTGCAAGTGTCTGGACCCCCAGGTTGTGTAGCGTGTGCGCACAATAGCCAAAGAGGTCTCAGACATAACTTTGGGATGCTGACTCGAGGACCCACGAGCCCGGAGTAGCATGGACATCCAAACTATAAAATCTGACAAATGTGTGCGGAGAGGACCAACTTGCCGCATCACACACTTGCTGCAAGGGGACACCTCTTGCCAGAGCAATTGATGAGGCAATCCCCCTGGTTGAATGAGCCCTGACTCCTAGAGGCGAAGTGTGACCAAATGAAAAGCTGCTCTGACTTACACCACTGGCTAGTGCGGTGGACGGAAATCTGAAGAGCTCATACTGGACACAGTAAGTTAAGTCTTTCCTGCTCCGGAGCTGTAAAAGGCAGAGGACAGAAGGCTTAGAGAACAACTGGGTGCATGGTCGAGAATGGAACTTTTGGTAGTTCAGGTAAGGATGCAGAATAGCTTTAGCTAGCCCAGGGGCAAAGTCTAGGCAGGATGGGGAGACTGACGAAGGCTGCAGATCTCTATTTCTCTTTAAAGAAGTAATGGTCATAAGAAAAACTATCTTAAGAGTCAGAAGCCTGGGAGGTGCTGACTCTAGTGGTTTGAAAGGGGTGTCAATCAGACCTTCGAGCACAGTAGCTAAGTCCCACAAAGGGACCGTCGCTCTAGTGGGCGTACGTTCTGAGAGTACTAGGGCATAAGCCCGAAGACAACTTTTATTGCAGAAACCCCAGCACTGAAACAATTCGGCAGTGGACTGGGTCTACATGTTTTGCTATGCACCAACTTTCAAATACACTCCATTTGAGGGCATAAGTTCTTCTAGCTCCAGAGACTGAGCCAGAATCAGCCAGTCGTCTATATAATTCAAAATACGGATGCCCTGGAGTTGTAAAGGAGCCAGGACTGCATCCATGCATTTTGTATATGTGCGGGGTGACACAGCTAGGCCAAATGGAAGGACCCGATACTGGTAAGCTTCGCCCCCGAAAGCGAACCTCAGGAACTTCCTGTATTGTGGCAATACTTTTATATGAAAACATGCGTCCTTCAGGTCGATTGTCACAAACCAATCTTCTGGTTGGATTTGAGAAACAATCATTTTGACAGACAACATTTTGAACCTGTATTTCCTGAGATAGCGGTTCAACCCACGAAGATCTAAAATTTGACGCAGCCCCCTGTTTTTCTTGGGAACCGAGAAATACCGACTGTAGTAGCCTGACTCTCTGTCTGGGAGGGGAACATGTTCTATGGCTCCTTTTCCCAGCAAAGTCTGTAATTCCTGAATCAATAGATGTGCTCGTTCCGGTTTCACGGACATAGAAACTACGCCCTTGAAACGCGGAGAACGATGTGCAAACTGAATCCTGAAACACCAGTGGTGGCGGGGCTTGAACACCAGCCTACTGGGGGTGCCAGGGAGGAGACTTTATTCTGTGAAGAAATTCCAGATGCCCCTTCCCAGGGGGGAGGCCCTAACCCTGGGCGCATGAGTCTCATGAGACTTCTTTTTTTGCTGAGAGGAAGCTCCTCAGGTCCGGTCTCATAGAGGCAAATTGAGAAGAGCGGTAAGCCCCACCCTAGTCTCTATGAGGGGGTGCCCGGCTGGTCAAACTCTCCCTCTGCGCCTCCTCTGTGTCATCACTAGAGGAGTGTTCTGAGGTGGCTATTTCCATGGAAGTGAGAGAGGAAGACTCCTCTGCCCCTTCAAAAGAAGCGCCAGAGCGCGCTAGAGAAGTTGACGCTAAAACGTCCTGATCAGGGGAGAGCGCGAGGGAAAGGGGGAGTTCTGTGTCATGCGTGTCTGCCAGATCAGCACGTGAACCCCACGACTGCGCCGCAGCTTGCGGTTTCTCTTTAAAGAAGGCGAGCCAAGCACCTTAATAGGGAGGCGATCACAGTGCTCACAGCCCAAGGAGAGCGTGCTCTTGCCCTAGACACTCAACACAAAAATCGTGGAGATCGCCCTCCGAAAGAGATCTATCACATGGAGGCACGCATCTCTTAGTAAACTCTGCCATATTGGTGAGTTTACACTTTTTTTTCCTTTTGTTTGTATATTCGCTTGCACACACACACGCAAACACAATGCGGTCCTTGAAGACAAAAAGACCTGAGGATGTTTCCGGTTCACTCCTATTTATAACCTGCTGGTGCACCTCATCAGATGACGTCATCTGATCGAGGTTATATAAGCCAAAATTTGGAGTGTTTGATACACACATGCTTCACAACTGGCTGAACAAAGAGATGTTCCCATAGCGTTTTCATGCAGCATCGCATGTAGCTTTTAGGGAACCATTCAAGTACAATGGAATCTTGGATTACGAGCATAATTAGTTTTGGAAGCATGCTTTTATATCAAAACACTTTATGTCAAAGCGAATTTCCCCCATAAGAAATAATGAAAACCCAGATTATTTGTTCCACAACCCCAAAAAATTAATATATAAAATTATTAATACAAAATATAAAGTAAAAATAAAGCAAATTAGTAAAAGTAAAAATACATCACGACCAGTGGCGGCTGGTCAATACGGGGGGCAGGGGCGCCCCCCCCTTAAAGTTAGGCAGAGAAGAATGGTACTTTAACATGTCATTATTTAACATAATAATTACTAATTTTAATAATAAAATAAAGTCATTTAGTCACAATATTCCGCTGTATTTCTTAATATAATTTATTTGCAATTAAAAAAAAATCTAAACTATATTACGTTCATTTGTGTTCCTGTACGCGGGGCACCGGACACACGAGTGTCTATGTAGACACATAAATCTTTGAAAAGCATGTGACCTGAGGCTGAGGCGCCCTGAACCCTCCAACTTTTGTTCTTAGCGAATCATATTGTTTTTAAATATTTGGACTCATGTGATTGGACCATTCTCAACGAGTCTTCCAGCACTTCTTATGGCAAGCGGAGCTGCCGACTGGATGCGATGTGAGTCATGCCTTTATTTTATGCTAGTAGTAATGATCACCGCATAATCACCTGATAAATACCTATTTACAGGCGAGTATTAAAAGTTTAATGTTTATTTTGTTTGCGCCCCCTCAAAAATTTTTTGCACCAGCCACTGATCACGACAGATAAATGTTTTCCATAAGTGTATGTTTGTGCGCACCCGCTGTGCATGTGTGTGTGAAGCTAAAGTAAGACAAGAGGAGGAATGACTCCCTACCCCCCTCCCTCCGCTCTTATTTGAGAGGGGGGAGGGCTATTGTGCAGAACGACTTTCACATACACACATACAGAGTCAAAAACAAGAAGCGCATGCATGCCACATGATACTCTATGAGACTTGGTACTCGTAAATCAAGACTTGCACGTTTTCAAGTCAAAATATATTAAAAATTTTGCTTGTCTTGCGGAATGCTCGCAAACCGGGTTACTCACTATCCGAGGTTCCACTGTACTTGACATCCTGGAGGATACGCTCAGTGAATGGTTTCACTGACATTTTGTTAATTGAAATTGAATTAAGTTTGTTGGGGTACATTTCAGCCATCATGGACACAATTTGAATGATAAGAAGAGTCTTTATTTAATATGCTCACTGCCCACTTTAATTTAATTCATAACCTTATCAAAAAAGTGCCCAAGGACTAAGCAAAATTAATCCTTGCTAAGCAATTTATCTAATTAAGATGTCCATGAAAAAAAATGTTTGTTAAATTTAAATGGTCAGTGCAAATAACAAATTAACATTATGTGTTCATTTGGGATCTACTGTATGCGTGTAGTAATGTAGCCCACTATTAAAGTACAATTTGTTGCTTACATCAAACTGCATCTCATTTGAGCATTAATTAGCACTCATTTTTGGTCTTTTGTTGTTGTCAGGCTATTCATATCATGTGTATTTTGTTTCTTCATGTTTCCTAGTCAGTGTTTTCCTTTGCTTTTGCTTAAAAAAAAAACATGGAAGCAGTAGGATTTTGGACTGTCCCACAAGAGAACCCTCTGAGGTAGGAGCAACAGTAGATTGGATTGGTCAGAGCCATGTTGGCCCGGCTGGAAACTATTTAGCCCCTCAAGATTTTTTTTGGAGGAGAGGCACCCAACTAGCCATGTAGGGTCATGCCCGATGGACTTGTGGTCAAGTCAGTTAAAAATATTTAATTTTTACTCTGGAATATGTTATGCATTAAACAAATATGAGACATTATTAAAACATTAATTATACAAATATGTTTAAATGTAGAGATCTTTTTTTACTCAAGTAGCCATATTTTGAACTTAACGTAATATTTTAACACAGTATCCTTACCCTTACAAATATGATTTTCTTTATCTATTTTTCCAACCCCAATTATTAGGTTCAAATTCAAATTCAAAATTCAAATTCAAATTTTATTTGTCACATACACAATCCTACACAGTACGATATGCAGTGAAATGCTTAGGCAACTGCCCTGACCTAAGAGAATATAGATTTACATATATATATGTAAATATGAGAATATACATTTCCTTTAAAATGTTCAAAGACTGAAGATAAATGGGACACATATATGTCTCCACTGTCCAGACATTGCTGCAGCTGAGTAAGCATATGAGGTGTTGGGAGGAAACTGTGTTATTTTGATTGACTCATGAAATTCAATTATTTAAATTATGTCACTGCTGATATCAGCAAAGAACTATACCAGCAATCAGCAAGTGACCTGGTCACATACCTCATTAATTACACACACCTGTAAATATCCCTGTTTAGATTTACAGAAAATAAACTTTGTAAACATTGGATAAGCTCCTGGCTTCCCTGTCAGTCAGAACCAGCATGGATCCTTTTGGACAAGAAGAAGCAAGAAGTTTCCAGAGAATTAGACATTGTTTATGTTAGTTTATTTTTTACATGACAAAAAAGAGTGGGCCAAAAAAAAGGCACACAGTAAGATTACATTTTAGTGTTTTGTGGTTTTTAATTTGAGTTTGAATATGCCCTCTGGGAAGAAAATAAAGGGCTTGATCCTTGATGAGATAATAAGTAAGACATTCTGTATACAGTGGAACCTTGGATTACGAGCATAATTCAGTCCGGAAGAATTCCAAAACACTTGTAAACCAAATCATCATTTTCCTATAAGATATAATGAAAACTCAAATTATTCGTTCCACAGCCCCAAAAATTAAATACATAAAAATAATTAATACAATCTATAAAATGAAAATAAAACAAATTAATCTGCACTTTACCTTTAAAAAAAAGTACAAATAAATCCCGACAGATAAGTGTTTCTGTTGGTGCGCTTGTGTGTGTGGAATTAGCCCCTTCCCTTGCCTCGTTTTACACAGTAACACTCCTCCTTCCTCTCCCCACCTCGCTTTTTAAGTTTCACAAGAAACACACACACACACAACGGAAACACCATTTTAACAGGAAAAAAAGACATCTCTCTGACACTGGCATGAGCGCATACTAACGGAATCACTTTTTAAGTTTCACAACAAACACAAACACAGTGGAAACACCGTTTTAACGGGGAAAAAAATAAATCTCTCTGAGACTGGCGTGAGCGCATACTAACGGAATCACTTTTTAAGCTGCACAACAAACGGACACACAAACACTGCGGAAACATAGTTTTAACACGAAAAAAGAAATCTCTCTGACACTGGCGTGAGCGCATACTAAGGTAATCACTGCGGTAAAGTAAAAAAAAAGAAAAAACAAATGAACCAGCACCTTACCTTTGAAAAGAATCGCGACAGAGCAGAGTTTCTGTGTGTTTGTGAAGCCGGGGAGGGGGTGAAAAGGCGAGAGAGCGTCTGTGCGTGTGTCAGGGTGTTTGTGTGCGAGTGTGTCGGTGTCAAATTACACGCACGCACACACATAAGAGACGCTGAAAGAGAAAGGGAGATGTTGATTATGCAAGTAAGAGACGAGCACTAAGACCTAGCAGGGGAGACGATTACACACAATTCCGCAGCGCAAGAGTGACGCTCGGTGTCAAAATAAGTCTCGCATGCGTGATACATGATCCTCGGCGCTCGTAAATTAATACTTGCTCGGTTTCCGATTAAAAATCTTTGCTTTGTAACCACGTTACTCGCAATCCGAGGTTCCACTGTATTTAAGTAATCAGCTGACTTCATTTTATTGCCAAATATTGTTGCTGAGCTTCGACCTGTATACTGTAGCTGAAGCAGCCCCAGATCATTACACTGCTTCCAGAGACTTTTACTCTATGCATGATGGGTGCATCACTTCATGGCCTTCTCTTCTTTCTCTGACGTACCCATCATGCTGGAACATGGGTAATCTGGACTCGGTACCAGACCACATTACTTATTTCTATTGCTCCCAAGTCAAGTCTTTATGCTCTCTAGCAGATTGAAGCCTCTTTTATTATCTTATGCAGCTCATTAACAAGTGGATTTCATATGCTTGTTTAGTCCCAATTCTGAGGTCTTATCACACGTTACATCATTACATTTTTATCATATAAGTGAACTGCATTCATGATTTTTCCCCCACATTTCTTCCATGAAGTTGGCAGCACTATTCCACATTAAAAAAATGTGTGGGAGTGTAATTTTAACCTAATTTCAGTCATTTCAAATCTCCATAGTTGTTTTTGTTGTTTGATGCATGCAAATAATTTGAACCATCTATAACGTTGATCTTTTATGATCTGCTGTCATATTGTTTCATATTTATCACACGTTAAAAAAAATAGGAAACTTCATTTAATTTCGACTGTATTCATGTGACTCTTTAAACAATGGACATTGTCTCAAAGCATCTTTATTGCAGTTTGGATTTACAGTCCTCTCCTAAAAAACAGGAGTGGCTAAGACCATTCTCATTCTTTTAAATAAAGACATGTGGGTTTAAGATCTGAGTCTGGATATTAACATCTAGATGTGTTAAATAACTTAGGACATGGCATTCTTTGTTTGAAGCCTCACATTTTTCAAATGATGAAATATACTGCCTCGTGTAACTGACAGGTGTTGCTTGTTTTGCAGGGGTGGATTATTATATTGATTGTTATATAAACTTTAAAAATCAATAGCTCTGAATGTCTACCCTTGGTTTCTAGTTGTTAAAAAGGATATTTAACACTGTGGATATCCTTTCAGGCAGATCTGTAGGCAACTTCAATTCCGATTGCTAGGCAACGCTGCCATGCAGGCAATCAGGCAAAACGTGCTGCACCTGGCCGCACCTCTTTATAAGCCTCCCAAATGCCTCACTTGGCGGGTGGACATTGGTTCTGCGCCAGGTACGAGAGCGGCACAAAAGTAGAAGTAGTGAAGAGTAAATTGAGAAAAGTGTTAAGAGAGAAGCAAAAAGCACAGATAAGAAAAAGCCATCTATAGTTGCTGTTTCCCACGGGGTAGCAGAAGTTTGAGATTTGTTTTCGTCACACATCAGTACACACAACCACCTCAGATTCCCCACTAAACAGACCAGACACAGTACATTGACAGCATGGTGCACACCAAGGTGTGGGTTCAAACCTTACTAACAGCCAAACTTCTTTGCGACTCAGTGTACTGCATACTATCCATTCTAAGCCTGCATTGAGTCCTCATACTCTTGTACGGCTCTTGGACAAATGCACTTTACATTGTGCTTTGTTTCCACACTGCAATGATTTAGAAAAATGAATGAGGAAAAATTAGGTCTAGAGAGCTGTCTATGAACACATTTTAATGTTGAGAAAAGAGGAATCATTTACAAACAACCTCAACAGGACAGGAGTGACGAATCACAATCAATATTTTGAAGCATTTGACAGACGAAATATGGAGGTCATTGTACAAGATGCATCCACTCACCAGCAATAAGAACAGGAAGGTAATTTGCAAATAAATGTAGAATTGGACCACAAAAGTTCATCACAGCAGCCATGCAAGCCCAACAACATTATTGTTATTTACTTTGAGAATATATTTTCACTATTTTTGTTCCTGTTTTTTTACCCCACATCTAGTTGTGAATATCGGAAAATTAAAGCTGACATTCCGATCTCATATTAATTTTTTTATGTCAAACCTAAATGTCTTCTGTTTATGGCAAAACCAATATAATTGCTGTTCCAATTTCAGGAATTGTATATTTAGATCCCCTATGAGCATGCTAAAGGCAAGAGTGGCAAGGAAAGACTTCCTTCAATAACATGAAGATGAAAATTTGAGAGAAACCAGACTCAAAAGTAATTCTATCCCCTCCTGGGTGACATCGGATTACACCAGACTACTCTTCCACAACTGTAGGTTACAAACTCAAACAATACTGAGTGTGTTGAGAGGATCTTCAACATGAAACCAGAGTGATCAATGAGAAGCTGGTTACCCCAGCAACCCTGCAGTAAATGGGCTTTCATATGGAATGTGTTCAGAGTGATGGAATAGGTTCACACTTTTTATTTTGCACAAGGATATCAATTATTTTTAGATATTGCCTAGCCCTAATAGTTAGAGCTAAGCGACATATTTAACATAGCGGTTATATAATTATTTCATGCTTTTATTTCTGAGATACAGTATTACTGACCATATTTATTATTTATGTTGCCAATAAAATGCATTTTTCTCTAATTCTCTAAGAAAGACAGACATAAAAACAAAGATTGACATTAGCTCCTGTGTCCCTGGTTTGATCATGAGCTTGGATTACTCTGTGTGACATCTCGCATGTCCATGTGCTGTTTGTTCAAGTTTCCCTGGTCTCCTCCACTGTCCCAAAAATATTGCTTCTTGGCAGTGGGTGAATGTGTGTGCATGGTACTGTATGCAGTAGTACTAGTTCTAACAGGGGAGTATAGGAGGATATGACAAAAAACACAATCATATTTTCAAATCAACACAAATTGTTGCAACAAAATCAGTTGATTGCAATTCTCATCTTGCAGTAATTTACAGGCCATTCTATTAAAAAAATATGATTCTTGATATCTAATAATAATAATAATAATTATGACACACAAAATTCCACCACATACAGAGGGACCTCTCAACTACAGTAACATATATTTTCAGTAAAATATCAAATAATGCAAAATGGTTTTTAGTGTGTATTTTCAATGTTTTGGTACTGGAATATTTTTAGGAGTTATTATTTAATTTTGTGGGGAAGTGAACTAAAGGGATTTAAGCATAGGCACTTTGGTTGATATGTATACTTGACCAAACAAATTATTGTAATAATCAAAGATCAAAGATTATTTGATGATGATGATGATGATGATGATGATAATTGGTTAAAGTAAATATGCTGAACATTAGTTGTGTACAAAATGCTTGATAGATAGGATATCTTCCTAAATTAATGACTTGACCACCAAATAAAATATAATAATAGGAGACATTTTCAATTAAATGATAATGTTAGTTTGTTTGAATTATTGCTGTCACTGCCTTAATTGAGTGCTATCACACTGTGAGGAAATGGAATGTGCTTCAGTTGGAATTGGAAATGGAACTATTCAACTGTCATACAGATGACCGATGTAGTTACCATCTTAGTATTTTTACTTTGAAATATATTTACTGTATAGTAGTCCCAGACATTAAAGGTTTTGTGGACTGTGGTAATGATCTTGTAATTTAATTGTCAGAAATTCCCACAAACATTTTCTACAATCCAATATAAAAGCTTCACAAAAAATTGGGGGGGGGGGGGGGGGGATGAGAACTGGAAAACTATTAATTGCCCAAGCTGCAAAATGTGTCCCGTGCATGATGCTGTGCTCACTTTTCTTTGGATAGACTCTCCATACACTTCCAACTTGACAAGCAAAAAGTGGTCACCGAAGATTATTGCATAGATTAATGAACAAACTTTTGTTTTGATGCCCAAGGAGTGAAGGGTGATGCAAAAAACAAATCCAGTAGTGCCAGTGATTTTAGTGTTTGTATAAATACATTTGCATGTAGAACAGCAAATCCTTTTTCAAATTAACACTTTTCCCACCCCCTACAGCTTCAGAGGCACTTTGTTTGAAGGTCTTTTGTCTGTTTCTCTTACTCTTCTCTAGAGAAAGACAGACAATAAGGGGTGGGAGGGCATCCCATGATATTGAGTGAAACTAATATCAATTGTTAATGAGAAAAAAATTTCAAGTGTGAAAGAGTGAGTGTGTCTTGAAGAGCTCTGAACATGAAAGCATTCAAGGAGTGCATCTGATGTTTGACTTGTGAAAAATGTCTGTCTCCAGCTGTGTCCTCCAGACACACAGCTACTGTATAAACACCTCCTTATTAAAGTGTGGTTATTTTTCTCCAGCTTCCACTATTCTCACACTGCAGCCACCTAACACATGTTAATCACACAGTCAACATATTACTGTTGAATACTTTTCAAGCCCAAATGTGAGCACTAGGAATGCAGGATAATATGAACAATGAGCACCCTCACTGCAATGATTAGGCACTCACCTCTACAAGCGCAGTTGTAAAATAAAAAAATAGATTCTAGATAGAAAAACATACCCACAATATATTTATGCAATTTCAATATGACATTTGTTTTTTAAACCAAAGCTTATTGTAGCACAATAAGTGTTTGTTAGCTACTAAGTAATAGTATGGTGAAAAATAAAATAATTCAGAAAAAAAACTTAATCTCAAGGTATGCAACCTACATTAATGTAAGAAGGCTGTCTGTCTGCCAGGTGGTGATCATATTTGAAATTTAGGACACAAATGGAAGGAAACATACAGTATATCACATGTGATGGTCTCTGAGGCTGTCAGTGAAATTGATATGGATTAGAACAGAACAAGAAGACAAAAATGAATTACGAAATCAACTGATTCCCTGATGTCTAAGATTTGTTTGTTTTTCTTCTGACTGAGCTTGGCATGTGTACAATAATTCTGACCGGGGCTGCGTATATCCTTTTTCAGTTCAGTTACCCAGAAAAAGCTACAACACACAGTTTAATGGGAGGTTTAATATTTTTAGCATTGTGCCGCTGCTAATCAAAGTAGATAGCACCAGCTTATTGCTAATATTAATGTAATGACTTGACACTATGTTGTCTTTTTCATGGTGTATAGATTATACAGATTATATAATATGTATACTGATCAGCAAGATCAAGCAAAATTGAAAACAAAACATTGTTCTTGGACTGAAACAGGGTGAAAGAAAGAAAGAAAGGAAGACATTTACATCGACCAGTAAATTACAGCTTCAAAGTGTGTCCTGGTGTGTGCCATTAAAAGCACAGGAATGGTGAGTGATTCAGCCAGTTGGAATGACTACATGATGTGATAATTTTATGCATGTTCTGAATGTCACTGTCACACTGAATATTATGACAAACTCTCTGCGTGACACCAAAGAGTCTTAAAGAACAAGCTGGAGTTATAGCTTAGAATCGGTGGGAGTAAAAGAGTGATTTCTGACCAAAAGAATTGGTTGAATGTTACCACAGTGTCTTACATTGTTTAGAGAGAGTTTGGAATTGGTAGTGTAGTCTACAGTCTTTTAAAGAGATGCAGCATGTTGAACAACCACTTGGAATTCTCCCTCTTTTTAGTGAGAATAATGCTGAATTTCAGACTAAGTGGCAAGGTGTAATTCCCCCTGTACAAACCACTAAAAGCAGCCAAATGCTGTTATGACATTCAAGCTGTGCTGCACTCATCTGTCCGGTACTCAATATGACCAAGTTTTCATCTCTTTATCCTGTATTCAGGGTCACAGGGGGCCTGGAGCCTATCCCAGGAGACTTAGGGCACGAGGCGGGGTACACCCTGGACAGGGTGCCAATCCATCACAGGGCATTCACACACTATGGGCAATTTGGGAATGTCAATTAGTCTAATCTGCATGTCTTTGGACTGTGGGAGGTAACCGGAGTACCCGGAGGAAACCCACCAAGCACGGGGAGAACATGCAAACTCCATGCACACAGAGACGGGAATCGAGCCTGGCCAGGAATCGAACCCGGACCCTGGAGGTGCAAGGCGACAGTGCTAACCACTACACCACGAAATATTAACAGATTTGGCATATAATCTTTTCATCTAGTCATTTAGTTTATTTCATTATATTGATCAGAAATAAAATGTTAGTTTCAATAAACAGACCTCAGCACATCTACATACACAAATTCTGGCTCTAGGTCCAGTAATGAAAATATTACAATTCAGCTAAGGACATATTATGATAAACAAAATGAGCAGCTCACCTCTCATATCTTCTGGTCCGAATCAGTCGTTCTTTTGTCACATAGACTCTATGCAGTGCAGTA
The DNA here is from genome assembly GCA_030347435.1 of Clarias fuscus. Taxonomy (NCBI): domain Eukaryota; kingdom Metazoa; phylum Chordata; class Actinopteri; order Siluriformes; family Clariidae; genus Clarias; species Clarias fuscus. The sequence continues at coordinate 23,770,005 of CM059211.1, read as the reverse complement.
CACAGGAACGACTCGGGACTCGTTGAGAACCGTTCAGTTCTGTTTCCTGTGTACTGCACTTGTCATGTGACAAAAGAACAAATGATTCCGACCAAAAGACTCAAAGGTAACTACTCATTTCTGTTTCCTGTACATAACCTACGGAGGTTTTGCGATGCTTTGTGCATGCACGATCAGTAGAAAATGAGCCAATCACTCTGAGACTACTCGTTCTTCTGAGTCACGTTAAAGACTCATTCAAAAAGAACGAATTGTTCATGAACGACCCATCACTAAAATGGTAGCAAATTGGTAGCAAACCTTTTTAATAAATTTTAATTAAAAAGGATCTTAAGGAGCATGATGGTATCTGATGACGACAGTGCTTTATTATAGTATTCCATGACTATAGGAATATATAAGTGGGGTAATTGTAGCAGTAAATATTCATTTTCTGTGTTTTCAGCATTCTCCCAAAGAACTATTTTGTTCAGCCAATAGGTTTGCTTAATTAATCCCATGACATAAAAGACAGCTGTGATTAGTCTTTTTTTAAACATGTGCTTTGCTATGAAATGCAGCCATTACATTCCACTTCTTGCCCAAAAGGAATACATATAGCACTAAAAAGGTTTAGTAACTTTCTAGTAACTTTATATTACTTAGTGCCCAAGGGATATAATTTGCCTAATTTGTGAATGTCTGAAAATTATGTTTAGAGTAATGGGAAACAGAAAGTACACCCTATTTAAAATCTCTTATTTTATTCCTTATTTTCTAAACTTGGTTTACTTCTTGAGACACAATTTTGATTTGAAATGTGTGTTTTTTTTTCATGGTTTCTCTGATGGCCCTCTCTCTAATTTAAAAACAAAAAATATTTGACTTGAATGTCACTCATCAAAATGGCAAGTGTAGCCTTATTCATTAGATGGACAAAATGCATTGTCGAAATATTTTAAAGATGAAAGCAAGAAATGTGACTTATCACTGTAATTATATTAACATAATCCGCATTGATTTCTATCTGACCTCTTGAAGTAATTGTTACTTACAGCATTTGACAAATTGGGGCCTCCTCCTTATCTCGCTCCTTGACTGATCTCTGTGGGGAAATGCAATCTGTTGGCTACATTTGTTATATAGTAACTATCTTTTCAGTTTAGTTAAATATTTCATCTTGTTGTCCACTGTACAGAATGTATAATTGCTCTGCTCTGTTTTAATGATGACATGATGGGACAAGAGCAAGATTTAAGGGCAGATTGTTTTGTACTACTGTGCTTGTTAATCTGGCTCTTTATCTGATGTGATCTTTTGTAGAAGTCTTCAAGACTTTTGCACAGTACTATACACATATACTGACACATCTGATGCAGAACCTTGTTCTCTCATTTTACATTAACTTCAGCCCACAGGCAAGTTCTGAAATTTTCCCCCTAGTTAATATATACTGTCAGTCTGATTCAAAGCTAACAATTCCACAGGAAACTTTTTCAAAGTCTTGGCCAAATTCTAGCACCAGATTCCACTGATCTGCCCTATATTAAAACTGCTTGGGTTCCTCTAAGGGAGGCAGTGATTAAACTTGAAGAGCAGAATGGCCATGGCAAGACTGTGGTTGAGGAAGGATTTGGTTTAATACCACTCAGTATTAAAATATTTCTTCACTGAAGATGGTGTAACCCGAAGCAATGCTAACACACTGGTATATTTCAGTTACAAATCCACAACACAGTATTCACAATAAGAATTCAAGTTGGAATTCACATTAGATACCCTAACACACATAACACAGTTATGATACTTTTTACATATGCTATAAGTCAGGAAGCAACAGTGATTTAGCAAGGTTTCTTTTATATGCATTTTGATGCAATAGTCAATAGTACTTTCAACCCCCCCCCCCCAGTAGAACACAGTAGAACACACCCTAAATATAACCTAAATGTTAAGAACTTTTAATAAAGGTTGGGTCATGAAGATTTATTGGTTTTAAGACATAGCTTGCTACACAGATTGTGGTATATGGTTTAACCATTCTAATGTTGTGCACTGTGTGTGTTTTGTGTGAGTGATGGATGAGCCTTTTTAGTTTACTGAGCCAATGAGCAAGAAAAAAATGCCATATTTTAAGGGTGTATGTATGTGTGTGCCACTTCTCATGTCCTGCATTATCTCTTCAAAATCCTCAAAAATTAAATATAGATCTACCATCATAGTCAAGCTTTTTGCTATGCAGGTTTTTCATAAGAGATTACAATTCATACTAGGGGAAGTTGATTTTAGATTAAATATTAACAATGAAGAGATAAGAAGCTTGAAGTTTTCAAAATACAAAATTGTGTCAGCAATGATGAGAACGGATTAGCCTGAAATTCTCAAGCTGATTATGTGTCTGCATCAATGCTGGTTGAGATGTTAATTGATGGCTTTATACATATGAGAGCAAGAGAGAGAATTACTGGAACACTTAAACATCACAATCCAGGATTTGATTAGGAAGCAATGTGATGTCAATATAATGAATGAAAAATAATTATAGTTTCAATAACAGCAGAGAAAACCTCAAGGAATAACTGAAGGAAATACCTGTGGGAAAAAAAGAGTTTTAAGTAGGGTGGGGAAATATTTCAGTAAATGGTAGCAGATGCTGCAGAACAAGCCTAGTTTAGGATTTAATGCATATTACGACCTCTGGCAATAATTATGGAATCTCCAGATTTAAGTCAAGTCAAGTCAATTTTATTTATATAGCGCTTTTAACAATTGACATTGTCGCAAAGCAGCTTTACACAATAAAAGAAGTAAGTTTGTATGCAATGTGTATGAATCAAAATGATAAGATTGTCCCTGATGAGCAAGTCGAGGGCGACGGTGGCAAGGAAAAACTCCCTGAGATGGTAGTAGGAAGAAACCTTGAGAGGAACCAGACTCAACAGGGAACCCATCCTCATCTGGGTGATAACAGATAGCAGGGATTGATCAGCATAATAATGTGTACTGGAAGTTCAGTATAACAGGAGATGTGTTTAAAATTAAAATTAAAAGGAGTCCAGTTTGTTCCTGGAGGCTCAGGTAGACTGTAGGAGATTCCAGTCCTGAGCTATCGAACAACTGAAGTCACAGGTCCCCAGAGCATCAATCGATGACAGGACAGTCTTCATGGAAACCATCCCCAGCCACCACACAAATCCAGGCAGACCACACGGGGCATCCATGCGACGAGATCTCCAACCAGAAGCAGGACTCCAGGACAGATTAGACGGGTCCAGAGGGCAGAGGGGTCTGGATCACTGGCAACTCAGGAGCGAACATGTATAGCTCGACAGAGAGACAGAGAGAGGGAAAGGAGAGAGGGAGAGAGAGAGAGGAGAGAGCAGAAGAGGAGAGAGCAGAAAATAAGGAGAGATGGCAGTTAGGTATGGTCACAGTCAACATGTATAAGGTGAATGTATTCAGTGCAAAGTGCAAGCAGGAACTCCGGCAGGACTAACTATAACAGCATAACTAAAAGGGAGAGCCAGAAGGAAACACAGACATGTTTCTGTATGTATGTGATGTAAAGCAACCAATCACCTCACCATCAACAAACCTGAGTGATCAATGAGAGTGGGGAGGACAGCATCTAAACATACCAGTTCACCAGAATACTCTACGTCCATGAGTCCCCCAGATCTGCTCCTTTACCTAAGGTTAATCTATTTACAAAAATGCTTGGCTAAATAAATGGGTTTTTAGCCTAGACTTAAACACTGAGACTGTGTCTGAGTCCCGAACATTAATAGGAAGACTATTCCATAACTTTGGTGCTTTGTAAGAAAAAGATCTGCCCCCTGCTGTAGTTTTAATAATACGTGGTACTGACAGGCAGCCTGCATTCTTTGATCGAAGTAGGCGTGGCTGATCGTAAGACACTAGCAGTTCACTCAAATAGATTTAGAGGATGTTCACCCAGCTTTTTAAATTCTTAGCAAAATAAACAAATTACAGACAAAAAAAAGTTGAATAGCTCAAAATTCTGGTTTTATGAAACTTATCTCAAACAAATAAAATTACATTTTTATTAAAGGAAAGACTTGGAGTTCCCAAAGTGTCCCTAGTGCGTGACTGTGTATGTGAATGATGACTGGAGGTCCTACCACAGTTGCGAAAATGGGAATAAATACCATGGTCACCATTGGCCTCCATGGTCCCTAGTCTCTAAGAGGGATGGATATATATTTATATAAATCTGTTTGTTTATCGCCAGCTTCAAAAACGTGCTCCAATAGAAAAACACATTACTTGATGGTTAACATTTTCACACAAAGATACTGGTAGTCCCCAACTTCTGAACATTTGAGTTATGAATTTCCACAGATATGAACAGAGGTGGGGAGAGTAGCCCAAAAAATTACTTAAGCAAGAGTAGCTGTACTTCAAAATAATATTACTCAAGTAGAAGTAAAAAGTAGTCATCCAAAATATTACTCAAGTAAGAGTAAAAAAGTATTTGGTGAAAAGACTACACAAGTTCTGAGTAACTGTTTCATGGTGATGTCCGATTTATTTATTTTTAGAAATTATAATAATTATGTATGTATGTATGTATGTATGTGTATATAATTGTGTGGAACCTTTGATTACGAGCATAATTCCAGAAGTGAATTCGTTTTCCAAAACACTCATAACCCAAATCAAATTTTCCCATGAGAAATAATGAAAACTCTTGATCCACAGACCAAAAAAATAAATACATAAAAATGATTAATACAATATATAAAGGAAAAATAAAACAAATTAATCTGCACTTTACCTTTAAAAAAAGTAAAAATAAATCCCGACAGATAAGTGTTTCCATTTGTGCGCGCAGGTACCGTGTGTATGCGTGGAATTAGCCCGTTCCCTCACCTCGTCTTACACAGTAAAACTCCTTCTCCCTCCCTCCCCCCACCTTGCTTTTTATGTTTTACAACACACACACACACACACACACACACACACATACACACACTAACAGTGCTCTGTCGGGATTCTTTTCTATTCTTCAAAGTGGTTGTGGAACGAGTTTCCGTTATTTCTTATAGGGGACATTTGCTTCGATATACAAGCATGCTACCAGACCGAATTATGCTCGCAATCCAAGGTTTAACTGTATTATTATTTTTTATTTTTCCTTTTTTTAAATTTCTAGTGACAAGTGATAAGTTTGAGATCTGGACTGTTTGCTGGTCATGTTATTATGCTAATATTTCTTTCCTCAAAAAGGGTTAAACACTCTTTGCCCTGTGGTAAAACGTGTTTTCAGTCTGAAAATTTACTTTGTAACCAAACCCGTTTTTATCAATGGAGGTGACTGTTGAGGTAATGACTGTCATCTCCCCTGGCTCTTTTCCTGACTTTACATTTAGATTTTTTTTTTTCAGGCAGTCATCTTACTATATTTCATGAGAACGGCACAAGACAAAAGTTCCAATATTATCTACCTGGCTAATGCTGATTAATGATTCATATACTTGGATGAATATAACTTTCATCCAATCATCCACATTCCATGTCTGTTTCTCTTTAGCCCACTGTAACCATTTTTTCTTTTGTTTAGGTTGTAGTGATGTTTCCATTTGGATTTATATTTTTGAGACACATTTCATTCAGCCGATTCCTTATGTTTCTGTCACAAACAATAACTCCTGTTTCTTCCCCTTGGTTTTTCATTTATTTTGTTGTGAATTTTCTATTTTCAAGGCTTATTCCTTTGAGTTTCCTGTCCTGATGCCTTGACATCTTTCTTGGTCTACCTGTATGATTTCCTTTTAAAACTTTCCAATTTTGTTTAAATTTGCACTAAGCTTTAGACACAACCAACTGGAAATAGTCAATATTTCTTTTTGCCATGCTCCCGGTTGGATTGCCATCTTGAAGGAATTTTATAATTCCATTGACCGCTCTCTTTTTAGGACTTAACACCTGTAAGCACTCCATTTTTACTGCAGACTAATTGGAATTCTTAGACTTGTGTCATTATTCTTCTTATTATTATTTTATGCTAAGGTGATTCCAGATTTTTTCCACAACATTGAGTGATCCAATTTGTTTTTTGCGGGGGATAAAAATTTCTGGGGGGACATTGGGGTATGTTTCACAAAGCCAGAATATTCAGCTATTAAACAAAAAATTGGTTTGTGTCTTTTCTGTGGTGTCATTTTATTTATTTTTTTTACAAAGAGAACAATAAATGAATCTGCATGAATATTCAATAATTTTTGCCAAAGAATATTTGCCTGTATTATCAGTCTTTTAATTGACTCCAGATTGCGACATAATTTGATAGTTGTGCTATATGTACAGTCTTGTATAAAAAACATAATAAACAATATCTGTTCATAACAGGTCTAAGTATTATGAAAATACAACCTTAGGTGAACGACATATACATTTTTTCACGGTGTCATTATTTTACAGAAATTAAGCAAAAAAAAGTGAACAACACCTTTTTAGCAGCAAAAACTTGAAGTGTTTCCTTTTTTTTTTTTTTTGGATTTTTCCACGATTTTCTCCCTAATTGTCCAATTCCTCCCCGTCACTAGGGTTTAAGGCTACTACTACCACTCAGCCGGGAGGGCCGAAGACTATCACGTGTTTCCTCCGAACCACGAACCACGTGACGCCAGCCGACCGCATCTTTTCGAACTGCTCGCTCGCGCACTGTTGGGGGCGGCGTAACACACTCGGAGGACAGCGCTCGTTGCGCGAGCTCACAGACGCCCCTGACTGGCTGTAGAGCCGTGATTAATGTAGGAGCACTAAGTACCTCTCATCCCTCCCCTCTGAGAGAGCTCGGCCAATCAGCTCTCTCTAGACCTCCGGCTGCGAGAGGTTACAGCACCACCCGGGATTCGAACTAGCGATCTCCGGATGATAGGGCGAGCGCTTTAACCACTGCGCCACTCGGAGGCCCAAAAGAAGGAAGTGTTTCCTGTATGACTGCCAATCTCTCACATTATTGTGGAGGTAATTTGGCCTATTCTTCTTTACAGCGTTGCTTTAGTTCATTGAGGTTTTGGGGCATTTGCTTATGCACAACTCTGTTACCACAGATTTTCAGTTGGGTTGAGGTCTAGACTTTGACTAGGCTATTCCATCTTATTTATTTATTATTTTTATTTTTTTATTTTTTTATTTTTTCCCGCTATACACCACTGGACAAAGTCAGCGACTGAGCATTTAATCAGACGAGCTCTGAACAGACTCCTCATTTGCTGTTATGTTACTACAATAATAATGATAAACTACTTTGCAGCCCAGTATGCAGAATGATCCTAGGACACTGCATATGACAACCGGTTCACTAAGCACTCACCTTTCAGGTTTGTATAGGCCACTGGATCAGCAGAGTGCTTAGCAAATTTATCATATCACTGCATTTAATTTCGCTAAAAGAACCGATCTTGACAATTAGGGCACTTTCCAGAAGAATGCATTATAAATCAGCAATGATGGGGTTTATTTTTGCGTTACTGGACTGACGCTCTTTACTTTAGGTGAGGGGTTGTGTGTTTGAGCAGAGAAGTGCTCTTCAACATGATGCATTGGTCTTTCTGTTTCACCTCTCAGACTGCTTATGGCTTAATGGCAGGTGTTGGCTGCTTGCTGACGCTTCAGATCCTAACAGCAGCTCTAAGCGATTCACAGAGTGTGTGGGCGGTTCATTTGACTAATGCCACTTATTTCACTTTCAAAACAGGACGCACAGCCTATGGAACAGTGCACTGCCACTCCGCTTATGTTCAGTTAATGGTGTTGCTGCTTATTCATGTGTGTGTGTGTGTGTGTGTGTGTGTGTGTGTGTGTGTGTGTGTGTGTGTGTTTGTGTATATGTGTGTGTGGGTTGCCTAAAGATTTCAGTATCCCACACACTAATGCAAAGCCCGTGGTTGTTAGACAGTGGGCCTGGTGGGTGTTCCATGCTTAACTGCCACAATGTCTGTGCAAACTAAGATATGTTTTACTTAGAAGGCATGTCCTGCTGGATAGAATGTAGTTTCATTCTGTTTATGTTTTTATCTCAGACAGGAGTAGATATGATACTTCAATAAGTGATATCAGGCAGCAGGAGAACAAATAAGCTTAAGACAAAACAGAAACAGCAGATATACACAGCTACCTTGAAAATCACTTTAATAGCTATTGACTCTAGTGTGTGTTAAGATTCTCCTCAGTTCTGATTCTCTTCAACATAATTATAAAAGAAATGAATGGTTGGCCAGTGCATGGCCTTCAGAGCTGGTGCGTTATTAAAAGCACGGATGATTCTTATTGGGAATGTGTCAGCAATGCCCAGCAGAAGAGCTTTTATCTTCTCCGTTGTGACATATGTGCTTTTCTCCAACTCTCATTCTCTCATTAAGCCTTTTCTCCCCAAATATTTTTGCCTGTCTGTCTAGCTGTATTTCCCATTTCTCATTCTCTCTCACATCGTTCTGTCTTTCTCCATATATGCCCCTATATCTGTTAGAGCTGCAATGCTATTAAGGCATAATTCTGATATACTGTTGCATGTTCTATTTAATTTTATTTTATTTGTGTGTTTTATTTTACATTCAGATGTATTTTGCCTAATGTAGCCAAAGGACCAAGTACAAATTTAAAATCCTCCCACACACTGGATTGCCATTTAACAGTTGACTTTAATTAGAATGTTGAAATTGATCTGCAGTGCCTCATGGTCTTAAATTGGATGTGCTATGTTGTGTGTGTTAAATGAGCACGACACATCAGTCCCCAGCTGATTGAAATAGAGCAATGACATGGCTTATGTGCATTCAGTACTGACAAGCCAAATAGAAGCATTGATAATGAGATTACTCGGCAAGCCTGCAAATATATTTAAAATAGTTCTTTAGTGGCTTGAGTGTAATTATGAAGCCTTCTGGCAATAATGAACCAGGGCGAAGAACCCAAATACATAAGCAATTTACTAATTAATAGCCATTAATCCAAGCCTCTGCCTCACCCTCAAACAATAGAAAGCTACGCCAAAAGAAATGAACCTGAGGGGCATGATTTTGCACATTTTTTCTGAAAGGAAACTGTGCACTAATCTTCATAATCAGTAAATAAATAGCTCTTGTATAATTCATTCAGTAAGGGATGACAAGGAGTTCCAGTGATCTATTCAGCCTAGCAGCACATGTGTTTGAATTTATCTTGATTATACATAAATGGAGTCCATTATGTCAATTTACTCACAAACATGTATTTTCCTCATACTTTATGTGTTTAGGGAAAAGCAGGACTTTAACCGAGGAGCTGGAGGTTTAATCTTTTAGTTAAGATTCTTAGGTTTAGTTTATATTATACATATTACAATCGAATGCATGATGTTGGTCATAAATTACATTCTGGCTAACATTTTACATTAAGGTTCCCTTAATTTACAGGATTGAATACAAATAACAGCATCGACATTAATACATCAGATGTAATAGATATGAAAAGTAAAAGTTTACATCACTTTTATTGCCATTTTAAGTATAATTACGCAGTACACAGTTAAATGAAACAACCTTCCTCCTAACTTCACTACATAAGGTGCACAGGTACGAGCATGTGCAAACAGTGCAAGTCAAAATGCAAGCCAATATGCAACAATAGGCACAGTACCAAAGTTCTTATGAGAATAAAAGTGCAACAGATATTGCAACATATTGGTGATAAAATGCAATGGGTGTAAATATAACATGCTGCCATAATATAGATTGATAAAGTACATTATTTTTAGAATGTGCAAAAAAAGAGAACTTACAAGAAAACTAAAATAGAATGGTGTTTAGTGTGTGTGTGTGTGTGTGTCTGTCTGTCTGTCTGTCTTTCCAGTCTCTGGATAATGAGGTCTGATGGTTTATGAGAAGAAACTGTTACACATTCTGGTTGTGGGGGCTTAGGTACCTTTTTCCAGATGGCACAAGGAGTGAGTGTGTGTGAGAGGTATGTGGGGTCATCCACAAAGCTGATGACTTTGCAGATTAAGCGTCTGGTGTAAATGTCTATGATGGAGGGAATAGAGAGACCCTGATGATCTTCTCAGCTGGCCTCAATAGCCGCTGCAGGGTCTTGCAATTCGAGATGGTTCAGTTTCCAAACCAGGCTATGATACAGTTGGTCAGGATGCAAATGATAGTCTCTATTTAGAATGTTTCGAGGATGTGGCTTTAGTCTTGTCCACATTCAGAGACTGGTGCTTGGTTTTTCTGCACCTCACTATGCTGACTTCTTGTTCTTGCTGACAAGACCTATCATGGTCGTGTCATCATCAAACTTTATTAAGAGGTTTGAACTGTGCATTGCCGCACAGTTGTGAGTCAAACATGATAGCAGAGTGAACATGTCTGACTGAGCAAAATGCTCAGTGTGGTGGTGCTAGAGAAGCTGTTCCGAATTCGGATCAACTGAGGTCTCCCATTCAGAAAGTCCAAGATGCATTTGCATGGGGAAGTGTTCAGGCCCAGCAGCCTCAGGTGCTGAGAAATTATTTTGTTAAATCCTGAACTAAAGTCTGTGAACAACATTTGAAAATACATGTCTTTATTGTTCAGGTGTGTGAACCAGATGAGATGTGGTGGTAATGGCATAGTCCATTAAATGGTTGGGATTATAGCAAGCTGCAGGGTGTCCAGTTCCACTTCATGTTGGTAGGTACAGTAGGTAGTCATTGAGGCAGGACACAGGAGATCTATTCGGTATGGGGAAAATGTCTGTTTCCTTAAATTATGTCAAAATGTTATCAGTGCTCAGGAAGATGTTGAAGATGTCCAGATGTGAAGATGAACCACTGCTAAGTTGTCTGCCCATCCTCTGAGCACTGTGCCAGAAATGTTTTCTGGTCTGACAGCCTACCTTGATCTACAGTACCAGGTCACTGCCAAGAGGGAAACTCATCCTCATCTTCATGTCATTTTGCATCTTGGACCAAACATAGAAGTTATGCAGCACATTACTGTATGCAGGAAGGGAGGCATCACTGTCACATGCAGGTGAAGCTGTTAAAGATGGCCTGAATGCCTTTCCACCTGGACCATGTTTCACTGCTGTCCTTAAAGTTATTGATTCCCTGAGTATGTACACACTTTGCCTTTCTGATTAAGACAGTTTGGCCTCCCATTTGGTTGGAGTCTTGGATTCTCAGTATCGCTTGCACGTCTGCAGTCATCCACAACTTCTAGTTGCAGCATATGGTCATGGTCTTGGAGGCAATGACATCAGCAAGTGCACTGATAATGTTAAATTGAGCCTCTGCTTATCACATGTACAACCTGGCTGCTGTTGACCAGTAACTCGGAGCCTTAACACTGACTACTGCCCAGACTGAGCCACCTACCTGCACTGAGCCATAAATAAATATTGATAAATATGGGCTAACACGTTTGTATTAGCAGGAATGTGGGGTGTGTGTGGGTGTTGTGCAAACAGTTCAAGGTCATTTCTCTGCATTCTCTCTGTATTGAAGGGAGTGGAAACGCTTCCCTGAGTGGAACAGAGAGAAGAGTCCATTGTTAAGCTGAGTTTCTTCACAATCTTTCTGGCTGTGTTCCAGCACCTCTTGCTGTAAACAGCCTGCAGACCAGGGAGCTCAGCATGGATGGTGTTCTCAGCTGAACGCACCACACTCTGGAGGGTCCGTCTGCTTGTACTGTTCCCAAACCAGGCATTGATGCTTGACACGTGATATATTTTCTGTTCTGTTCATACTTTAACATTCTGTTAAAGAAATAAGTGTGATTAGCTGAAGGGACATGTTACTTGATCAATGCTGATGAGTTAGATAGCTCATTTACCACTAGAGAAGATGGTTCTGTATACAGTACTGCATACAGTACTGCATACAGAACCATCTTCTCTAGATCACTACTGTATGCAGTTAGTAACATAGCTCATTTATGTTACTAACTGCATACAGTAGTGATCTAGAGAAGATGGTTCTTACCAATTATCCACATTATTACAAAATGGAATAGTCATAATGGAAAGCCTTCTCAGAAAAATTTAGGTTATTGTGACAGGAAAAGGGGATCATATCTGGGATGGGCTTCAAACCTTTGGTTATAAAGAGGAAATGCTTTTATTATTGAATTTTTGTTCATTTATAAGGACATTTATAAATTTAATCAAGAACATTTAATCAAGCAATTTACACCAGACACTGCATGTGCAATGTTAAATAATGCAATGCATAATGTCAGTTACTGAGACCTCTATATAAAATATAACTCTAATAAAAAATGAACTCAACTTGATGAACTTTTATGTTAATGTCTTGATACACCACTTCCATCCACACATCCACTTATCTTCATGTTAAATAAAAAAAATAAAGTAAATAAAATGAAATTAGGTACAGTGTGTAGTGGTTAGCAGAGTCACATTGTACTTCCAGGGTTATCGTCTCTGCGTGCATGGAGTATGCATGTTCTCCCCATGCTTGCTGGGTTACTCCAGTTTCCTCCCAAAGACCTGCAGATTGGCCTAATTGGCATTCCCAAATTGCCCGTAGTGTATGCCCTGCGATGGACTGGCACCCTGCCTGGGGTGTACCCCGCCTTGTAACTCCAGTCTCCTGGGATAGGCTCCAGGCCCTCTGGATAAAACGGTATAGACGATGAGTAAGTAAATTCAAGTAATTATGTAGAATAAATTAAAGAAATGGGAACAAGTGTTTTACTGTGACAGGCTGCAAAGTGTTTAAAGATACAATTTAGAAACCGGTTGTTTATGTAACAACCTCAGCAGCAACCTCATTTTCTCTCTCTTCTGTTCCAAACACTCAGCATTCAGCACCACCAGTATACTAATCACCTACTGATGGGGTGGCTCAAGACTTTTAAACAGTACTGACTTTTTAAACAATATATCTAAACAATATAGTTTATACTGTGGCCTTCACATGAGAGGAAACATTATTAAAACAAAAAACTATCTTGGTAATGATTATAGTGTTTAAAGGAAACAGTGTGTTGACATCTGCCTCTTAGCGTATTAGTATTTGCAGTTTGAGCTTGCCTTAAAGGTAGTGCATTTCTCTGTCTACACAGATCGTCCTTCTCCACCTGAGAGGATTACAATATCAGGTTATGATTGATATTCACTGCATAGTGCATCTTACTGCCAAAATTGCATGTCCAAACAAAAAAAATGTATCCTATTGAAATTCACATTTGGTTCTGCCCTACTTTTGACTCATATACATTTATATAGTAGAGAGGAAGCAGCCTTTCATGCACAGGGACCTTAGATATTATCTCATAAGTAACTGTGCCAGGCAGATCTTTTTCTGTTCTTTAACATACATTGTGCAGCGATATCTGGGGATGGTGCCAAAGACAGGCAATCTAGATAATAAATTCTCCAATGTAATCAGCAATTTGTTTTCAGGGCTTGGCAGCAGCTCCAGTTGTAACAGGGTTTCTAATACAAATCATAAGATAATCTGGCATTTTAGTTAGAGAACTTTTTCTTAATATAAAAAAGTAATCGTGCAATGGGGATATAAAATCCTTTTATTATTTATGATACATGGATATGTGTCTTCATGCACACCGATGTCTACATCGAAATTGTTAAGAGAATTTGATTTGATAGCAATCATAATATCTGAGCCACAATGGGGTTATAAATGCCATTTATGTAGGCATTTATTTTCAGCTCAGGTATCTGGCTGAATTGTAGTATTTTCTATCATTGATGTGTTTAGAAAGGGTTTGAATCTGTGCATAGTGTTCAGCTGCCCAGAATGCTCTCAGAAGCTGGTTCAGACATGACTGGCCAGTCGTGTCTCTGTGTGGGGAGGCAGTGTTAGAAAATTGCTTGGCAGACAAGCTAACCAAGTGAGCAGTTTGCATTTGGAGCACAGCTGGCGTGCGCGAAGGCTTCCGAACCCATGTCACAAAGGGGTGTGTGCAAGTATGAGCAGTGAAGGTTGGTTGGCAGCATGCATGACTGCCCTTGAAGAGCTAATGATGCTGATGGCAGTGAATGAGCGTCTGCTCATGAGGAGCATAACGCTCGATGTCACCCCTCATCGCTTACACTGCCTCAGTGCATTTACACACATACACTAGCATCTTTTATATTTCAGCCTCCTCTGTCTGACACAGGTCGCAGTATGGCTTTGAGGGCAGGTAGGTAGCTCTGTGTTGTGCTCCACGCATGAATCATGGAGTCTGATATCTTTTGTAAATCTTTCTGGCCATAACCTTTAGGATTTGACTTGGACTGATTGCCCATTTGTTTTCTTTTTCTGTCAGTGGTATAAAAAAAAAATGCAACACTGTGACATGGTGTGCATTCAGCTAATGCAGCACAGTAGCGGACATTAGCTGACAAGTTATGAAGTATTTTTAACACAGTTAGTGGTGAGTAAAATGTGTGCGATGGATTGTTCTATCTATCCTTACTCTTTTCCCATCCTAGCTCCATAGTCTCACTTTCCTTGAATGGAAAAGATTTAACATACAGGAGTTTTATCACCATACACTGGATGGGCAATGGTTGTGGGTTTTTTATGTCAAGGTCACTAGGTTGCTGTAATAGAGGGATTTATAAAAATGAGTGCACTCCACTGTCCCTTTCTCTAGGTCACCCTGTAAGCCTTTTATATATTTATCGACGATATCCCTCCGTGACTGCAAGGACTTAATAGATTTACTGGCTATGTCCACCATGAGTTGAGACTATGCTGGTCTAAGCAGAACTTCCATTATTCACTTTTCTGTTTTCTTATGTTACAGGTTAAAGAACACTGGTAATAGTGCACTTCTAATGTTATACAAGGATTACTGACAAATAAAAAATATTTAAATATGTTTTCTTTTTAAAATGAAGTTGTACAATGTAAAATGTAATTTTTCAATTCATGTTGGTTTTATGTAATTTGAGATCATATTTGTACTATTTTTACATTGAATGTGCCTGAAAATCTCGTGTTGTAACAACAACAATAATAATAATAATAATTTTCCCACCTAGAATACAAGTAAGTGTACATATAAAATCAATATTCAATTTTAAAATAACACATGCAAAAAGAATGGCAGCAGGATTGTCTGACTTTTACTTTTATACCTTTTTCCAAACATTGACTGACATAAAGCCCAAAAGACCTTTTTAATTTTGTTTTTTAAATACTATTTGGCGAATTTGGTGATGTATTCTAACAGAGGTTTACAATTTAGTCCACTTAAAATTTCCTAGAAATTATCACATTTTTGTGAACATTACTTTGTTACACTAACTGACAACTGTGTTGCTTTTACAGTCAGAAGCTGAAGACATTAATCAAGTATTAATCAAGAATTAATCAAGAATAACAGCTTCCTCTTTTTTCATTTGTCATACTTTCTTTACTTTTCTTTGTATCTCTTAGTTTGTTCTTTTTGCTGATATTTTCTGGTCTCGCTTCAGCTGGTATGTTCTCCCTTTTTTCTTATCTTATGCTTTTTCTTGGTAGGAGGAGTTACTGGATTTTTTTTTGTCTTTTCCTCCTAACTATATATGAAATAAAACAATAAAAAGTAATACTATCTTTCAATTGCCACATTTCACTCTTATTTCCTCTGGCTAACGTTTAAGGACATACAGTATAACAAAACTTCCTCGTATGTCTTTTGGCACGGTGATAGATAGGCTCTTGTGTCAGGCATTTATTTTTTATCAAATTGTATATGAAATAACACCAAGACCAAGCAGCAAAATGGCTTTAGCATTGCTTTACATTGCTTTGATAGAAATGTGGAAAATTGCCATTTTGTTTTAATTACTGTATAACACAAAACACTTAAATATATTTATAGTACGTTTGCCAATAAAATAGCTTTGATTAGCATCCTAACCTACTGGTAGTTGAAAAAATAGGCCTCTAACGGAAAGATTAGAATTCTGTATAAAAATCATTTTTATGTATGCATTTGAGTTTGGCATAAATATTCCAAACATAACTTTTAAAAGTAAGTGCCAGTTTGTACTTATAATTATAATGATTTTCCGGAGGTCAGACCATTTGACATATAAACCTAAGCATTCATGACCATGTCGGAAAAAACAAATTATCATATTTTAAAGACAGTTACTGGCCTTGGCATGCGACAGCTACTGATGGATCCCTGAATGTTGGTTACAGTACCCTGACATTTTAGGAACTTGATTGATTGGATTGACATAGTTCTCCAAATTATTTATTAGATGAAGAAAAATCTTGGTGCTTCATTACTTTAATTTATTATTAAGTAAATCTACTGGAAGATTATCCAAAACTATTTAATAAGGTGTTTAAATAAAAAATTTTACGTAAATTTATGGCATCGACCCACAGGCCAATTTTGGATGTTTAAGTTGAAATATTACTAGATGTTCATCTCATTATTTCTCTTTTCAAACATGCCCAAGCTGACCTATCCAGAATAGTGGAATTAACAAACCCATATTTAAAAATTTTTTGAACAAGTTAACGTGTTAATACACCAGCTTCACATAATGCATTTTCCCACCTCATGGACTAATGTGCATGTGGCATACAGTAAACTCACACATGCAGTCAGTTGTCCCCACAAAGATAATGTTTTTTGCTTGACCATTTAAGATTTCCAAGCACTTAGAAAACTGTATATTATACTACACTTTAACCAGATTATGCAGATTATTTGTCTTTACTTGGAGGAAAAAAGTGGTGGACTATCATTCTGATGTGCTCTGCCAGAACTACACCTATGAAAATTACACTCAGTTTGTAAAACAGTACAAAATGGCCTCTCCTGGGTGGAGAAGAGCCCCGGGCCGGAGGAGGGTCTTCAACAAATTACCACGCTTTGTTTTCACTCTAACATCATAAACCCTAACAAATCAAAGTATAGATTTTTAATGGAAACTTAATTTTAAAAAAGGTGTGCGTTTTTTTCTCATGCTTTTGTACACACAGTAGCAAATCATTAGTGTGTGTAAATGACCAAACGGTGAATTGTATTATAATATGGGCCCCTTTGTGCCCTGCTAGCACAAACAGAATGCAACTTTTTCTTACATTTTCATTAAAATTGTCAATACTTCCACATAAAGAAAACAACAATTATTGTTAGAATTATTTTATTTTTATTTGACCTTTCACAGATATTTGTTGTATTTTAGGTAGAATTTGAACTGGTATTTTAAAATTTCTCCATACTAAGCATATAGCTGAAATGAATCATTCATAAAATATAATAATCTGTAGCTTACATAGTCATTTACATAGTCAAGTGGCATATATACTTAGGTTGAAAACTGCATAGGATTCTCAGATTTCATTTAATTGCTTATATTATTATTTGTTTTATCTGTTTTCTTAATATGACCTTTTTTCATGTGCCAAGTAATTTTTCCTTAGCCATCAAATAAGGCTCTTCCACATCATTTAAAACACCAGTCATAGATCATAAAGCCAAAATGATGCATTGTTCCATTTTCTATCATTTTATTTATACAACTATTAAGATTTTTTTTTTTTTTTAAAGACATGGTAACGTAGTGGTTAGCACTGTGGCCTCGCACATCCAGGGTTGGGGATTCTCCCACTTCAGGTCTGTGTGCATGGAGTTTTCATGTTCTTCCTGTGCTTTGTGGGTTTCCTCCCACAGTCCAAAGACATGCAGATTAGGTTAATTGGCATTCCCAAATTGTCCATACTGTGTGTGTTTGCCCTGCCATGGATCTGTTTTCCCTTGTGCCCAATGAATGAACAATAAAACTATATGGATACTTTTTAAAAATATCTTCAAGAAATAACAATAATGCAATGGATTTTTGTTTAAACAAAAACCCTTAACTGACTTTAAAATGGTAAAAATAGTAAATTAGTAAAAATACTAATTAGAGCATAATTAATGATGTATTGCTACATGCTAATATTTTAACACCTTTATTTAAAAAACATTCCATACATTCATTAGGTTTCTTATTTATACTTATTTATACATATATGCGCGCGCACACACACACACACACACACACACCATCCAACTCCAGAAATAGTCCAATATCACAAATAGAAGGAGGACAAGGAAAGAATGAGCAGCAGGACATAATGGAAGTCAAAGAGTCTAAAGCTGCAAATGGAGAGAAGTGCAGGGTTGAACATGTGGGGTGATGAGTTGAGCCAGGGAAAGAGATGAAATGTGCTATAGAGACAGCAGGCTATGCAGAAATGGTTTGATGATGACAAGGTATAGAGAGAAGGATAAAAAAAAAAAGTCAGCCAGGCAAGTAATATGAAGGCCTGGAACAGACTGAACATGTGGAGTAATGAGGGTGGCAAGAGAGATGTGTAATATAGGAGGCTGAGCCCCAGTATGGAGCTCTGCCCTTCCGGAGTTTGAGTGAAATGTCAGACACATGAGAGATGGCAGCCAGAGGCAGCCCAAAGGACAGCTTCTTCACTCTGCCCGTATAGCTAGCAGCATCAATCAGCTCAAGGTTTTCCACTACGTTCAATTTATCTCATTCACATAAAGATCCAGCCTCAGCTTAAACCTTACTTTCGCCCTCCCACCCTTATTTACAAGTGCACAGTAGCAAAGTTGTCACTCAAGTACTTCTTCTTTTAATCTCATTCTAATCTGCTTTTCTTTCAGATTGATCATTAATAATTCACACGCACTAGCTCTTTCATGTCACATGAACCAGGGAAGGTGAAAGTAGCACATGTGAAGCCTGCTCACTGAAACTTTTCAAGCTAATGATCATGCACAAAGTAGCTGAACATGTTTAGTTGACAGGACTGACTGAAAAACTATACTGGTTAATGCACTGGCTGCGTAGCTTTGCTTTCTCAGGCAATGGATAATCATATTTTGGATAACCATACACATCTTTTTCTGTTGTACCAGTCCTTGTAATGTGCTCACTTTAAATAAATGAGTGCTAATTGTTAGTTTGCAGGGAAACAGTGTCACCTTTTGATTCAGTCATTCAAA
The DNA here is from genome assembly GCA_030347435.1 of Clarias fuscus. Taxonomy (NCBI): domain Eukaryota; kingdom Metazoa; phylum Chordata; class Actinopteri; order Siluriformes; family Clariidae; genus Clarias; species Clarias fuscus. The sequence goes on along the minus strand of CM059211.1, from coordinate 23,751,049 downwards.
TTGATCATTCATCTCTAGTAGAAGACGCATACAAGTTACAAATACATGTAGAGGAGTCCTCTGTGAGCGCACGGAGAATATGTGAAACACCACACAGGTTGTACCATAACTAGAACTTGGTATCAATAAGTAGCAATAAGCTTTGGAACTTTTACTTATCTTGTTAAGCTGTCAACACCTTGATACCATGTTGCAAAGATACACAGGTAAACTAAGAGACTGCAGTTATGCAGTGTTAAACATATGCTTGTAAAAACCTGAACATGTATTGAAAAAAAAAAAAACTCATAATTATTCTCTGAGGTACTTCTTTCATTGTCTCCTGAATACCATTGCCCTCTTCTCCCCTTCCCTTAATATCAGCATTACATCACAGATGAGACACCACACACTGTTTGTATTGATTTTGCATCTTCAATAATGCAGTGTAACTCAACTAGATAATTGAAAATCTGAGAGTACACACTTGGTGCCTAGAGATAACAGTCCTGAGACACAGTGTGTATAAGTAATCACTCACTGTCTGTGTGTGTTGTGGATGAGTTTCATGCTGCAAAATAAACATTAATACCACATATTTCACACTGGAAAACACAGAGGATTCCTGGGTGGAAATTGATTAGATACGTTGCAAGAACACAAAGCTCGGGGAAAAACACAGCTCCCATCCCATTTCTTCCTCCCACCCTCCTTGTCATCCCCTCATTACCCTTTTTACTGCCACTTTGAGTTCTGTACCTCTAACTTTGGTCCATTCTTCACATTCTTACCTTCTCTTTCAACACTCCTGCTGTCGGATTGAATGGAGTAAAAGCCCTTTTTGTGTAACATTCAATGAAAAATATTATTTCAGTCAAAACTATGTTCATACAGTAGGATGTCTGCTTCATGTGCTATACAAACTCTCCTCGCCTTTCTGAGCCAAGGCTGATGCAATTGGGTGTATGGGGCAGTATTCTGTTTTTTTTGGTTTGTAGTAGCAGCACAGTTCTCTTAAACTCTGCTCAATCACCAAGAGCATGACTTGACATTTTGGCTGATTTGACTTGCTTTAACATCAGTTGGCTGGAGAGCAGGGGTGACAAGCGAAGGTGCTCGCTGAGGAGTAGGGTGTTTCATCTCTTAATAGCTCTTGCTAAGCTTTGAAATGGCTCTGATTATTCTGCTGACTTCTCTTGCTTTCTTGCTTCCCCACTGGAGGAGAATTTGGGAATTGCAGATACCTCTGTTTGATCAAAGTGCACATGTAATTAAAGCAGTCACAAGAGAAGTGAGGGCAACAAGGAGGAGCAGATATTGCTGCTGTAGATCATTCAGACTGCAGGACCAAAGGTGAGAATTCATTCTGTATGCACATGTTTTTGTTATAAATCATATTTATACTCTCTCTTTTTTTTTCTTTTTTTTTTTAACAAAATGAGCTTGCCGTTGTGTTCAGATTAATTCCGATTCCTTCTCACCGGCACAATAAACTAAGTTAATTAATAGGCTGCATTGCAAACTAGGCGGCATGGTGGCGTAGTGGTTAGCAATGCAAAAGATTTTTCCATTATTCTATAATTTTTGCATTATTTTAAATACAAACATTATGCATGTAATTGTGCCTTATTAGCCAATGAACCAGTGAAAATAGACCTCATACAGTTACATTGTATTACAGTGGGAGATTTATATTGTTCATTTAAAAATTGAGTGATGATACTATTCATGTGAAATTATAAATCAATTAACTTAAAGAGGTTGCTAATTATACAGTAAGGTTTATAAGCTTAACAAATGAATCTCTAGATTCCAGTTATATAAAATGAGCAGATCTTCACATGTTTTTTTTCCCCAGAATTCAAAATTCATTTTGAACAGACATCAACAAAGTATTCTATTCCCCTTAATAAAGTTGTAGTTCACTGTAGATAGAACTAGCAGGCTTCAGTCACTTCTTTAAACTATGCCCAAGTTACTGTTACTGCTGTTCTCTAATGAGGACTGGCCACACATCAGGACATCAGTCAGGAGGCAGCTAATGAGAAGGAGAGATTGGGCTAGTTAGTGTGAAGGTTGTGTGATGGACATAATGAAGCATGGTTTCGAAGATCTATGAAAAAGTAATTTACATGCACATTAACCTGTTTAGAACAGATGAAATATTGCTGCTAATTAATGGTTATGACAATTTTTTTTGCATAATATATGCAAAATTTAAGTTTGCAAAATATTAAAAGGAATTTAGATGTGTCATAGATTCTACTTTTTTGTTTGTTTGTTGTTTTGTTCCAGTTTCATCCTCAAAAATTTTCTTTTATTGTTATTTGCACATATTCCTTAAGATTAAAGTCACTAGATCTCATTAATCTCACAGATCTTTGTATATACACTATATAGACAAAAGTAAGTCTGACCACTACAAATTCCATTCTAAAGCCACAGGCATTAATGGTTTAGTTGTTCATACTGTATGTTGCTGCTATGAGAAGACTTTATAATAGATATTTTTGTCCATTCAGAAATAACAGCAGGCCTGGTGCATTGTAGATGTTCCAGTTCAGCCCAAAGCAATTTAATGAGGTTGAAGTCAGGACTATCTGCAGGACACATGAACCACGGCAAAACACGTCTTTATGGACCTTACTTTGTGTGCACAAGCACTGTCATACTGGGAAAAGAAATGGCATTCCTTAAAATGTTGCCATAAATACCGAAGCAAACAATTGTCTAAAATTTCTTTGCATGCTGTAACATTAACCTTACCGTCCACTAGAGAAAAAGGGCCTTGCCCAAATCCTAAAAAAAAATAGCCCAGAGCATTATACCTTCTCCACCACACTTTACTTTCAGCACAATGTATTCCAGTACGTAACATTCTCCTGGCATCCTCCAAACCCAGTTTCATCCATCAGACTGCCAGATAGTGATGCATGATTCATCACTTCAAATAACAGGTAGTGGTGTGCTTCATACCAATCCAGCCGATCCTTGACTTTGCACGTACTGATCTTAGTCTTCCGTGCAGCTGCATACCCATGGAAATCCATTTATGAAGATTCCAAATTCCACAGTTCTTCTGCTGATGTTGCTTCTAGAGGTAGTTTCACTCTGTAGTGAGTGATACAATAGGGAATAGTATAGCATATTTTAATAGAGTAGATGATTGCATGGTCTCCTGCTTCATGGCTGAGCTGTTGTTGTTCCTAGATGCTTCCATTTCACAACAATAGCATTAACAGGTTGCTGGGGCAGATGTACTGTAACAGCTCAGCAATTTCATAAACTAACAGGACAGCAAATTCACTACTCTCTTCAGTACAATACATTCTACTGTTTGTTCTGACACCTTTTTATCTTGAGAGATTCAAGATGAGACTTTTCAGGAATGTGTGCCAGAGTAGCTCTTCTATGGGATCAGATCAGAAGAACTAGCCTTCACTCCCCATGCGGATCACTGAGCCTTGGGCACCCATGATGCTGTTGCCAGTTCTCGCTGTTTTCCTTCCTTATGGTAGGTACTAACAACTGCATACAAGAAAACTCCACAAGATCTGTCGTTTTGGAGACACTCTGGCCCAGTCAACTAGTCATCACAATTTGGCCCTTGTCAAAGTTGTACATATGCTTATGCTTGCCAAATTTTTATTTTTTTAATTTTTTCCTGTTTCCAACACATGAAGTTGAAGAAATGCATGGTAACTGCTTAATATAGCTAATTTCCTGACAGGTGTCATTATAACAGGATAAACAATATTATTTGCATCGACTGTCAGTGAACTTTATGGTAACAATAACATGGTTAATTTTAATAAATAATTTTCATATAGTTTATTAGAAAGATCAATTTGGATAAATGTACTTGGCAATAACGTTTAGCTTCATGAATTTGGCATGACACTGTTAATCAGTGAAAGAGGTTGCTTAAGTCTTGTCCAGATTGAACAATTTTACAATAGATTTGTAACTATTGTAAATTTCATTTTTTGAAAAAGTAAACAAAACAGCAATTTATATTTTAAATATTACATACTGGAAATGTATATGTTGTCTGTAGTGATTCAAACACGTAGAAACATGTAGCAACACAATGAGGAAAAAATATTTTCATTATCATTGTGCACTCAATTGATCATGTATTGTGTGACAGTAGCAGAATGGCTGGTGATGCTTTATCACAACCAGAGGCAGCAGGTAATTTTGACAGGAAGCTGAAGCAGGTAGCTCTAGAGTAAATCCCTCTGAAGAGGCCCTCATAAATATTCATACCCCACATTCCTCCCCTGTAAGGCTCTTTGACAGAGACTTTTATTAAATTCTCATATACTTTAAAACCATGGTGACATTCAGGCAGCTAAAGTTCCTGATAACCTTGTTAGCTTATGTAAATAATGAGGCAGCAAGCATATCTTTAAAAAAGGATCTCTATGCACGCCTCACATTTTCTGGCACTGATTGGCTGTTTAATCTCCGACAAAGGAAATGTAGATAATAAAGAAACATTTACACATTTTTTAGCTTTAAATAAAAAAATTAATGCACCAAAAGTGTGCAACTGTCATGTAGAAAATAAGGCCATTTAGCAATAAAGTCGAGTTTTCTTTCTCAGTCAAGTGTATAAACACTACTGAAAACACTCTGCTGAGGCTTACAAAAAAGTTTGCATCCATCACACATCTTCAGCACCATCTATAAATGTGCATTCTAGTATAGACAGCTTATGAATGCCCTGTAAATTCTTTTCTGCTTTCCACCAATTTAATTGAAAGAATCCCATCTATTGCTATGATATTTGTATAATAATTTGGTTAGATTATGTTGGTGCAGAACATAACATACAAAAAATTTGCATAAACGTTTGTTGCGGTGCTGCAAATAATGTGTTGTGTTGTCTGGGTTAAATCCGTAAGTCTTTTGTGCAAAAGTTTAGGCACCCCTTGATACCAGATTTTGGTGAATTTTTTTTTTTTTTTTGAAATAAATGCACAATATTTACAGCAACCATTGATGCATAGTTACTTCCTAAGCCATGAATTGAAAAAAATTAAATAATAAAAACATTATTATGGCACTGTGCAAAAGTTTGGGCACCCTAAGAGTTCCAGAGTCTTAGATTATTTTTACAAAAATCAGCTCATTAGATCTGATGCATGGCAACAGCTGTCATTAGTAAATGCCAATTTCAAAGCTTTATGAATACTTTGACTCTTCAAACCTTGCAGACACTCAACAACCATGGGTTTCTCTAAGCAGCTGTGTAAGACTCTGAAAATGAAAGTTATTGGTGCCCACAATGCAGGAGAAGGCTACAAGAAGATAGCAAAGCGTTGTCAGCTTGCAGTTTCCACAGTGAGAAATGTAATAAAGAGATGGCAGTTCAGGGGAACTGTGGAGGTCAAGATGAGATCTGGAAGACCAAGAAAATTCTCTGAGAGAACTGCTCATTATGCTGGTCAGAAAAACAAATCAAAACCCCCGTTTGACTGCAAAAAACCATTCCACTGTGCAGCGATGTTGCACAGACAAGACCTTCATGGAAGAGTCAGCAGAAGAAAACCTTACCTGCGTCCCCATCATAAAATCTGACGTCAGAAGTATGCAACAGAACATCTAGAGAAGCCTGATGCATTTTGGAAACAAGTGCTGTGGACTGATGAAGTTAAAATAGAACAGCAATCAGCAAAGGCATGTTTGGAGAAAAAAAGGAGCAGCATTTCATGAAAAGAACACCTTGCCAACTATTAGGCATGGGGGTGGATCTATCATGCTTTGGGGTTGTGTTGCAGCCAGTGGCACAGGAAACATTGCATAGGTGGAGGGAAAAATGGATTCCACTAAATACCAGCAAATTCTGGAAGCAAACATCACACCATCTGTAAAAAAGCTGAAGCTGAAAAGAGATGTCTTCTACAACAGGACAATGATCTTAAACATACCTCGAAATCCACTATGGACTTATACATGTTTCGCTCCTGAGTTGCCAGTGATCCAGACCTCTCTGCCCTCTGGAGCCGTCTAACCCGTTCTGGAGTCCTGCTTCTGGTTGGAGATCTCGTCGCATGGATGCCCCGTGTGGTCTGCCTGGATTCGTGTGGACTGTCCTGTCATCGATTGATGCTCTGGGGACCTGTGACTTCAGTTGTTCGATAACTCAGGACCGGAATCCCCTACAGTCTACCTGAGCCTCCGGGAACAAACTGGACTCCTTTTAATTTTAATTTTAACACATCTCCTGTTGTACTGAACTTCCAGTCTTACACATTATTATGCTGATCAATCCCTGCTATCCGTTATCACCCAGATGAGGATGGGTTCCCTGTTGAGTCTGGTTCCTCTCAAGGTTTCTTCCTATTACCATCTCAGGGAGTTTTTCCTTGCCACCGTCGCCCTCGGCTTGCTCATCAGGGACAATCTTATCATTTTGATTCATATACATTGCATACAAACTTACTTCTTTTTATTGTGTAAAGCTGCTTTGCGACAATGTCAATTGTTAAAAGCGCTATATAAATAAAATTGACTTGACTTGACTATGGAATACCTCAAGAGATGCAAGCTGAAGGTTTTGGAATGGCCATCACAGTCCCCTGATTTAAACAACACTGAAAAAGAGCTGTGCATTCAAGACAACCAAAGAATATTACAGAACTAGAAGCCTTTTACAAGGAAGAATGGGAAAAAAATCACAAGTATAAGAATTGAAAGACTTTTAGCTGGCTATAAAAAGCATTTGCAAGCTGTGATATGTCAGAGGAGGTGTTACTAAGTACTGATTATGTAGGGTGCGGAAACTTGTGCACAGTGCCACAATAATGTTTTTGTTTTTTATCTTTGTTCAATTTATGTATAACAATGCACCAATGTTTGCTGAAAATATTGTGCATTTTTCTATTTCCAAGAGAGACTATGTTAACATCTTTTTCAATAAAAAAAAATCACCAAAATCTGTTATTTATCAAGGGGTGCCTAAACTTTTGCATAAGACGGCTACTAACCCCCTCAGACTTCTTAATATAAAAACATGTTTTTTGAGGTTCTTTTATATCATTGCATGCGCTCCGTATATAGTCCATTTGGTTTATTTTCCTTAGGTAGGTCAAATGATTGTGTGGATAACAAGTTAGCTAATGATGTTATCTGTATCATCCATAATGATGAGATAGATTATGAACTTTCTTTTCTCGTTTCTGTATTTTTTGCACCATGCTTCCAATTTTCCAGTAGTGAGTAGGCAATCATTTCAAAAGTGTGGGTAGTGCGACCAAATATGGAGACCCTTGCCAATGTAAATGTTGATGTGCCTTCTCAACTCAATCAACAACTTTTAATATTCTGCTATACATAAGGACAATAAGGACACAAGCACAAATGTTCAGAAATATACACTGCAAACTACTGCAGGTATATTTCAAAGTAATTTGCAGGCAAGCTGCATTTCCAGTAATATCCTGTATAATGTATAGTAAATAACTGTATTCACTCTTAAATATTTTATCATGATACATTGTATAAAATCACATATTCTAGTACATTTTCTCAGTTCAGGATACAAATGAGCTGAAAGGTCTTGCTCTATGACCCAACCATGGCAGTTTGGTAGTGCTGGGATTTGAACACACAACCTTCTATGCTGTAACACAAAGCCTTGACCATTGAGCCATGCACACTGATTTAACTAATTAGTACTCATCTCACTCTGCCTAAGGATTGCATTGAATCAGTCAAGCTAGTTGAGCTTCTTGTGAGTTAGTAAGCCTTTCATTTACAGATCAGGAGATTGTCATCACTCAGTTATATCTTGCATCAGCTAATTAAGCAAATATACTGGATTGTGTGAATTAATTTTATACAATATACAGTAAGCGCTTACAGTACAGTACTTTACTGTAAATGTGTTTTTCAGTTGATTACACAAAATGTTTCAGTTTTTTACTGGCAACAGTAAATTGCTAAAGTACTAACACGGCGTCCAGGGGAATATATTAATCCATAATCCATTTTCAATCATTTAAGTACAAATTTGATATTTTCCAAATGTAAAAGCATAAGATCTTGAAGTCATCGCTGTGCCTTAGGTGGACTAACTGATTACCAATTTAGCAGAATCTGTTTTTGCTCTTGCAGAGGTGTGAAAGCAATGATATTAACTTGTCTGCGTGTAAATTTCACGAACACACAGCTTGAGGGCCTTTTTACAAAGTATATTGAATATGGCACACCAGTGCAAGAACATAAACATGTCACGTCTGCCATGTGGAATTTTTCAGGCAGAGTTGTTAGACTTGTGTGTGATGAAGAAAGGTGAAGGAAAGTTTGGTTCTAGTAAAGTGTACAATTCATAGTGAAGGACCTTTTTAATTGATCATTTCCATTCAGTCAAACAGATAACGATATAGATACTTGTATATTAGTCTCTATAATGCATAGTTCCACTCTTCTTCTGCATATTCTTTGCCTAATTATTTCCCCCAATCAACATTTATCCTATCAACAGTGTAAGCACTTAAAGACATAATAAGTAGAATTGGCATTTGTAGAACATAGTCCATTGGACATGTTATCAGGAAATTATGGAATGAGATGCTGTAAGATATAAAGATCTCTCAGATTTTATCAGTAAAACTTACTAATAAAAGCAAGGTGAAAGTTACACCATATTGTTGAAAGTATTCGCTTGCTTGCCTTCACATGCATGTGTAACATTCGATTCTTAATCCATAGGATTTAATATAATGTTGGCCCACCCTTTTCACCTCTAACAGCTTTAACTCCTCTGGGAAGGCTTTCCTCAAGGTTTAGGTGTGTGTTTATGGGACTTTGACCATTCTTCCAGTAGCACATTTGTGAGGTCAGACACTGATGTTGGACGAGAAGGCCAGGCTAGCAGTCTTGTGTACTGGTGCGCAGTCATGTTGGAACTGGTGCAGAGTTGTTTTGCGTGGGTTGGGCTCGGCTCCTTAATTCCAATAAAAGGAACTCTTAATGCTTCAGCTCCCAACTCCCTTTTGTCCCCTTCCTGTGCCAACATGACTGCGTATTATGGAGTATAAGGCAAACCTGAGATGGGTAGGCTGGGAAGAGAACTTGCTATACAGGATCTAGAGTTGCACGTATTTTTTTGTTGGGTTGACTGACAATTAAGCTTGCTTTACACATGATTTATGTCTGCTTTAATCTTAAAAAAGAGCAAAAAGAAGCACTTTGAGAATCATAGGCAGCCTATAAACAAGACTTTGGAGAAGAAATGGAAAAACTAGTTAATTATTATTATTATTATTATTATTATTATTAAATAAATACATAAATAAATAAATAGTCAGATTAAAAACTTTAGTTAAGATGGACAAAAAGTTATTTTTATAACAGCATCTAGAGGAGTTGTTGATGTTAATATTTAAAAGCATTTATTGGAATGAAAGAGTACTGTCAGAAATCTTAACTGGTAAATCATTTAGTGGTAAACTCTAACTAATAGTAATTAATAATATCAAATATGTAAAGTAACAAGTCTTCTGTGTTTATAGAAACTTTTAGCTCTATTCCCCACGGAGTTGTATTATGTGACTGAAAGGAAAAAAGTGCTCAGTGGACAGCATTGTATTGTACCCTTTGTCTGGTTCATATTTTGAATCTTTGTATCTTGTTTGTGAAAATTGAAGATTCTGCAGGGACCAATTATGGACAAACCCATATGGAAAATTTGTCAAAAAACATTTTCAAAACAAAAAGGTAGTTGCATTCTACACTGTCAAAACCTAGTGAATAATTTAGACAGATTTTTTTCACAGCATTCAGGAGACAGTAAAGTGATGAGTCAAACCTAGAAAAGTTAAGCTCATAAGTTAAAGTGTAACTGTGATACCTCTCAGAGGGCTTGATGTAAGCATTACATACTGTATGTTAGAGGATATTAAATGATAAGGGTGTCATTTTGTATGAAAACGTCGATAAAATTTGAATGAAAACCCACCAAGTCCTGTGATCTTACTACTCTATATTGTTGGACTTGTCTTTCAACTGTTGAGGTAGAACATGATGCATCTGTTCATTTTATTCAATGAAATAGTAGAAACATAAATAAAAGGCAATTCTGATTTAATGCAAATCAGTTTTTTTTTTATATCTGTAAAGGAATTTTTGTCAATTAAAATCTCAATTATAATGCAACTTTTTACAAGTTTAAAAGTTTGTCAGTAAAAATAAGAGAACTTTTTAAGCAAACAGAAGTTATCTGAAAGTGTTATATATTGAATCTAGAGAGCCATTCTTTATCCAGTTAAATTCTGTAGATTCACCCAGGGAATTCATGGGGGAAATAGTGTCTGTCTGCTTTAAATTTAAACTCCTATTGATTTAAGTTGTTAGCTTACAGAATGTTTCTTCTGCTAAAGTACCAGGGGTAAAATACATCCTGATTGGTTCATTAACACTGGCAATGAATGTAAGTGATTTAGGATTAGAACAATCTAAAACTGGGTCCATACACAAATGTGCCCAGCAGGACTTTTTGGTTATGGGAATGTTGCAGCAATGTTAATTTGGCCATGCTATAGACACTTGGACACCGGTGGTATTAGGTTGTTTTTGAAAGTTAGATTTACTTTGATAAAATACATCATTGATTACTTGATGTTGGGATAAAGGTGAACAAATATCCCCAACATTAAAGTCCTTCCTGTACCATGAAGGCCCATAGGGTAGAGCTGAACTCCACAGCGCTCTGCCAAACACTGGTTTTATGTGGGGATGTATCATGTAACATGGATGTTTACCTCCTAGCCTTGCAGCTGGTACGAAAGTACACTGCTTGATAACAGGCAACTGTGTGTAAACAACATGCTCAAGGTTGTTATCTGGCCCTCGTACCCAACCTTATTAACACCCTAACGTCTAGGCCATTGAGCCACAATAAATAAATAAATAAATAAATAAATAAACTCAATAAATAAATAATCCTAAAATAATATAGCAAATATGACTTCATAAATATTTAATAATTGCATTTATTTTATTATCTCCCAACTGAAATATGGCCATGAAAAGCTCCCCCTACTTATAAGTAGGTTTGTTCTTTCTTTCTGCAATTAAAAATCAAGTCTCGGTGGTAAGAGCATTGAGTGCTTACCACTGGACCACCAGGGAAGCTTTTGTTGGGCCTTATAAATGCACATATATTTGTTTGTCAAATATAAGCAGCACAAAATAACAAACAAAAAAAAACATCCTATCCTTTTGTAAAACCAGAATTTTGGGTGCCATTTGACAGTTTGGACACTGTGTGAACACCATATTACAAAACAGTATTTGACATAATTAGCAAAAGTATATAGAATATGCTGTATTGTAGTATAGTGTTCACTTTTTGAGCAATATTTTTCACTTTTATATTTGAAAAATATATGTTTTTTTTTATAACGTTTTCGCTCAATTTAAAATTAGAAAACAACACTCAAGAGGTGCAAGAAACAAAGGTGCATGTGGTATGTGGGGGAAGTTGTTGTTTTTGTCTTGCTCTCTACACAGGGTTTATGTACTCCTGAAAAATTAAGGGACCACAGATCAATTTGTGGTCGGACGCTGTGCAAACAGATAGTAAGTGGCATAAATGTTCTAATTAAATGTTGATGTACTGTTGTTTTGATTTCATTTAATCAAAGGTCATTCTAACATTCAGAACCAACCTTATCCTGATGTTGTGATTACAACTATATAACAGTGTCTATACAGTGTTGAAGTTTCTGCTGAGTGGTTCAAACTCAAAAGCAAATTGTGATGCCTTAGATTGGGTAGTATGGGAAAACCCCACATCATGACAGTTACAACCATGAACATTCATTAATATTACTGTTGTATATAATTCAAGTCAAGTCAAGTCAAGTCAATTTTATTTATATAGCGCTTTTAACAATTGACATTGTCGCAAAGCAGCTTTACACAATAAAAAGAAGTACGTTTTTATGCAATGTATATGAATCAAAATGATAAGATTGTCCCTGATGAGCAAGCCGAGGGCGACGGTGGCAAGGAAAAACTCCCTGAGATGGTAATAGGAAGAAACCGTGAGAGGAACCAGACTCAACAGGGAACCCATCCTCATCTGGGTGATAACGGATAGCAGGAATTGCTCAGCATAATAATGTGTAAGACTGGAAGTTCAGTATAACAGGAGATGTGTTAAAATTAAAATGAGTCCAGTTTGTTCCCGGAGGCTCAGGTAGACTGTAGGGGATTCCGGTCCTGAGTTATCAAACAACTGAAGTCACAGGTCCCCAGAGCATCACTCGATGACAGGACAGTCTTCATGGAAACCATCCCCAGCCACCATACGAATCCAGGCAGACCACACGGGGCATCCATGCGACGAGATCTCCAACCAGATAATGTAATGTAATGTAATTCACTACATTAAAATGTACTTACTGTATCAACCATGGCCTGGCTAGCCAACTAAACTAATGTTTCTCGATGAATTATTAGCATTATCCCTTTTTAATAAAAATGTTTAATCAATTAGTTTCAAATAAACCAACAAACAAACAAAAAAAAAAAAGAAACACTTCTAACACTACAGGAGGACATATTCAACATAAATGATCAATTGCAGTCAATCTTAACAAAACCTTAACAGTGTAGCCATACTGGTTAGCTCCCTCCTGTCACACTGCCAGACATTTTTGGCTAAAAGTGTTTAAAATTTGTTAAAAGTGTTAACAGGCACTGCTAGTTATCCAGCAATCTTAATATCCTTACAGAAAGCGTAATTGAAAGTGGTGGCTCAGAGGGCTAAGGCACTGAGTTATTGATCAGAAGATCGGTGGTTTGATTCCCAGCTCAGCCAGGTTGCCATTGTTGGGTCCTTGAGCAAGGCCCTTAACCCTAACTGCTCCAGGGGCGCTGTACCATGGCTGACCCTGCGCTCTGATATGCGAAGAAGGAATTTCACTGTGCTGTAATGTATATGTGACAAAATAAAGGCTTTACTTTACTGTATTCTGAGATTTAGTAAAGTAATCTCCTCTTTTTAGAGATTAAGATCTCTTCTTATTTTAACTATTAAACATAACTGATTTATACTGCCTTTTCTTTTACAATAAAACTTTACTACAGTAAGTGCTTAAGTGATCTGTTCATATTTTTTCCAACCACATTTTTTCAATAAATTTTAGCACTAACCTTCAATTTTAAATCTCCTTAATTGTGTTTTATGTTTGATGGAGGGCAGTTATTTGACCCATCTGAAACGGGAACATCTGTATGAATTTTTTCCCAGACCTATATGGGTCTTTTACATTGAACTACATTTAAAATGAATTAAATAGAAATTCGGGAGGTGCAACAGTTAAAGGATTATACAGCAATTATAATGTGGCATTTTGTAGTGACTCACCCTGCATCTGCATCCTCCTCAGTAAATTAATATTTAGATGTTTTGCCAATAAATGGGTCTATACGGTTCACAGTAAAGCAAATCACCAGGCAGAAGTAGTGTTGGAAGCTACACAGCAGTTTAGTTCACTAACAACAAAGGATTTTTTTTTAAGTGAAGGGATGTCGCTTTGCACAAAGTCAAAAGTATCTTGTTTACGCCAAGTTGTACTTCTTTTGTCATCAGCCAAATACACTCCCTGTTTGATAATCGGAGAGGGAATCCCAGAAGAGAAATCCAAAAAGTGGATCAGATAAAGGTTAAGTTGTGCTTTACCACTGCAGCACTGTTACTTCACCTGTGAAAATATTATCTAATCCCAGTAAAAAATATTCAGATATCTTTTTTAAAGAATATCTATTGGTGCAGGTGTTTTGTTTACGTCACATTAAGAAAATTTATTAGTAGTTTCTTTTAAATTAAATTATTAAATCGGGCAAATAACTGTTCATAACATCTGCTTTTACTCAACATTTTGATTTCTCTTATGGTGCAGGTTAAACTTCAGGCAGATACTGTATCTGCAAATATTTCATAAAAATTTGTCCAGCCAGTTTTGGGTGATGCTGTGACATAATCTGGCACACAACTGCTCATGACTTCACTTTTACTCAACATTTTTATTTTAGCGCATAACACTGAGCGTTCAGATCAGGTATTTTACACTCCCTCACCTCAGACTGCTGCAGATATGTTTGCTCTAATGACCCATATTTTATCTCATAGCGGGATTACATAAAATTACTGCTTTTTATTAGCACCACAGCCTCGTAATTTATTAGACAGACTGGTTTTAAACTTCCCTCTGGAAGAATAAACATACCTTGATCTTTCCATATATCTTTGAAGGTTCAGTTTTCATAGTTTACTTACCTTTTTTTAACTAAGCCATGATGTGAAACATTTTTGTTTGTGTTTCTTGAGGATTGTGGATATTATTCACATTTTCTTATTCTGTGACAATGTATTAACATAATGTAATGTTTTCTTTAACTGACATGCATTTTTGGACTATTTATTTGGAAAACAAAAAGGCATAGCACACTTTTGTTCTACTGAGTGCAAAAACTTTGAAGCGCAATAACTTATACCTGCTCAGAATGCAGATAAAACCTTAAGTCCAAGGACACGGACACACACACACACACACACACAGCCTGGCCAGAAAAAAGTCGCACACAGATTTCATTCGGTCACATTTAGCTTTGATTACAGCACACAATTTGGTGGCCAGTTCATGTGTAAAAATGATTCCTCTTGCTTCCAGAACTACTCTTCCAGAAACAGAACCACTGTTACAATTTGGGTCCTGGAATATGCTTGTGCCATCAGAAAGGGGGAAAAAAAACTCCATTTATGTGATAACCTGGTCATTTAAACCAGGTTTAAACCAGGTCATCAGCTAACTTCTTTTTAACACTACAGTGGACACTATGCATGATGGGTGCCTTTTCCTATGGCTCCAAAGACTTTTTTTCTGATTAACATCACTGATAAGTGGTTTTCTTATGGCCACACAACTCTTTATTCCTAATCCAGTGAATCATAATGCAGGCATATTTACAAGTGCTTAAATTACCTAAATTTTTACTACATTTCTTCCATAAAGTTGACAGTTCAGCACTATCCTTTCAGGTTTTGATAATGTTGGGTTAATCAAGCATTCACACCCAGTTCCAGTCCCAATAACTTGACTCTTCTGAAATGTAATTTGTTTTAGCCGGCCAGTTTTGAGGAGTTTAGGGGCATAAATAATATGGAAATGCTTTGTGCACAAATATATATTGCTAACTACTTCATTCATGCACTGTAATAAAAATAAAAAAAAACAATTGTAAAAGTTACACTAATTTAATTTACTAGACCAGCTAGTTATGATGGCACAGTCATCATGTTGCTAAGGGTATAACAAAAGGTCATATGTTTAAACCTAGCCCTGCCAAACTGCCATAGTTAGGCAATACCCCTAAACTTCAGCTCAGCTGAAACTCGTATCAGGTTTAAATAAATTGTTTTAAAAGCATCAATCAAATGTAGCAGATCATGTGTTATTTTAAATCATGTACAGTACCCTACTGCTGTACTTTGGTATATGGTATACGTTGTGGTATTTCTATCATATACTAAATAAGCAGTATAAAATCTGAACAGTTTGACAGCGAAATGATATTACTCAATTCTAGCAATTTTGAGGCAAATAAGGTTTTTTTTCTTGCTGGTTTGTTTCTTTGTTTTTGGAAGCAAAAATATTACAAACTGATAGAGAATATTGTGTGTTTTTTTTAGTCAGTTGCATGTTAAAAAGATGTTAAAATTGTTTTGGTTACATCATTGTGAATTTTGCTATAAAATTTAATAAATCCACCTGCCACAGTTGCAATGGATAAATCAGCCTGCACTTGTGTTTGTAGCCTTGTAAATATGCACTTTATCAATAATATGGTGGTTGAATTTTAATAAAAAAGTACAGCTAACTCATGCTTTGTGTTGACTTGTAGCGAGTCACTGGCAGCAAATTGGAAACGAGGACAACACAAAATCTTTTTGATTTCAAAAGACTAAGATCATGAGAAACATTAAAGGGGTCCAATTATGCAAAATTCACTTTTTGATCATTTTGGATAGTTACTTGGGCCTTTATTAGAGACTAATAGTCACTATTGTGTGTGATAATAAAAAAATGATTTTCTTGCTTTTGCCTTTTTTTTTTTATTCTTTTTTTTTTTAATCCTGTTCTCCAGATTAATCTTTTCTGTGATGTCCACACAATGCCCTGCAAAAGAAAAAAGATGTTAAGACCCTCCTCCAGCTTGGGGCTCAGCCTGCCCAGGATTGGCCATATTATATTTGTTCTATAAAGCAGTGTTCAAAATAGTGACAAACTTAGTGATTTTTTTTTTTTCTAGAGGAGAGACACCATGAGAGAGGGACATTTCACACGTCACATTGGATAGCTTCCTCAACAGGGGACAATTCTGAAATATTACTGAGCATATACTCACTCACTCATTGCTGCATTCTGTATTCAGGATCACAGGGGGCCTGGAGCCTGTGCCAAGAGGCTTAGGGCACGAGGAAGGGTACACCCTGGACAGGGTGCCAATTATATACAGTCTCTCTCATTCACTCATCATCTATAACACTTCATAGCCTTTAGGCCTGGAGCCTATTCCAGAAGACTTAAGGCACAAGGCAGAGTGCAAATCCATTGCAGGGCGCACGCGCGCACACACACACACACACACACATTCACACACTATGAGCAATTTGGAGGAAACCCACCAAGCACAGGGAGAACATGCAAACTCCATGTACTCAGACCTGAGGCGGGAAATGAACACACAACCATTAGGCGCAGGGCCACATTGCTAACCACAGCCACAGTGCTGCCATGTTATAGAATATATTTTAATATTTCACTATATCCATGAATTCACTTGAAATCAGTGATTACTGATTTTTTTGTGAAAAAATTAGACTGATTTGGAGTTGCGGCAGCACAGTGGCTTAGTGGTTAGCACTGTTGGTTTACACCTCCACGGTGCTTTACTCAGCCAGGTAGGTGTGTATGGAGTTTGCATGTTCTCCCCGTGTTATCCAGTTTCATCCCACAGTCCAAAGGCATGCAGACTAGCTGGCGTTCCCAAATTGTCCGTAGTGTGTGTGTATGTGAGTTGGTGTATGTGCACTGCGATGAATTGGCACTCTGTCCAGGGTGTACCCCGCCTCGTGCCGTCTCGTTAGTCTCTAGGGATAGGCTCCAAGCCCCACATGACCCTGTAGACAGGATAATGCGGTACAGACGATGAATGGGTGAGTATGTGATTTGAAGTTTACATTTCCAGTCCTTCTGTCTCTTACGAGCTAAAGATGGGCAGGTTAGGAGCAAACTGATAACAATTAGGCTTTTAGCTTCTATATGGACAAAAGCATCATGAATAAAAACTCTTAAATATACTGTATACATAATAAATTTGTGTTCAGACTTTGGACACACTAAGTGTTTTTTGAGCTTAATTTGCAGCAGTATATATTGCAGTAGAGCTGAAATGTCTTGTATGATTTAAAAATATTGACGGTTGCAGACACAGTAATGCTATTTTTGGGTTACAGTACAATGTTTTGACCCAAATAGATCCTTATCAAGGATTTATCTCAATCTGATAAAGTGGTGTTGCCCCACTAGTTAAACGTGCTATGAAATAAACAACATGCAGAGAGAGAATTAGTATCTAAGACATTTAGTAGTTGCTCATGGTTACAAGTGAAAGTACAGATGAGAGCGATGTATCCTTGTGTTTGAAGTTGTCTTTCCTCGAGCTCACTGAAAAATACACATGAAACCACACACACTCACACACCTCAAAATAAAAGTATTGAGGGAGTACCAACGTTTAAAACATTAAGCATTAACAAATGATTGTTTTTTTTTTTAAAAGAAGAAGCAAATGATGTAGGGTTGGAAAGCAGATGTGCTGATGAATTGTAAAGAAGAGACAATGTTACATAGTTCTGTGGGTTTCATTTTATTTGACTTCTTATACCAACAAAAGAGAATAGCCTGAGGATGTGATGCTTGTATGTGAGAAATAGGGCAAGAGAGAGCGAGTGAGAGAGATTAGAGTTGGTGAGAGGAAGCATAAATAACCTTGATTATAACAGTAATTTCTCATCATTCAGACCAGTTTCATCCAATCCCCATACATTTGTTTTTGCATCTGATTATACAGACAGGAGAAAAGAATGAAGCCCAGAAGAGGACATTTGTGGAGAGAGATTGGTGCTGAGAGAAAATAAAAAGGGAGAAGAGGAATGCTCTCTGTCATTGTCCTCTTTTTAAAATAAGAGGAGACTTAATTGAGTGCCTTGTTGTCAGGCATGGTAGCCTGATGGATGTGCTGTGCTCTGTACTGTGCTTTTGTGTGTGTGTGTGTGTGTGTGTGTGTGTGTGTGTGTGTGTGTGTGTGTGTGTGTGTGTGTGTGTGTGTGTGTGTGTGTGTGTGTGTGTGCGCGCATATGTTAGTAAACCAGTCTTTGTAGTCACCACGAGCAAAACACTGGTAATATTTGTTACATTTTGGAGTGAAAATTGTAAGCTTTATGTGCTAATTTATCCAATTTCATGTGAGGCAAAAGTTGCATTTATGTTTTGATCAGCATACTGAGAGAAAGAGGATTTGAGTTATTTTAGTCTTCATCTTTATTCATTATATACAGCAATATGTATACACATATATACATTATATATATATATATATATATATATATATAAACTATATAAACAAGAGTTATATGGGAAACAAAGTCATATACTAAATAACAGGGCACCAAACTGGCATGAACAAATTCTTCACAATCCAATGTTCTTTTTTTTTTATTTATTTTTTTTACATGTAATGAATAATTGTTTACTTCATACAATGTGTAAAAATTAAAAAGAAGATATTAAAAATGCATCTCTATATTGAGTGAAACTCTCTTTGTTTAAAAAATTTCATAAAATACAACCTACCCACACCCTGGCCTTTAAAAGAGCACCGGACAGATGTACCATGTGATGAACACTCTGAATAAATGCACAGTAGTCTGAAGAGTTTCTCACAATAAACTTCCGCTAATATAGAGTCATGATTACAAATGTGTATCATCAATTTGTATAGCCTGATTAAAAAAAGGAGCTAGGATCATTCTATTAGGTAAAAAAAACACTTAAAATGTACTTCTTACAGGTAGAAGGTCTGTAATTAACCACACCATTAGCTTGAAGGAAGAGCATTGTAACACTTTGCAGCTTTGTCCTTGTGTACAAGCTTTTCATTTCTCTTCCATAATGTATGATTATATTATACTGTACATATACAGTGGTGTGATTTGTGTGAAGTGGTCTTTGCCCACTTACCGATTTCTTTTTTTTTTTTTTGCATGTTTGTCACACTTTAATGTTTCAGATCATCAAACTAATTTAAATATTAGTCAAAGATAACACAAGTAAACACATCATGCAGCTTTTAAATGAAGGGGAAACAAAATCGAAAACTACATAGCCCTGTGTAAAAAAAAAAAAAAAAAAAAAAGTGTCTGTCCCCTCCCCCCTGTTAAAACACAACTCTGGTTTATCACACCTGAGTTCAATTTCTCTAGCCACTCCCAGGCCTGATTACTACCACACCAGTTCACAATCAAGAAATCACTTAAATAGGACCTGCGTGACAAAGAGAAGTATGATCCTTAAATGCTAGACATCATGCCAAAATCCAAATAAAAAAAAAAACAAAGGAGAAAAAAAATCATTGAGATCTGTCAGACTGGAAAAGGTTATAAAGTCATTTCTAAAGCTTTGGGACTGCAGAGAACCACAGTGGAGAACCTTCCCAGGAGTGTCCGGCTGACCAAAATTACCCCAAGAGCGCAGCGACAACTCATCCAAGAGGTCCCAAAACCTCCAAAGAACTGCAGGTCTCACTTAAGGTGAGTGTTCATGACTCCACCATAAGAAAGAGACTGGGGGAAAATGGTTTGCATGGCAGAGTTCCAAGACGAAAAACACTACTGTGCAAAAACAACGTAATGGCTTGTCTCAGTTTTGCTAGAAAACATCTTGATGATCCCCAAGACTTTTGGAAAAATACTCTGTGGAATGACGAGAGAAAAGTTGAACTTTTTGGAAGGTGTGTCCCATTTATGTGTGGAGTAAAAGAAACACAGCATTTCAGAAAAGGAACATCATACCAACAGTAAAATATGGTGGGGGTAGTGTGATGGTCTGGGGCTGTTTGATTCTCCAGGACCTGGAAGACTTGCTGTGATAAATAAATTCACAGCAAGTGACCACCATAACCATAAATTCTGCTGTGTACCAGAATATCCTGAAGGAGATCAGGCTAACAGCCATCTGTTTGTGACCTCAAGCTGAAGTGAACATGGGTTCTGCAGCAGGACAATGATCCAAAGCACACCAGCAAGTCCACTTCTGAATGGCTGAAGAAAATCAAAATGAAGACTTTGGAGTGGCCTAGTCAAATTTCTGAACTGAATCCAAATGAGATTCTGTGGCATGATCTTAAAAAGGCAGTCCATGCTCGAAAACCCTCCAATGTGGCTGAATTACAACAATTCTGCAAAGATGAGTGGGCCAAAATTTTCTCCACAGAGCTGTAACAGACTCATTGCAAGTTATCGAAAACGCTTGGCAAACACTTTCACACCACTGTACATAATTCATGGTGAATCAGGCCTTCATGGTAGAATATCTGCTAGGAAACCACTGCTAAGGACTGGCAACAAGCAGAAGTAACTTGTTTGGGCTAAATTACACAATAAAGAAAACTCTTTGAATGAGAAGGTGTGTCCAAACACAGTCTCCTGTTAACAGTTGTTCTAGTGATGTGTCTGCTGCCAGAACTCTGTGTGGCATTGACCTGCTCTCTGATCTGAGCTGCAGTTAACCTGTGATTTCTGAGGCTGGTGACTCAGATGAATTTATCCTCCGCAGCAGAGGTGACTCTTGGTCTTCCTTTCCTGGGGCGGTCCGCATGTGAGCCAGTTTCTTTGTAGCGCTTGATGGTTTTTGTGACTGCATTTGGGGACACTTTCAAAGTTTTCCCAATTTTTCGGACTGACTGACCTTCATTTCTTAAAGTAATGATGGCCACTCGTTTTTCTTCACTTAGCTGCTTTTTTCTTGCCATAATACAAATTCAACCTCTTTGAATAAGAAGGTGTGTCCAAACTTTTGGTCTGTACTGTGTGTGTGTGTGTATATATATACACACACACACACACACACACACACACACACAGAGGTGACTCAAATTAGAATATAATTTCCATTTCTCAATGAAAAATTAAAATCACCATCTCCATAAAGCTGGTTAGCAGAGCATCACTTTTTGTACCTCCTCTCTCTTCCTCCAGACTCTGGGACCTCAATTTCCAAATGAAAAGCAAAATTTACATTTATCTGAACAGAGGACTTTGGCACACAAGCAACAGTGGGCCATTGAGCAACAGTCCTTAACTTCATTCACCTCGGACTGGTGTAGATATGTTTGCTCTAACGACCCATGTTTTATCTCATAGTGGCATTCCACATGCCTGCTTGTCATTAGCACCATGGATTCAGAACATAAGAGACAAACTGGATTTAAACTTCCTGCAGATAGAATAAACATACACTGATCTGTACATTCATCTTTGAAGGTTCATATACAATATACCACCTGGCAGTGGTGTTAGTGTTGTGGTTGATCTGTGTATGTGTCCTATGTTAAAAAAAAGAAATTTGAAAAGACAAGCACACATGACTGTGAAGCCATTAAAAACCCAGCATGAAACTTGATGATCATTTGACTCCATTAAATTACATTGTGCATCTGAGATAAAAACTATTCCACAGATTGTTTCTGGTTGAAGTCTATATTTCACAGCCAGCATATGTTTCAGCAGGCTCATAGCTACATAATCTGTGGCTCCAGGTTGACAGTGTGCTGTCTCTGGAGTTCAGAGTCTTATTTCAGCCTTAGGATATTGCACCAGATTTACTAGTCAAGATCATTCAATCGTTCAAAGCTGTTACTCCCAGGTGTGTAGATTAGATGTATGGAGGATATTGGTGCCAGGTGTGTGAGATTGTTGTGGAGAAATTTAACCAATGGTTTAAAAATTCTTCTTGCCTTCTTCAGGCACAGAAGGTCTGCTTTTATTTATTTATTTTAAGTTTAATCAATTTACTATATATACGTGAAAGTGTTTGCCCCCTTACTGACGTCTTATTTTTTTGCATGTTTGTCACACTTTAATATTTCAGATCATTAAAAATGTTTAATATTAGTCAAAGATAACCCAAGTAATCATACAGTTTTTTTAAATGAAGGTTTTTAGTATTAAGATAAAACAAAATCCAAAACTACATAGCCCTGTGTAAAAAAAAAAAAAAAAAAAAATTTTTAAAAGAGAAAAAAAAAAAAAAAAAAGTGTTATCCCCCCTGTTAAAACATAACTATCACACCGGAGTTCAATTTCTTTAGCCACACCCAGGCCTGATTACTGCCACACCTGTTCCCAATCAAGAAATCACTTAAATAGGACCTGTCTGACAAAGTGAAGTAGACCAAAAGATCTTCAAAAGCTAGACATCGTGTCAAGTCCAAAGAAATTAAAAAACAAATAGAGAAAATAATTCAGATCTATCAGTCTGGAAAAGGTTATAAAGCCATTTCTCTCTCACACACACAAACACACAATATTGCCAAAAGTATTTACTCACCCATCCAAATCATTTGAATTCAGGTGTTCCAATCACTTCATGGTTACACGTGTATAAAATCAAGTACCTAGTCATGCAGACCACTTCTACAAAAAATTGTGAAAGAATAGGGGTGCTCTCAGGAGCTCAGTCTAGTCCATTTGTTAAATGTCATCGCTATTAAATATTCCACAGTCAACTATTTGCGGTATAACAAAGAACAAAGCGGAAGCGATTGGGAATGACAGCAACAGCATCTTAGCCATGAAGTGGTAGGTCCGCATTATGGGAACTCCCCCTTTCTGTTTCAACATTACTGCGCACCAGTGCCCAAATTAAGGTCCATAAAGACATGGCCTGATCGCAACTCCATAGGACACCTTTGGGATGAATTAGAGCGGCCTTCTCATCCAACATCAGTGTCTGACCTCACAAATGCGCTTCTAGAAGAATAGTCAAAAATTCCCATAAACACACTCCAAAACCTTGTGGAAGCTGTTGACGATGCAAAGCCTGGGTCAACATCATATTAAACCCCATTGATTAAGAAAGGGATGTTACTTAAGTTCATATGCATGTGAAGGCAGGCAAGTGAACTATTGGTAATAAAGTGTATAGCAATAAATTTAATACAAAGTGTTTAATTGTTTTGGCTGGCTCTGTGTATATAATACACACACACATAAAATTAAATAATGTTTCTTCAGGACCATGGTGCAACCATGGTGCATTCCTGTTTGGTTTATTATATTTTATTATATTATTATATTTTACTTAGCCCTATAGTAATAATAGTACCTTACTAAATACTTACTAAAAACTCAAAACTGCATCTTTTTAAATTTACAAACATCTATAGGAAATATAAATAAATAGTAGAAACTTTGCTTACACAGCCATATGTTGTCCATGAGAAACCTCCTCTACTGTAATTATAGTAATCAGGCAGCATATAACCGATTGCATGTAGATTTTTTAATGCAGCAAAAATACTGAGTGCAAAAGATTAAATTAAAATACACATCATTATAACAATCCTGGATTACTTTAAAAGCTGCTTTATCTGTTGTGCATGAACAATCAGGAAGAAATAAAATAAATTAACATCATAAAAAAAGTCAGTGTTAAACGCCGCATAGACAGCGATACATATGTGAGATAATGAAAGAAAAACCAACAGAGAACAGTTTGGAGGAGCTATAACTCACAGGCAGGGGTTTATTATGACAAATATTTGCATGTGTGTAAATCATGACATTTAAACAATTATTTGAAGGAGATAGCATTACATTCAAATGATTTATGGTTAATAGGAGAGCATCTCATCTAATAGTATGATTTATGATTAAAAGCACATCATGCACAATACTGCACAAGCAAGATTACTGTAGTACTGAACATCAGCACAACTGTGATTATCTTCAGCCTTGTGTTTATGGCTGGATAACCGACAGGCTGATATTCAGTTCCGCAGCATGACTACAGGTGTGATCTTGCATTTAAAAACAGGTCTATAAACTTTCCAGTCTGACATTCCAGACAAAACATCATAAAAATCTTAGATCATTTTTGGTTTCCAAAGAAGCTAGAGCTGGATAGGTTTGCTAGTTGCAGACTGACTGACAGCCCATAATAAGTGTAGGGTAACAGTTTCAATTTAATGAATTATTACTAGAATTGGAAAATTATGTTCTGTAGGTAACAAGTGGAGCGATACAAACTTTTTTTTTTTGTTCGTTTGCTTTTTGTCAGAATGTACTTGAAATTAAAAAAAAGAACACATTTGTTCAAAAGTTTTATTTAGTATTTCCTTTGCTGTTGCTGATTGCCATCTTCCATATTTTTAACACTGTAGTTCTCGTCTATGGTGGCTAGTCCAAAGCCAGCTTTTCTTGATGGGGGGGGAGGGGGAGTCTCTGAGACTATCATATCATTGATGTACTCTAATATGTCAGGCTTTACAAGAATCAACTCATATGTTATCAATGTCATCACTAGTTATTTTGCTTTGATATAACCTGTTAGCAATAGAAAATGCAATTATGGAGGTGTAGATTTGGGGTCTCGCAATTTCAAATAGGGTGAGTGAAACGCACCCCCCTTTCTCTTTTTATGGCTTTACTGTGGACTGAACTGCCCATGTAGCTACAAAAACTAAAATGGCTATATTTATATAATTTAAAATCTGATTACAATTAGTTATCAGTAGTACTAACTGCAAACTGAACGCAGGTTTACATAATGAATAACAATCTATATATTGTAGCTGAGATCAAATTCAAAAGCCTGGTGCTAGCCTACAAAGCTAAAATCTGCCCAGCACCTCTCAGCTCTAATCACACCTCAATACCACATCATGGTCCCTCCAATCCTCCAGCACTGGTCAGCTCGTCGCACCATCTCTCTGGATCGAGGAAGACATGCATCTAGACAGTGTGTCTCCCCCCCCCCCCCCCCCAAATAAACACTTCCCAACAGTGTATGACTGAGGGTACTTAGTAGTACAGTAACCCAGTGTAAGGATCTATCCTATGACGGAAACTACTCAAGCACTCTTGTAAGCAGCTCTGGATAAGAGCATTTGCCAAATGCCTAAATGTAAATGTTTATTCTAAAGTTACTGTTCCTACAGCAAGACTAAACTCCAAGCTACTCGTAAGACAGACATACTGTAAGTAGCACTACACAGTAATTGGCAGTTTATTAGTAAGACATCAAGCTGTATTTCTCTCTTATCTACGTTGAGGAACAAATAAAGAAAAGGGGCAGGTGGAATAAACGAGTGTTTCTACAGTAGCTGTTTCAATAACACTTGGCAAACATCCAGGTCTGGAGCAACTTACTGAAGTTATTTGTAATCACTATAAAACACATCATGTAACTGCAAATGGTCAGGGGTAAGAGGATAAAAGCTGTTCTAGAGAAACGCATACCACAAAAACAGGACAGTGTTCTTTTGTGCTTATTTAAACGAGTGAAGTGGCAGGTCTTGGTTTAAAGACAGTCAGTGACTGTTTGTTTAGAGAGCCAGGTGATCGTTCCACCGCCCCAGTACTAGTACAGAGAAGTATCCTGATGCAGTATTTTTTGTACGCCGAAGGATTTTGGGTCAAGCCATGCTAGAGGCCCTAGGGAATGTGTTGCAGAGATGGGATTTGATGAGTGCCTTCAGGCAGCTAAGGCTGAGACCGGTAACTTACCTCAATGTTCTATAGCATGCAACTAAAAATAAAATCTTTAAATTGTAATGTAAAAAAAAACATTAAAAAAAACTTTAAAAAATAAAAAATGATAAAGATAATAATAAATAAATAATGTTTATCTACCTTGGATATTTATAATATATATATATATATATATATATATATATATATATATATATATATATATATATATATACACACACACACACACACACACACACACACACACTTTATTTAAAAAAAACACACACACACACACACACACACACAATGTTGTCCAACTGTTGTCAAATGTTGGCCAACCAGAAGCCGGGGGGGAAATAAAATACCACTCTCAAACACATTTCAAACACAGCAGATCCAGCACATTGTGCACACTTAAAAGATGCTGTGTAATGTAATGGAAGAGAATACAGGCAAATTAAGAATGAAACTGAGGAGTTGGTCAAAGACCATTGGGGAAAGAAGACAGAGAGGGACTGAGGACAGAAAGCAGCAGCATTGGAATTGACTGGAAGGGCACACTGAACAGATTCAACTTTACTAGCGGGGTGGTTATCCCAGTGATTCAGACAGACCGAATCCAAAATCCATTCAATAAACAGTCCAAGGTCAAATATCCAGTAATATTTATATAAACCAGCTGACAGGGTTGCTGAAAAGGGTCAGGCTGAGAACAAGTCCAGACAGGCTGAGGTCAGGTCAAGTTCACAGGCACAATCAGGAAGTAGGCAGAGAGCAAGAAATCCCAAAACACTCAGGCAGAATTCAAAATCCAATTATTAGTCCAAAGGTCAGCTATTCAAAGAGCATATATGTATGTTTAGGAAGATGGGCTTACCAACAGGGAGCAGGCTGATAGCAGGTCAGAAACAGGCAGGGTTAGGTACACAGGTGAATCCAGAAAATAGGCAGATGGCTGGAAAACTCCAATACAATGTGAGAGCCAATCTCACGAACTGCTTTAGAAATGAGCCTGGTTTAAATAGAGAGCGTGGAGAGTTAATTGAACACAGGTGCAGCTTATTAGGAGCTGGGATAGAGCCATGTCCATGTAACTGGGTATTTTGAAAAATTGAGATTTTTCTCTGCGTTTTGGCCTTTCATCCACATGCAAACTCAGATTTGATCAGTGAAAACGGAGCTGCTGGAAAAAACCTTCAAGAGGAGATTTTCCAAAACTTCGTTTTTAGTGGTGCTCTGTGGACAGGGAAACTGAGATTTTGTCTTGTTGTAATGTCACCCTGTGTGCCGATGATGTCATTCTCTGTGTGCTAGTCTCCTTGATTTGAAAGATATTTTTTGTAACATGTAGGTGGTGTGGACAGAATTATGTATAAATGATAAAAAAACAAAGTAGGAAAATGTTCCTTTTTTATAAATACCAGGCTACGTGTGGACATGGCCTAAGTGGCTGGAGGTAGGTGATGGGGCATCGTTAACTGCATCAACGCGGAGGATCACGTTCCATGCACAGACGATGCAAGGAATTGTGACAGTGCAAGGTCCTTTCACGGAACAGCCGGTTGTTTGAAATGGCTTCATCTGTAGGTGATGCATACAAATAGGTGAATGCATGGAACCATGACATGCTGCTTTATTGTTTTTAATAATTTTACTATTTTCTTGGCTGAGTTATTGTGATATTACAATTGGCATGTAGGAGTTTGTGTAGTTAATGAGTTGCATTTTATGTGTGGTCTTTGAGGCATGGATCTTTTATTTGGATTTATTAAACTTTCAAGACACTTTCAGGTGAGATTCTCCAAATATCAACAATTTCTGGGAAAGCATCATGTGCTGTTGCATTTATTAAAGCCAAGAATCACCTGTATGACAGTGTTATTACCCTCTTGATTAAGAAGAATGAATGGTAAGCTACTGTATTCACCCAGGCTGGTTTTACCCAGTAGTCATGGAATATTGGAGGAATGCAGGGTTTCCTATGTAACTAGCCATGCTGCTACAGGATTGTTCACCTTGGATGACGGGAAAGAACCAACAAATTGGGGAGCCAATTTTCTGCAATTGATTCATAGAGGTAAATCACAAATGGTCAACCATTCTTCCTTACCAATATGGTAGACGAGTCTGCATTTGAAGTTGCAAGGTGTTTAGGGGGGCTCTTCTCTTCTAGTCAGCATGCCAAGACAAGACAGAACAAGCTGCAAAAAGCTCTCAAACGTCCTTAAACAGTTTGAGCCACGGGAAATACTGTTGGAAAAAGGATGGGTTACCCCTAGCTGATGGGCAAGTTTAGATGAATGACACCAATGTAGTACTTGCAATGGATCCAGTACAGTTATTGCAGACAGGGTAATTTGCAAGGGAGTTCGTATAATTTCTTCAATTTCTAACCTTTTTGTCCCTAGATGGAATGAAGATGGAAGAATGTACTCCTCATATTTGTTCTCCTCCTCACTGGGAAACTGGCAGGAGAGAGCATTAGGTTTACCATTCTTGGACCCAAGACAATAAGACAGTATGAAAATTAAGTGTTCACCAAGCCTGACAAGGTTTAAGTCGCTTTGACTATGAAAGGCTGCTTAGAACCCTGTGAATGGGAGCCATTCTTCCAGAACTAACTTTACTGTCAACAGCTCTCTATTGCCAATGTCATGAATCTGCTTGGCAGATCATCAAGAGGAAAAATGCACATGCATGGGGAACATCATCTTTGAGTGAACATTGTAACAGGACCAATCCTATCGCAACATCTCACACACCCACCTCTATGCTGAACTGCCTGGTTTGATCAGTAATATATAAGATGGGAACCACAGATAAACTTCTGATCAAATTTGGTCAATCATAGAAAGCACTTATTTTTGGTTTTCGGGGTGCAGGCAATCTTTCACAGAGACCATCCTGATATTCTTAGCAGATAGAATGAACCCCAGAAATGAGACTTTCTCATATTGGAACACACATGTCTCAGCCTTAACAAAAACGTTATTTTCTAACAAGCAATGGAGACCAACTCTTACATGGGGAATGTGTTCTTGCAAGGAATAGGGGAATATCATGTCATCCACGGATACCAACATTAACTTATTCAACAGGTTATGGAGTACATCGTTTACTAAAGTTTGAAAAATAGGTGGAGCATTAGTCAAGCCAAAAAGCATTACCAAGTATTCTTAATGACCAGTTGTGGTGTTAAAAGTAGTCTACCACTCGTCACCCTGCCTGTTACAGACCAGGTTGCATGCATTGCATAGTCTGACTTGGTGTACAGTAGATACTGCCGGAGAGGGAATAAAGGCATCTAGGCACAGTTCCAGACAGCTAGTCAACTGCATAATCATCATATGGCTGGTGAGGTGGAAAGGATGTGGCCAAGCCCTTGTTAAAGTCTTGAGGACATTCCTCAGGCACAGAGGTTGGGAAATTGTTCCTGATCAACCATGTTTTCAGGGGAATGAGTGGCAGTAGATCTGAGACAGATAAAGAGAGAGTGCTCCAGCCATGAATTTTTCCACTGGACAAAGAGAGAGCTGTGTCTACTAAGCCAGGTAAAGGCCAAAATCCAAGGAATATGGAGAGGTAATAAAGGCATCTAGGCACAGTTCCAGACAGCTAGTCAACTGCATAATCATCATATGGCTGGTGAGGTAGAAAGGATGTGGCCAAGCCCTTGTTAAAGTCTTGAGGACATTCCTCAGGCACAGAGGTTGGGAAATTGTTCCTGATCAACCATGTTTTCAGGGGAATGAGTGGCAGTAGATCTGAGACAGATAAAGAGAGAGTGCTCCAGCCATGAATTTTTCCACTGGACAAAGAGAGAGCTGTGTCTACTAAGCCAGGTAAAGGCCAAAATCCAAGGAATATGCAGGCTGAAAATAACACAAAAACTGGTATTCTTGTGATGATTACCTGAGAGGATCGCAGAGGTGGAAAGAATACTAAAATTTTGTACTCAAGTAAAAGTACTGTTACTTCAGTGATATTTTACTGAAGTACAAGTAAAGTTACCATTATAAAAATCTACTCAAGTAAAAGTAAAAAAGTAGCTCATAAAAAAATTAACTCAGAGTAAACGTTACGAGTTTTTTTTTTTTAGGCATTCTAGCATAGTTCAAAAAAGATGAGCAGATATAAATCTCAAACTAGTTGTTTTTAACTGAAGGAACACCTTTGCATAATAAAGCTGTTGTCTTTCTTGGGCTTGAAAATCAAAGTGGTCACTTTAATATGACGTTACGTCCCAGTCTAGGGTCGGGCCGCACATCAAAAGAATGGTTCAGGGTTCTACAGTATTTTAAACTATGGAAATGGTGGTATATATCAGAAAGAACTAGATCCAGTCATTAACTGATGAAATAATGAGGTTTGTATTGCTTTACAAAAACGCACACACCAGTCAGGATGGATCCACGCCAAAATAATAAACTAAATTGTATTTATATTTAGTAGCTAGATTACCTGGGGGAAAAAACAACAACAACACAAAAATACAGGTACTTTCCCTGACTCCCTAAACCAAAAACAGTGTATAAATTCCCTCTTCCCAAAATAAATGGCAGCCACACCCCTACTACTGGTGAGTGCACAAACGTACAGTGAAATTATCTACAAATATATACAAAGACCAACCAAAGCAATAATCAAAGTCAATGGGAGGCAAAAAGTCACAACCAAATATCAAAACGCTAAAAAAAAAAAAATCACAATCTCTTTCCTCTTTTCCCGCGTCTCTCTCCGGTTTATATATGGTCGCGCTGGCTGATGACGTCACTCTCAGGGCGGAAGCGACCGTGTGGAAGGTCAGGTAGATGGAGATGTAGAGACAGTCAGAAAACCTGGAGTGGAGTCTGGAGCGGCGCGCGACCAGGACACGATACACACACGCGAGCGCAACGAAGCATTTATACAAAGCATAATATTTTTTGCATTTTCATTCATTTGTTTTACTCAGTAGCGCATATTATTTAAAATGTAGCGAATTACAATACTTCAAACGAAACATACTTAAATAAAAGTAAAATTACAGATTTTAAAAACTACTTTAAAAAGTAGAAGTGCACAACAAAAACTACTAAATTACAGTAACGCGAGTAAATGTAATTCGTTACTTTCCACCTCTGGAGGATCATGTGAACAGGCTTGAGTCTATGTGGTATGCAATGTGGGAGATGATCCTCCAAGGCTCTGACGTGCAGGGGTCCAAGAAGAGACAGTCTCAATTCCTAGTTGGTGGACCAGCTTATCATTGAATTCAGAATCGGCATCTGAATCAGTAAAAGCAGATAGGAGGTGAACCTGCTTATCAACCTACAGTTGAGCTTGTATGTGTGAATGAGAGGAAAATGGCATTGGGTTTGGCTCATGAGTGTCATCCCAGCTGTTAGTAAGCCCCGTCTTTGGTCGAGCTTGAGGTGACATATAGGCTTTGTTTTATCACAATCGACCCATGGGAAGAGAAGATACGCTATTTTGAAATTTAAATGAAAACAGCCCAATACAAAAATCGACCTTGAAAAAAATCATTAGTTCTTCAAAATTCAACAGATGGCACTGTACATTTTTTAATAGTCGCTTATAAGTGTGTAATTGAAATCTACTTAATTAATGCGATCTCACACCTTCATTCTGCCCACTTCAACCGTCTTTTAGTTCATTTCCAAATTCAACACATGGCATTGTACACCTTATGAGTGTGAAATTAAATTCCACATAAACAAAGTCACATCTAGTGTATGTACAGTATACAGTGTGTGTGTGTGTGTGTGTTTGTGTGTGTGTAATTTCCCTTACATTTTCTTTATGTAGTTCCATAATTTATTTAATTCTGTAAAACAGCTTTGTGTCAATGACCATTTTTAAAAGTGATTTACAAGTTTAGTTGAATAGAGAGTTGAGTTAGGAGACCCATGTTGGAGCAGAGAGAGGAACCAGCGTTATTGGGGGGGGGCTTGGAATGAACCAAAATGGCAGGTGAAAAAGGAAGTGCATGGAACCATGACATGCTGCTTTATTGTTTTATTAATTTTACTGTTTTGTTGACTGAGTTTTTGTGATATATAATCAAAACATGAGAGTTTAAATAGTTAATGAGGTGTGTTTGATGTAAGACTTTACTTTGCAAGCTTGCTAAAAAAAAGGATATCTGAAGGAGGAAAATCCGTGCATCTTCATTTAGATTTACTGTATTACAATTTAGAGACAGTTTTGAGTGAGATTCCACAAAGATCAACAGTTTCTGAAGAAAAAGCATGTGCTGTTGGATTTATTAAAGCATGGCCTGTATAATTGTGCTATTGCCCCCTTCATTCAGAAGGATAAATGGTGAGCTTATTATTTCATGTTTTAATTAGTTGCAAAACTAGTGGTTTACTGTTTTATTCTTGGGTTCTATGAGGTGCAATTTTAATTGTTTGGTGGTTTAGTAGGTTATGTTTTGGGTGTCCTCTGAACATGTGATATTTATATTTTTCTTTTTTTCTTTTTATATCCTTGGAATATATTCAAAGTTGTACCAGCATACAGCTGTGATGGATGCATGAGTTATTGCAGGACTAGTAACACCTTGACAATTTTATTGCTATTACATTTTTATTTTTGGCAAGAAGTGAAAGAATTTTTTTTTATTTGCTACCTTCCTATTTTTGTAGTTAAGGCTAGATAGCGACATAGCAATATTGTCCATGCTGATGAGGGACTACCGCAACTTTAGAGGTGGAATGTGTCAAGTGCAGTAGCTGACTTTGTGAATCAATCGATGCCTTCAGTTTTACTATGCCGTCTTAGACAATTTTATTTATTTTAACAGCTCTCTTGATTGGCTTATGCTTTAAGTATGATTTGATTTTCAAGCATTCATAAAATGTATATGATTTTACACTGTAGTTTATAGATATTCTTTCTCCTCACTTGGAGGAAAAAGTTGCAGAGCCTCATTCCACACAACGCTTGGTTGTGAATAATAAACCTTGCAAAACCCTTAATAATGTCCTGATGTTCTATAATCAAAGTACAATAGAGGTTCAGTTGAATGGTATTTAGCTTTTCTAGGGGCACTGAAGTTTGAAAGGCATTGTTCACTCCTTACTTTCAGTAACCTAGAACAATATTTGTATGTGGACAAAAGACCAATACTAATAGAAAAAAGAAAAACAAAAATAGTAATCAGTAAACTTTTGGATTGAATACTTAAATATGTGTTGTACAGTACAGCTGAAACAGAATTTAATAACTGGGAAATATTTACACTTGATGTTATATTTCAGTATTAAAAGGAGTATTCATTTACATACTGTTATGTACAGTACAGACCAAAAGTTTGGACACACCTTCTCATTCAAAGAGGTTGAATTTGTATTATGGCAAGAAAAAAGCAGCAAGTGAAGAAAAAAACAAGTGGCCATCATTACTTAAAGAAATGAAGGTCAGTCAGTCTGAAAAATTGGGAAAACTTTGAAAGTGTCCCCAAGTGCAGTCACAAAAACCATCAAGCGCTACAAAGAAACTGGCTCACATGCGGACCTCCCCAGGAAAGGAAGACCAAGAGTCACCTCTGCTGCGGAGGATAAGTCCATCCGAGTCACCAGCCTCAGAAATTGCAGGTTAACAGCAGCTCAGATCAGAGAGCAGGTCAATGCCACACAGAGTTCTAGCAGCAGACACATCTCTAGAACAACTGTTAAGAGGAGACTGTGTGAATCAGGCCTTCATGGTAGAATATCTGCCAGGAAACTGCTAAGGACAGGCAACAAGCAGAAGAGACCTGTTTGGACTAAAGAACACAAGAAAGAACACAATAAAGAAAACCCGGCGAATGAGAAGGTGTGTCCAAACTTTTGGTCGGTACTGTACGTACCCCTGACCAGAAAAAAGGGACGGAAATGAACCAATTATCGGACGCATACTAATATAGCATTGTTATATTCAATCAGTATGGTTGAATTCCCAAATCTCACTGGTCAGAAGGTGTGCATTATTTTTGTATAAATGCAAGTCTTATAGAGGCAGTAGTTCATCTATAAGGAATGCTCATTTTACAGAATTATGTTATCATTTCTACATTAACAGAGACAGGGACTTGTATGGCAAATGCACAGGGACTTGTATGGCAGATGCTCTACATAATCTGAGCATAATAATAAACACATGTTGTTCAAGAAAGATTAGTCTTTGGATAATCATCAATATGATGTTTAATTAACATTTGAGGAGAGATTTATTTAACATTTATGGGAGGAGTCCCTGGTGTAAGTACTCTCTATCACTTTCCCCGCACAAATTATTATTATTATTCTATTTTTTTTCCAGGAGTGAGGAGTTTATGGTTTGGGGCTTGTATACAGTACAAAATGACATTTACTGTCGTTGTTTGTTCTTTTTAGGTGGCCGTGGGGTTGCGGGTTGGGGTGTCTTTTGAGACAGAGTTGGAATAGAGAGATATGCATCCCTTCATGAATTCATCATGGATACTTTTTCTATAGCCACCCAGTCTGACATGTACTATTGAATGCTTGGTACACCTTTGTGACCAACTGTGTACATCAAGGAAAATGCTTGAAATTGGCAGGAATCAGTTGGTATAATTTCTATGATAAAAACATCTTAATGATATGTGAAAGAAACAAAAGGGAAAAAACTTTTGTTAAGAGAGTAATGTATTGGGACCAGATCATACATTCCAAATACTAATAACCATATAAATCGTATATTTATTGTTGTATAGCATGATGAGACTTCTGAAGTCTATACTTCTGAAGATTATATACAAAGTTTATATTTTATATATAACCACAAGTGGCTGGATCTACATTACATCAGCTAGTGCCATGTCCACTTACAACGTCTACAGCTTCTGAAATCTGTATGGCTACAGGTTTGTTTTGCTCACCAGCATATATATCAGAGGGCAGTTTCCTTCTGTGCAGTGTACACATAGAGAATGAGAGGGAGGAAGGGGAAAAGATTGTTTTCCACTCCGTGCACTATTTGAAGTGATTGATGGTGCCTTCAATGAAGATATTTATAGTCAGAATGTGACAGTGAAAGCAACTGTTTATTTGCAACAATTCACTTCTGACATACTATCTTTGCTAACACATCAGAACACATACTTACATAACTGTCGATTACTTTTTAGTCTAGTTTTTCTTCGTATTTTTATTCTGGTCAATTCCTTCCGTTTGCAAGCTAATTGATCCTATGATCCTGATTTTTACTAAGTTTCATTTAGTAGAAAATGATTTTGGAACATTTGTCGCATGACCATGAAGTGGCTGCTTGTAGACTATATGAATTCATTAGGTTCATCCAAGTGCCTTTAGAAATGCCAAAGGCTTCCACTATTCAGCTTCCTGCCCCAAGTGTGCAAAACCTGCAGGGGAATTGCAGAATGAAACCCTGCTCTTGTGTGATCATCACCTGCTGTGATGCAGCATGAAATACTCTATGTCTATGTCTGGAAATAGAAACCAATCATGATCTGTTCTGTGTTGGTCTTGTTTACTGTCCACATGTTACGTCTATGTCTTTGTATAGGTTCTTAGCACAGTAGATCATAAATAAAGAGTGTACACACACCTCAGCAGAACCATGTAAAATTAAATTTTTGCTCCAGCAGGTTAATTTATGATATGCATGTCGTTGGTTGCCATGGGAATGTGTTGAAATATCAGCAGTACCCAGAGTGTGACCAAAGTGCTGAAAATAATGGAGCCACTGAACCAAAGAGCCTGTGTGTGTGTGTGTGTGTGTGTGTGTGTGTGTGTGTGTGTGTGTGTGTGTGTGTGTGTGTGTGTGTGTGTGTGTGTGTGTGTGTGTGTGTGTGTGTGTGTGTGTGTGTGTTATAGCATGCCTTTGCTAAAAGTGTGCACTTGATTCTCAGTTTTATCATTCATTCATTAACTGTTATAAAATGTGTGATGTGACATTGTGTGGAACCCTGTCATTTTCTATGCAGATTTCAACTCCATATTAAAGTTTAAGTATTTACCACTCAGCCATTGTCTCTGAGAAATATTTATAAGAAAAACAATAAAACCACATCCAGACACATGCACAACCACAGAATATATTACATTTAGTCCAAGGATTCCTGCTTACCCTAATGACACAGTGAACTATACAGTATATAATATGCCATAAATAATAGAGCAGCGTGGCTTTTTCTGCAGGATAAAAACCTAGGACCCCATCATGATTTTCATGGATTTTGTAAAGTTGTTCTTAAATGCAAAACATGTTAGCAAATCAAAGACGGAACTACAAAGGTACAGAAACACCTAAACATGAACTTGGAACTTGAAAAAAGGGTTGGTTCTTGTGGAGAATCGCATAATTATCGCTGATTGGCTACAGCATGCAATAATCTGAAAACATTTGCTGAAAATAGGCAGCTTAATACTTCGGCAGCTTAAATAATTTTTTCATACAATCTATAGATATATAATAAAAAAACATCCAATTTTCTTCTGGTGATTTTGGATGTTCTTCCTGAATGAAATGTAGATGTGTGTCTCATGCAGACACTCATTCAGTAATGATTCACTATGATCTGAAAGCCAACAGGTGGGAAAGTTTTAGCACTACCCCTTCAGGCCATTTAAGCTTATGTCTGTTTAAAGTCATGTCCTCCTATTAGCCCAAACATTCCTGAAGCCTGTAGGCCTTTCCTACATCCTCTTTAATCTGACTAATTCCTCACATCCTTTCCCCCTCTCACTTTCTCGAGCTCCCTCTTTCTCTTTCTGCCTGCAGACAGTGTGATGTTCGGTAGTACAAATCATAGTGTGTATATACCAGGGAGATGACGCTGAGTGAGGACTGCAGCCCACAGCACATGGATTTGCTTGTGATAGATTGCATCCTTGCCCTACTGGTTATTACAGGACAAAAAGCAAATTCATCACAAGCCCAATTTTTGATAGAAGCGATATTCAGTGATACATAGTGTGGCTATAAGACACTAAAACCTCACTGTGCGAAGGGTGAGAGTTTTGGGAGAAGATAGTCCATGTGCTCATCTCCTTTCTCCATTTTACATGTCTTACTTTGGTATAAAAACTTCCTCCAGGTCAGATTGTGTTTGAGAGTGTGTGTTCCTAGCTCCGGATGTCATTCAGTGACATGTTTCTGCACTACAGAACACACCGGCTAATTAAACCCTGATTGGCTACAGAACAGAGTGGATGCCATGACGATGAACACTTGGCTGGCTGAGTGCTCTCACTCATTTCCCTTGGTTATAGTTAGGACTTCACCGAGATCACTGCTACAAAGCCCGATAAACCTTTTCCATTCAAAGCGGGAGAGAGAGAAGGGATCATGTACGTGCACCTAATCGTTTTTAGCAAGTCTTTAACCTGTGTGAACAACTATAAAGCAATAAGACACCATTAATTGTTTGTGAGGTCCTCCTTGTACCCAGTAAACGGCAAATGTTTTGACATAAAATCAAAAGTGTGCTGTTAAACAGATAGTTGTGAGCACTAGACCAAAGAAATGCATGCAGTAACATCTGAAGCCTGAGAAATAAGATAAGTTGAATTGCAGAAAGAGAAAGATTTTTAGGTGAACTGAAATTGCCTTTGGTACAGATGCATTGTTTAGATAACAGCCTCGTTCGAATAAAGAGTGACAGGCTACGACATTGAAACCTTTATTAGATAATTTGCAAACTTTGTTTTATTGTTTTAGTGATTGGGACCATAAAACAGCATGAGAACATGGCAGTTTAAACACAAGGCTTGTCAAATTACAACCTCTTATCTGTTGGTCAGCCCGAACTATAAAATATATCCATGTCCTTCTGGAGGGGAAAAAAATCCCAAGAAAAAGGTAAACGCTTTTTTTTACCTTAGGATGTCATATCCACACTGTTCTTAAAGGGCACTGCGTAATTTGCCCCAAGTTCTTGTTTTATATAAGGCAAGCATGAACCACAATTAGCACTTGAATCACTGTGCATCACCAGGGTTGAAAAAAAGTACTATCATTATATCTGCACAGAGATCCAGGGACCAAATGTGTACTTGAAGGCACCTCAGAATTTAAAATTTGCTCTTTAAAGGTAAGCCACGCTGTGCATCATTATTTCTGAACGTGGCAGGTCAGAAAATCATTGAGAATGTGTCTTTGTAAAGATGAATACTTGTTTGCTATTACCATCTACCCTGGTTGTATATCTTTAAAAAAAAAAATTAAAAAAAAAAACACGTTTGTCACAGACTGGAGAACATTTGGTTCATCTACCACAGGGCCTGCACTTTGTCCCATCTCTACTTCTGATGTGTTAAACAGACATTATAGCAGTTCTAATAATAAAAAGCAGGATATAATTATCTCCCTTTCTCGTCAGCGTTCAACAGTATTCCGTATTCTGGTGGTTTTAACATGATACTCACGTACCATGCTTGCTACATCAGTAGAGAAGTTTGAATCTTTCACAGGCTGGGGTTTGGGGAATGAACTTGCTGATCTGTGGGGGGGGTGTGTGTGTGTGTGTGTGTGTATCAAGGTTAGGAATGTCAAGAGTGCTTAGAGGAAGTCTTGTGTACCTGGTCATGTCTTAAAAATGTAAATACATGTTTAGAAATTTTACTCTTACGGTGTGGAATCATGAGAGGGTGCGAGTGAGCGAGTGACAGATTTCTTTTTTTATTGTTTGCACTTTTGACAATATAATATAATTGAATTATAGTTTATTTCTTATGTACTGTAGCTCTTGTTTAATCATTTCAAAACACACAGTGCGCAACAAAGTGCTTTGACCACAGAGGCACAGCTATTACACTTTTTTTTTATTTTCTTTTTTTTTTATATATATATATATACTCTACTGAGGCTGTCAGACAGCACCATAATAAGCTTTTAAAATGTAATCAGAATTGAGTATAAGCAGAAAAAAATGGGTCTGAATATATATATATATATATATATATATATATATATATATATATATATATATATATATATATATAAAATATAGCTTCACTTCTAAAATGATGCCTAGACTAATAACAGTGTACATGAAGGCTCCTGCACTTCGGGTTTAAACTAATTTGAATATCATCACTGTTATTATTAATAATATTAACTCCAATGAATTCCAAATTCCCACAGGCATGATTTCAATAAAGCAAGCATAACTTACACAGAATATGTCCTTGCTGATAGATGTAACTTTCAAGAATGCTCTACACTTTAGAAAACCTTTTATGCCACCATCGTCATGCTGCAAAAAAACAATAATTTATCAATAATTTTTATTTTAAAAAACTGCCTTAGATAACCTGCATCCAGTGTCTGGGAATCAAACCCAGACAAGCCTCCTGCACAGCAAATGAGAAGAATACCACCCAAAATATTCCCTACGTAGTATGCCTAAATACACTTTACTTCAAGAGTGTACTGAAAAGCTCTTTAGTATTGCAGTTTGGGATGAGCTCCTTTGTGGATATATTTTTTCCTGCTTAGATTTTCTAAAATCACAGAAGAATCATGAAAGGGAATGACTGTATTGTGCACATCCATGTGATCATCAAGGTTACTGAGTACCAGGTCGAAGAGCAGTACTTCTTTGCTGCTCAGCTGTCAGCATGTTGTTGTGGAGACTTGCACCTGTCTGCATCACCTCACCTCATCACAAACTATCCCTCTATCTCTAGCTAGCCCTATCTCATCTAGTCACTGTTTGTTACCACTCTCTCACAGTGTGAGCATTTGGAATTTGCCTGTGCCATCAAGATAGAAAAAAATAAACTGATGGGATAACTTGGTCTTTTTTTTTTTGCCAATAAATATTGCTGAACCTAGAGACCTGACCAACTGAAGCAACCAGTTGCATAGGCCACTATGCATGATGGGTGCATCGTTTCATGCACTTGCGTTCTTACCCTAATATGCCCATCGCTCTGGAATAGGGTCAATCTGGACTCATCAGACTACATAACCTTGTCCATATACTCCCTGGGAAAATGAATTCCTAACATTCATTTTACTACTAAGTGTTTTTCCTATGGCAACACAGCTATTTATTCTCTGTAAGTACTTGTTGCATTGTGTGTGAAATTGCTCTTACTTTTACTATTAAACATAGCCGTGGTTTCTACTGTCAGTTTTTTACAATGCAACTTGTTAGTGATCTAAACACTCTTTAATAATGACTGATTATATTACATTTTTGATCGCATTTCTTCCACGAAGTTGCCAGTTCGTCACTATCCATCAAAATTTTATTGATGTATTTTTCGTAACATGATTTCTTAACATAATTCAAGTAATTCTAAGTTTTCTTAATCCTAATTCTAAGTTTCATTAGTTGTTTTTCTTTGCATGATATATGCCAATAATTTGACCTTTCTAAACAGCACAGGACAGGATTATTTCCAGGTTTTCTAACAACTTTCTAAGTGTTTCTAAATATAAAAACCTCAAAACATTTTGTTTAATTTGCAAATAAGTGAGCTACTTTTAAGCATTTATTTCTGGAAAAATCAATAATTTGTAATCTTGTCATCTTAAAACGTGAAAAAAGCAGACCGTAGTAAGATATATAGGAAGATATACACCATACATTTTTTCAGAATGGTTTGAAGTCCATATACCTGTATAGGCTAGTCATTTTAAAACACTTTTATTCCCCATCAAACAGAAATAACCCTGATGCCAGATGAGAACTGAGGGAGCATGGAAACGTCTGCAGAGTCTCACATTGTCAGAAGAGCTTCTGCTTTATTATATCTTCTGTCATAGCTTTAGAAGATCAATTTGACCTCTATGAGTTCAGCTACATTCGCTAAGAGTAGAGTTTGAGACACTTCACTTGTCAACCATCATGGCATATGTTAAGAAACAAAAACAGTGTGGAAAAACAAGAGGAATGTATATGCCAAATAGTGTTTTAATATCAACTTTGTAAAGGTTCATTCTAAGGCTCTTGACCAAAAAGTAGAAGCACATTATTTAATATAGATGCTATTATTTAAGTTTACTTGATGCTACGCTGGAAGCAGAACGAGGCGGTGTAATGTATAGTTCACGCTGGATGATGGTGAGTGAGGGCTCAGGATTTCATTACAAATGTATGAAATGCTAATCGTATTCTGTTGTAATACCCTCCACTACACACTTGATTTACCGCTATGTGGGAATTGCACTTGTGGATTTGACTGAAAGTTTTTTTTTTTTTTTTTTCAAATGCTCAGGGAATTGCATCATGTTTCGATCATTTTAAAATTCACAGTTGCTTTTTCAGAGTGCGTTCCAGGGCTATTACTGCTCTTGTGTGTAGCGCTTGTACATGGCACTCTGCTGTCATAACACTCATACACACCCACTTACACTTACATACACACACACACACATACACGCAAAAAACAAACATTCTTTCCTGAAAGAAAGATAATAATTTGGAGTCAGCCATTGTTAATAAATATTCTTTTCTGAATTTTGCAACACAGAATAAAAATGGGCCACTTTATTTGGTACGGTACACCTATAAGTGCAAAAGTATTAAAAAGGTGTGTGTATGTGTGTAAACACACACACACAAGTCTGGGAACATACATGGTCTCTCAGGTAGAGTGCTATGACCTGCATAAAATGAAAAAGCATAGAAAACTCAGAAAAGCCATTTAGAAGCAATCTATCTCACAGCAGGCCTCCACACTCACATAAACACATACACAAAGGGACATGGAAATAAACAAGCACAACACCAATGCCGTCTCTAGACCCAAAGTCAGGAGTCTATTTTTATGGGTTTCCGCACCTTAACAGATCAGCAGTAATTACAAAATAAACATTAAATGATTGTAGCCCACAGTAAACTTTTTTTTTTCAGAATTTATAAGAATACTGCTCATTCAGTCCAAGTAGAATAGAAAGACCTGTGGCTTTTATTTAACATGACTTAGCATTGAGACAGGATTTCAGCTGAGCAGTTAAAGGTCTTGCACAAGGATCCAACAGGAGCAGGTCCTTCGATTTTGAGCACATGATCTTCTGAATATTATTTCACAGTATTAACCTCTGAGTAACCAGTGCCTTGAGATATT
Organism: Clarias fuscus; assembly: GCA_030347435.1. Classification (NCBI taxonomy): domain Eukaryota; kingdom Metazoa; phylum Chordata; class Actinopteri; order Siluriformes; family Clariidae; genus Clarias; species Clarias fuscus. The sequence goes on along the minus strand of CM059211.1, from coordinate 23,709,181 downwards.
GCTATGTACTGTAGTAAGAGCACATAACTCAACACAACCAGGTTCCTCTTACAAATTGGGAAATGGGTGCTATAATTCTAGTGATGGCTCATCCATAGAGATCAGTGGAGCAGTCGAACACACACACACACACACACACACACACACACACACACACACACACACACACAAATGTAAATCAGGCTACAGTGCATGTCTTTGGACTGTGGGAGTAAACTGGAGTACTGGGATTAACACCAACACGCACTCGGAGGTTTGGTGTTACAGGAATTACTGCAACATTGATTCGATTTGTTTTGAATGTTGCATGGCAACTTCTGATAACAATCGCAGTCTTGGCTCAGATACAGTCGTAATATATATATATTTTTTTTAAACAGCCTTGATTTTCCAATGGGACAATGAGTCTAGGTCTATACTAAAGCAATCGTTTCATTACAAATATTCAACCTTGTCTCATTTGGTGGGGATAAGAACATTTTGTAATGTGATAATGTCTTACAGTAGCAATACTGTGCATGGTTCTGTTCATGGTTCTTCTTTAAAATGTTTTTTTTTGCATCACGACTTTGCACTGTCCTCTTAACTAGGATAATTAGTCTAATGTCACTTTGTTCAACAGTAAATCAGAGATTCTATCACTACTGCAAACACTGGCTTTAAACCACTTGATATAAGAGCTATTGTGCTGTGTAACCAGTGTCTCAGAGCGGCGGGCAGGGGTGTGATCGATGCAGTACCTGACCTGACTGTACTCTCTTCTAAAGCCCTGAGAGCAGCTGTGTGCTCGTCTGCTCAGATCTACAGAGTTCTGCTTTGTGTACAAACCAATCAGATTAAGCAGTTTATTGCAGATGGTGCGTGCAGGTGTGACACGCTTTATGTGCATTCAACCATAATGAGAATGAAAAGATTTACACGCATGTGGTGTGCGTCACAGATGTTCTACATGTAGATAAGAGTAGGTACTGTTATGTGCAGAACTGATTCTGTAAGTGGATCTGCTATGGGAGTCACCTTCACATCAGCTCAGTCTCTCCATCATGCAGGCCAGCGTCTTGCTTTTGTCTCATGCTACATAATGTAATGCCTCCATACAATATAAGATTGCTTTGTATTCTTCTGGTGCTATTTACAAAATTGCAGAAACCCTCTACATTCCACATTTAACTATCTAAGATTAAGTTTTTTCTAAATCTTTTTATGATGAAGTTAAAGTGGCTACCACTTCAGTGATGTGGTTATTCTGTATTAGACATGAACTATAAGCTGATAAGTGGGAAAATATACAGTAGCAGTTATGCGTCACCATTATCAGCTCACTTTTGCATTTTTATACTCTATATACCTAAATGTTATTGAACATTGACCATCACACCCATATGTGGTTCTTCACCAAACTGTTTTTACAATATTGGAAGCACAAAATTGTTCAGAATGACCTTTTTTTATGCCATAGGCCCACAATTCCATTACAACTCAGTAGTTGTAATTGAGCTCATGAAAAATTCTTTTTTTTGTTATTGGCAAAATTGGAGTGTCAGAAGCGTTCTGCACAGAGCCCTCACCCCAACCCCAACGATGAAGTCAGGCTCTTGACCTGACATCAGTCCCTGACAAATCCCTTCAGACACACACAAAATCTAGTGGGAATCCTTTTCAGAATTGTGGAAGTTGTAGGAGAATCAATCTGGGATGTTCAAAAAGCACATATGATACAACTCTAATGTTTAGCTGTCCACAAACCTACACTGGCTATATATTGCACTAATATTTTTATTCTCTTTAATAATGACATTTTGATTTAAAATGAAATTTTAAACCATATTAGGCCTAATGACCGTTAATATGATAAATATTAATACGTAAAATATTAACATTTAAATTATTTAAGAAATCTATTAAGAAGTCTATTGTTTGCACATTCCTTTTTTTAATGGTAATTTCTTTTTTAATAGTTTAAATCTGTCAAGTCATTTTAGTGTCTCTTTTTTGTGTGTGAGTTTGACTCTTTTCACAGTTACAATTGTTTTACCTGAATAACCACTCTGTAAAACAGAGCTTTGTTACTGAACAATTAAAAGCTGTCATTTATGAGCTATTATCTCTTCACGCATCCTGTATTGTAACAGTGGGTTGAGAGTATAATTAGAATGTTACGATGATTTTAATAATAAGGAATTAGCCTGGTGTGGTGGTGCAATGGGTAGTGCTGCTGCCTCACAGCTCCAGGGTTCAATTCTGAGCTCAGGCACCTCTATGTCTGTGTGGTGGTTTGCATGCTCTCCCATATCTGAGACTATGGAATTCGACCTGGTTTTCTGGTTTCCTCCCACAGTTAAAAAAAAAAAAAAAAAAAAAAAAACAGATTGCTTACAAGAAACTGTTTACTGATGTTCTGTTTGTAGCAGTAAAAAATTATAGGCTCATTAATATTTCAATGCCCTCGCTTAATATTTAAAGGAAAATAAATTTTGACCACTCTAATACCCATTCTCTCTCTCTCTCTCTCTCTCTTTCTCTCTCTCTCTCGCTCTCTCTCTCCATGCAGAGTTAATGGATTGAACCTTAAAAGTTTCTTTTCTCCTCTGACCTACATTATGCATTCTTTAAACTATCTGGAATCTAAGTTTAACCCACTTACTGTTTGGGCATACCAAAGCATAAATAACACACACACACACACACACACACACACACACACACACACACACACAAACATTTTTGGTTATGCATTAATAACAGAGATAGCTTAGGTAGCTCAAAGGAAGAAATGCATCTAGGAGTCAGAAAATGAGAAAGTTTAGCTTCAGTGATTGGATTAGCTTCCCCTCCACAGTGGCTGTATGTGTGTGTTGCAAAGTACAATGCTGTATAGACTTGCAGTGCATAGGGAAAAATAAAATTCACAGATGAAGTGTACTGCCTCAAAGCTCCCTCCCTGTTACAAACATCCTAATATAGAAATGCAATAGTTTATTAGCAATGCAAGCAGTGTATGGCACAGATTCAATTTTAAATCACAGAAATGTAAGGGTGAGAAAACACGCACCTCTTTTGCATGTCCCAAGACAACCGAAATTGAACATGACTCATAATTGCATAATTTTTTTTCTGGGCAAAGCTGAATTCGATTGCTGCAACATTTTACAGTCACGATAATATCTAGCCTGCCAACCGTGTGCTACAACAGGTGTGAAAGTATTAAGTGTGCAATTCTCATTTATGATTCCATGGTGTTTTTCATACTTTAAAAGTGAAGACATTCGATTGCAAAACACTGATGGGGGTCAGTGGGAATTTGGGATCTGCCGAATAAAACATTCACTCTAAAATATATTGTACTGAGCTGCACAAACAAGCAGAGCAGTAAGTTAGAGTGTTATCTTTCCAAATATCCCACACTTAATAGTTTTGTGAATTTGGTGTACTGCAATTTTGAAGGGTCATGAATGAAGTGCATTGGATTTTTTTCTTCGAAGCTTCAACAGATGTAACTTCTCTTCAGGTTATCTATGCAGCATTAAGTGGCATTCGTGAACAGTGTGACATTATTTTATGGTGACAAAAAATAAAAAAAGATTTTAAGAATGCTGCAGAAGAGAAATTATTTATAATGCAATCTAGAGTATGTGAGCCCATGATCTACATCATGCTTAATTTGGTTAAATGAATCATGGTCACATATGCATTCATGCCAGAAAACCTGCCATGGTCACATTTAAAACTACAATGCATATACTGTAGTACATATCTACATATAAATAGACAGTCTCCCTGCTTTTATGACAATGATGAGAAAGTGTTGCAAGGTTTAATCACATGCAATTGTGACAAATATCTGCGCTTGGGGGATTGCATTCGAAATGAAGTTGATGTACTGCATAATGGGATAATTTGGCTGTTAAGTGCTAACACGTAGGCATGCTTAAGGAACATGGAGTATGATAATGAATACCTACTGCTATCAGGCACAGAAAGAAGAGGAAAGAGTTTCAGATTGGGAAAAAGGGAAAAGGCACATTACCCGAAGCAACACAGCTATGATATCTAGCTGAGAAAACTAGTTTAATCTAGTGTGAAGTTTGAGCAATGTGCTCATTCCAAATGATAGTATTCCAAATGAGAAGTCCACATGTATCCTGAAGATGGGGAAAGCTGTTTTGAAGACTTGCCTTCAAAGAATTCACTTACTTATATGCTTTGTTATTATTAGGAGAAGACATTTCTGCTCGGAATATACAGTATATAACTGTAGACTGTGCTAGACATTTTTGCATGTCTTCCTATCATCCATACAGTTTCCTGAATTCCTACTGCAACTTCTATGACTCATGATGCAGACACAGTGAGAAAAAATAGAACTTACGACAACTAAAACTACCGAGTGTACTATTTATAACAGTCAATGGAAAATAAATAATTTTATGAATTGCTTTAGCTGCACCTTGGAGTGTAAACCTAGTAGTTTAAACAACAGTGAGAGATAACCTAGCCCTGTGATCATAAGTTAAACGTCTGCTGAAGCAGACATGGTGAGAATAAAACCAGGAATTCAGTTTCATCTGACAGTGTTCAAACTGAAGTGTGAAATTTAAGGTGGGTGTCTTACACAATCACTCAGTTGTGTGGATATGTGAGAGTCTCAGTATTACAGACTGATTACGGTCTTATTTCTAAAAAAAGAAAGGAAGAAAAAAAAAGCACTCTGTCCTGTTTCCTAAACTGCTCTGTCTCATGTACACTGCCCAGCTAATTAGGTATAAGCCTTCCATTGTATAATTACCGCATGGATTAATACTGTTCAGCTGGCAAAAAGTCTGTCTAACTCTAACTGGTGCAGGAAGAAGAGTCAAATTATTGGCCTGTATCAAGCAAAGACAACAACTAAGGAGATTACTGAAACTACTAAAATTGCTTTAAGTAAAACGCATTATTTAAATCTGGAAGGATAGTGGTGAACCATCATCATGGAGAAAGAAATGTGGACAGAAAAAAATGTGCATAATGTTGGTACGGGCATAATGTTGGTACTGGCATATTCCAAGATGCCAATGCCAGGATTTAAATAGGGAAAGAGTGGTTCAGCCAGAATAAAACATGATTTTCAAAGGTATTGGTGACCACCGAGTCCAGACCTTAACTCCATGATAAAACGCAAATAAATGTTAGGACGTTGCATGTTTGTCCAGCTAGTGTATATTGGATGAATGAACTGGGATATTTCCAGACACTATTTTATGTAAATTTAATCCGACATACTACAGCATTCATTTATACAGCATGAACAAACAAAAAAGGAACTACCAACAATATTGTTTAATCATTATGAATTACTTACATTTAAATCCAAAACATATCTTTTTATATCATATAATCACATAATATCTTATAAGGAATTAACATATCTTATCTTAATCCCCAGGATTAACTGATTAACTTAATGAGCAAAATGTAATATTTACACAGCATTACATATGTGACAATTCTTTGATCAGGCTGCCTCTGTGAAACCTTCTATCCAGGTTACTCAGTTAGACTGTCAAAGCCCTCTGAAGCTGACTTTGAATCAGTGAAGTGAAATCTGAACATCTGACACTGAAGTATGCCCGTTTTATAAAAGTCCCAGTGAGCCATCATATCCTGAAAACTGTCTGAAAACTGATTGACTGAACCAGCAGACTGAGGGTCAAATAGAGGACAGAAGTAGCATGAACAAAAGCATTTACCAAGAAAAGTCTGGTCCAAGCACAGATTAATCCAAACTATTCAATTAGTTTACAAAAACATGTGTAAAGGTAATCAGTCAGAATAACTTTATATTTACAGTTGAGTCAGGGAATAAATTCTGATGTATTCTGGTGTCCTGATGCAAAATGGTGAGCCAGTACCACCCTAAAATTGATCATTATACAATAACAACATGTTCTCAAACATTATATTCCTTTTTATACTACACCAATTCGCCAATAATTATAAGTTTTATCATGTAATGAATCATCATGCTTTTTAAATGCTGAGTGCTGTGCTTAATGTAGAACATTAAGCAGATATATAAAATTCTCCTATCACTAATGTTAAGCCATCTATTGTTCATCAATCTCTCAAGAACCTTTCTTTTTTTACCTTTTAAATGGTTAAAATCAAAATGACCAAGAAACCAAAAAGAACAATGTCTTCTTAAGTACACTGTACTGCAGTGTCTGTAAAAAATACAGATCCTGCAATACAGCATTTTGTTACACAAACAATTTTATATCTTCTTTATTGCAGTATCTGTATTTTTTTACCGACACTGCAGTACAGTATACCATCCACCTTAGTACAGTGTAAGTATGTTTAAGCATGTCTTGTAGTCCCCAAGCCCAGATAAAGTAGGGAGGCTCATGAAGAAAGGGCATCCAAAATGAAACACGTGCCAAATCAAATATGCAGATCAAAACAGCAAAGAATGGAACACAACCATTTAAAAAGAACCATACAGAAAATCTCAGACAGTACAACTCAATTACACCACAACTGTCTGATGCAATTTTGGTATTAAATGAAACCAGTGGTGTGTAACATTATAAAAAGACGTTGCAGCTTGTACCACTTAATCTTAAGAGAGCTTAAATCAGTATTCTTTTTGGTTCATGGTGTTCAAATTGTCCACCCCAATATATATGCAGAAATTTCACAAAAAATTATTATAGAAATAAAATTGTCCTTGGAACAAGAGACATGTTTGCATGTTAACTAAGTGTCCATATGCGAGAAAATGAGAAATTCTTATTCATTTGTGTTCTCTGATGGGGCGTGTAGTCTCCAGTGAGCACACACAGACTTGATGCGTATTAACCACATATACAAAAGTAGCTTCTGCTAATTTCATGCAATTTCAAGTGTGTGTGTGTGTATGTCCAACAGCAAAGTGGGACAAATGCACTGATGACTCACACTAGCGTATTTGTGTTGAGACTGAATGCAAAGAGCATATGCTCATTGACTCTGCACTTTTTAGAGCCCTTTAAACTGCTTTTTACTGTATAAGGAACATAGCGTTCTCTGCTCGGTCCATCACCTTGGGTGCAAGTAATAATATACACTGTGTTTAACCACTGCACAAATGTTTCTAACTTTATCTCTCCATGTATCTCTGTTTCATGGCTTTCCAAATCAGTAACACACGATGAGAGAAATTTGGCTTGGTACCTGAGTTCTAATGTCATAAAGAAACAATAAGCCCTGATTGAGGTAATTGGATTGGGAAATGAAGCTGTGGAGAGAAGTGTAGTTCTGCATGACACCTGTTTGATAAGAGGAGTGTGATACTGTGAAGTGAGGAAAGGAAGTATAATAGAAGCAGGTGATGCAGTGACTGTCACGAGCTGCTCACATCTGTATTAAGAGCAGAGCAAGAGATCAGTTGCATCACTTCACTCTCCTATAGAGTCACTATAGAGTCACTGATCACTAAAGAAGGGATGTCTGCGTGGCATTCCGTGGCAAGCTTATCCTTTTTCAGCATTTGCACCTCGTTTCTGATTCACACCTCATTTCACTACCCACCCACCCACATGCAAACACACACACACACACACACACACACACACACACACACACACACACACACACACACACACACACACACACACACACACACACACACACACACACACACACACACACACACACACACACACACACACACACACACACATAAAAAACGTTCTATCACTGACACATATCACTGCTACTTATAAATCTGATTGAAAACTAGAAATAGTTATATTAGATATATCCTCATGCTCTTGACACTTAAATGTCGGCAATTGAGGACATTTTCTCCCAACTATACTGTCGATATCAATGTAAAATCATCATATGAGAGCAGATAGGTATAATTCTTTTGTCAAACTTATTCCTGCTTTACGACATTGATTGAGGTCATAGTTATCAGGTGTCAATAAAGAGGAACAGTGAGGAGAAATTTCAATGTACACATCAGTAGAGTCTGGGTCTCAGGAGGATAAGATTTATTCCGAACCTGCCTCATGCCATTTTATCACAGCACAAATAGCATACAATCTCTCTCTCTCTCTCACTCACTCACTCACACACACACACACATCCAGTAACATCATGCTCTGTTGCCAGGTTT